>JAHHFK020003519.1:0-305163 GCA_024533555.2 Aedes koreicus
ACCCAAAAGTTGAAAAGGTGGCAAAAAACACAATTGCGGTTTTTGCAATCATATCTTGACAAATCTGCATGATTCAGAAAAAGCACTTTTGCCCATCATGATCCACAAAGCATTTTTATGGTATAAACGAAGCCATGGTTCAATATGGGTGAGACAATACCACCAAAATGCCACCAACACAATGGTCACTGTTGTAATTCCGCTGTCAAGTGTTCTATTTTTGTTTTCATTCGTCATCGCACTCCCATTCCCTCTCTTCAAGTGTGCCCTTCTTGATCACCACGTGAAACCATGCAAGTGTGTGCGAGCGATATTTGCTTTGTTGCTGTACCACTGAGTGCCTCGACAATCGAAGCATATGTAGGGCTTTTATTCCATTCACTTCAACTTGTTAAAGTGGCTGAATGGTTGCAACTTAAATGCATTGACAAAAGCGGCTTCACAGTTCGAATCTTTTGGTAGCAACTCGAATTTTTTTTTTTTGTCAGTCCGGACTCTACAACTAATACACTGCACAACCCACGCACACATTGAATTTTTCAAAGCGAATTGATGTGATGCTTTTTTGCCCACATTAAATGTGCATTTTTTCTCAAGTTACGATCCATTACGAAAGTAAAACAAAATCATTCGCAATTGCATTACAATCTCACTTTTTTATTTTAGGTGTAGTAACCATTCAGCCACTTTAACAAGTTCAACCCTACAGTTGCTTCGATTGTCGAGGCACTCAGTTGTACAACAGCAAAGCGATATCATTCTTTGCCATGGCTTCGCGTGGATATCAAAAAGGGCACGCGGTGAGAGAATCAGTGCGATGACGAATGAAAATAAAATAGAACACTTCTAGGGTTTTTCCTTCATTAGTGCGAATCTACAATAAAGAGAGATTCTCTCCGAGCTCGCTCTCTTTCATTCAATGGACCGCCATTATAAAACGTTCGAGGGATTCTTTAGTACAGATCGAAACACAACGGTGCTAGCTGGCATATAAATAGTAGAATGCAAAACGTAAGGTGATTGGTTTATGGACAAGAAAGGCGAGCCGGAAATCTCAATTGTAGATTCGCCCCTAACTGAGTAACTAGACGACTGCGGAATTACAACAGTGGCCAATAGCGTTGCGGCATTTATTGGTATTGTCTCACCCATATTGAACCAACGGTTGCTTCGACATAATCGAGCACTAGCACACAGCCCACGCGAAATTTGTTTCGAAGAATCTGTGTGCTGCCAACAGCTGCACACACTTGCATGGCTTCGTTTATACCATAAAACGCTTTGTGGATCATGATGGGCAACGGTGTGCCTTTTCTTAAATCCATGCAGATTTCTCAAGATTTGAATGCAAAAACTTAATTGCATTTTTTGCCACCTTTTCAACTTTTGGGTGTATGTTCATACTATGTACTTGGTTCAGGTTTTTAGTTGTAGTTGATAATTTAGAAAAGATATGGGTTTTTCCGCCTCCATGATACAGTATCATTCAGGCATTTCCCCATCACAACTAAATTAAGACTGCTAGAGCCTATCCACGTAAGATTTCGGACACTTTTCTTTCAGTGTAGATTTTGAATTATTTCACGGATCGCTGAAACAGCTTACAGCTGAAACTCACCACTTTATTTCGTGGTACAACATGTTTACGTTCTTGTTACATTCAGTAAAATGGCGTCGAATCAAGTGGAAGTGCGCAAACGCATTTTGTACGAACGGCAGCAAAATCCGAATTTGTCGGAACGCGATCTTGCCAAAAAAATGAAAACCAGTGTTTGACTTTGGATCGGACAGTTGGAAGTGGAACAAATCGAAAAGTATGCTCCCGACAAATGGACAAGAAGTTGATTGCCATTATTGAGAAAAATCTCAATCTTTCTGAGCGAAATGTGGCTCGCAAAGTTGGGAAGTCAAAATCATACGTACAAAAAGTGAAGCAGAGGCAAGAACTGAAGGCGTACAAAGTGAAAAAGGTGCCCAACCGTGATGACAAGCAAAATTTCACTGCAAAAAGTCGTGCTAAGGAGTTTTTCACCAATTTTTTGCAAACTTTTTCTTGTATCATAATGGACGACGAAGCATACGTACTAGAAGACCTTAAACAGCTTCCGGGTCTGGCTTTTTATAACGCAATGCAAAGGAACGCCGTTGCCGAACATTTTCGGACAAAGAAGGTGTCCAAATTCCCGAAGAAGTATTTGATTTGGCAGGCCATATGTAGTTGTGGTCGAAAATCAAAAAGTTTCGTCTCTACCGGCACTATCAAAAAGGATGTGTACGAGAAAGAATGTCTGCAAAAGCGGTTGCTACCGTTTATCAGAAGCCACGACTCTCCAGCTCTGTTTTGGCCTGATTCGACCTCTTTTCACTATGCAAAATCCGCCCTGGAATGGTATAAGGTACGAAAGGTCAAATACGTGCCAAAAACAGCGAATCCACCGAACTGTCCAGAACTTTGCCCAATGAAGTACTGGGCTGTAGTTAAGCGGAATGTCTTCGAAACTAAGAAGAAAGCAAATGGTACCGATAATTTCAAGAGAAGATGGAGAATCGTCACGGCGGCGTATCTGAGGATACCGTACGGAACCTGACGGCGGGTTTACCACAGAAAGTTCGAGAATTTTACAGAAAGAAAGATTAACATCTTAATCAACTGTTTCTAATGTAGATATAACTCTAGTATTGTGAAATAAGCAATCGGTTGTTGTTGAATTATGCGTTAATTTTTTTTTTGTGTTATTATTTTGGTATTCGAAATGTAACGTGGACAGGCTTTAGTCAGATGAAAAAAAGTGAAACAAATACGAATATGATTTTTAGAAATCACCTTAAAGTATGCACACGCAGCAATAACAACCACTGCACGACAAGGACGGAAATCTGCTCAAAGTGATGACAATGGTCTTGATAATTCACCAGAAGATTTTTTGAGCAGCAATCGAGAAGCGATGAAACGGCAAATGGCACGGCACGTACAATTAAAGATCTAAAATATTTACGGTGCTTTTGATCTTAAAACAACAATAATATAACGTGAGTTTTAAAAGTATTTCATTTTAAATTACCGAAAAATAGACTAATAATCACCACCACTGATTGAAATCAATTAATGATATGATAGGTATGGGATTGTTATAAAGCTATATTATTTCAAGGAATGTTGCATTGAAAAATCAAAATGGCTTAAATGTAGCGTAGTCCTACGTCATCATTTCGAACAACCAAATGTGGCTGCACCTTGTAGTTTTTTGAGAAAATTATTGTATCACTGTTAGATTTAAACAGAATTTTATGCCAGGAAATTCAACAATGGTAATCATGCTGCAGGTCTAAGGTTTTTATATATAGTTGATATATTTGAAGTGCATTTTGGCGGTTAACGGATCAGTGGATTAGCGAGTGAATTATACGATAACCTGTGGGCGAGCCATAAATTAGAAATTTTAATCAATACAATTTGACCACTGTGTAGCCTAACAGTCAGCTGGTGGTTTTAGTGCCCACCTCAAACGAGAGTATTTGGATCATAGAATCGCTGTAATTAATTAAAAGGGTTTCTACCCAATGAAAAACGAGATTTTTATCCCAGGTTCAATTATGAACAACCGTTTTAATCGATTTGAACGCAGCATTGGCAAAAAGCAGAAGAGTTATCGGTTGAAATATTATTACCATCGTTTAAACGATTTCCCATGAATGTTTGCCTAGAGAATGGCCCGTTCTGATTTATTTATAATTTTTGTTTTAGTTAAGTGACCGAAAGATTATTTAACCTTCTGAAATAAATAGATAAAATATGTTTAGGAACAATCAAGATTCTCCTCCCTGAGTACTGAATAGGAAATTGAAAGACTTCTAGAAATGCTATGGGAATAATTTATAATCATAAGTTCACAAAAAACCGCTAGAAAATGGTTTGACATCAACCTGCTTAACAAGTTTATAAAACATCATCCTGACCTATATTCTAACATTCTAAGCACCAGCCATGAGATAGACGACGGCATGTTAGTACATAAATAGGATGGCTTCGAATGTGTTGCTAGCAATGACATCAGTTTTACGCCTCAACACTCTCCTGACGTTGCCATGGTTCTACCACTTGAATGCATACGAGACATCGAAAGGGGTAGGAATTAGAACAAACAAACAACAGTAGCCAAGGAGGCAGAGTTGATAGAGTTCTGTGATAAATCGTACACCAACTACTACTGTCAAATGAAATATTATACGACTGAGGAAGTTTCACCGATTCAATTATTTTGTTACTGGAGATATGGGAAACCCTTTTGAAGCGTCTCTGTATTGCCAATGGCAACGACATGTTGAAGTTCAATGAAGGGCCTACATTCTCAAAGCTCGAATCCTTTGTTCCACAGCTGCTCATATTTTCCGGTGAATAGATGGAAATTCAACCATACGTCGTCAATTCCAATTTCGTCGTTCACGGATTGAATCAATGGCAATGTCATCGGAAAGTCAAATCAGACATTCGTTGATTACTTTCGCCTCATTCATCTTTGCGTCAACCTCACTGCCAGAAAACCTTGTACTCGATTCGAGGTGATTAATGTTCACGAATTTTCTGCAAACATTTGTGTATGCCTGAAAAAAACAATGAAAGCTAGGTTTTGTTCCTGTAGCCAAAATCAAACAGTTTGCACGTTGGGGATTTGTTGTGTATGGTTGAGCAACGTTAAAAGAACTACACTACTTGAGCGATTCTCATTCTGATGAAAGAGATTCAATACAGAGGAAAGTTTTACCTTAAATAAAACCATCGAGCGAATAAAAAAAATGGCCGTTTGAGACGACATGCAGAGGAATCAGTGACGAACCGTCGATGGGCGAAAGGGGTGATCCATTCCGGGTGTCACCTTCAATTGGTTACAACCTGAACAGAACAATATCGTTTCCAAAAATAAAAACTAGTTCCTGTAAACACGTGAAATAGTTGCCGATTACGTGCTCCAGCTCAAGCTGCACACTACCAAAATGTCATGTAAATTTCTGTCCCCTGAGACCGACACATGCAAGCGTTCTTTAGCACACAAGAATGAGTTGAAAGAGATGAGAAAATAAATTCAATCAAACACATCTTTTGCCGAATTGCGTATTTATTAGTTTCAGTAGACATAATTTTACACGAAATCTTTCTTTACGTTCCCCGACTTTTTACAAACAGGAATTACGTCTCGTGTAAAATTCATAATTTTTAAGAGTGTGTATTTTAGCTGGTCGATCGATTGTGCAGCGATTGTCCATTTGAAAACAGCCTTGAAGATGACCTGTAGTTTTCAGTGCCAATTGCAATTGGTTTTTGCCCCTGGTATCACGAAAAGGGTTTTTGCTTGACAGATAGAACGGCACCCAGTTTTCCAGCGGGTGGTCACGAGACATAGAAGGGCATACTGACACCTGAAATGTTCGTTCTGAGTGCCTTTCAGCATGTGCATCATACCGTAGGATGGATTCCCCATGATTATTGGGTGTGCAGAATTTCGTAGCGCCAGGTAATGGATGGAACGGTCAAAACCTGGTCGACTCAAATATGACGTATTTTCTTTAATCGTGCATTTAAAAAACTTGAACACCACTCATTTTGTCGGTGTATGCGTAAGAAACGTTGACTTTATTTTGGTTTTGCCTTTTTCTATTCAGTTGTCAAAATGGCGTCGAAGCAAGAAGAGCAGATTATCAAAATTTTGCACGCGCATAATCAAATTCCAAATTATTCCCACGCTGACTTGGAAAAATCACTTAATATTGTTATGTAGACGGAGATGTTTCGCTCATCACCATGAGGCATCAATAGTTGACAGTAATGTTTGCTAGAATGAAAGATATGAAGAGAAAAAAAATGTCAAAGCTCCCGAAAAAAATACTTGGTTTGGCGGGCGACTTGCACCTGTGGGCTAAAAGCGAAAGTTTCGTGACAACTGGCACTGTCAACCAAGATATTTATGAAAAGTAATGCTTGAAAAACGCTTATTTCCTTTCTTGAAGAAACATAGGTGTTTCGTGCTGTTTACACTTCTTCCCACTACGGAAAAATGGCTCTGAAATGGTATACCGCCAATAGTCTGCAAATCGTATCCAAGGAGTAAAACCCTCCAAACTCGCCGGAACTGCGCACAATTGAAAAACATTGGGCAATTGTAAAGAGAAACGTCAAAAGAACTCAAAAACAGTTGAAAGTGAAAAACAGGTTAAGGCAAAATGGCGTTTAGCATCAAATAAGGTGGATATAACAGCGGTTCCAAACATGATGGGAGGTGTGAAACGTAAAGCCCGACAGTTCGCATTTGAAAAATTGCAATTGTGTTTTGTAGACGATAAACTTTAAAAAGAAATAAAGATTGATCATTTTTATAATGAACTAATCAGTTTGCACTTAATCATTTTTGAATAATGTTTTACCGTTCCACCCCTATAGTAGGATAGCAAATCCATAAATCGCCAAGTTAACACGTGAATGTCTAATAATTAGCTGTTGATTCTCACTTTTGGTGATGTTTTAGTCAGAAACATTATTTCATAATGACATATTCTCATTATTCTACGTATTCCCATACAAAAAAACATTAAAAAAGTATGATAAATATGCTGTTGCGTCTCATATTTTCAATAAATATGATTTAAGTACTAATTTCAAGTCCTTAAATCCTTTTTTGGTCACCCCAAAAATCAGTTTTCACCCATATTTCAATTGCAGCTTGATTTTTTGTTGTGTTTCTGTATTATCGAAATTTTCTGGTTCATCTCCAGTCGTAGGCACTCAAACACCGCTTTGGGTGTTTTTCGCAACTTGTCCGGGGGTGACATTTGAACTCGTGACTTTGGCGTGAGAGGTATGGATGTTAACTACAAGGCCGGGGTTGGCCCCAAAGCTTGTTGCCACGTATTGAAACGTACAAAAATTATCAGTATCATTGTGTTAATGTCAATAAAATAATTTTTGGAAGTTTTTTGAAAATAAAATTTAAAAAAAAAGGCGTAGGCACTAGCAGTAGATCATTCAAACTTAAGAAAATCTAAGATTTCAGTTTTTTTAAACAGTATAGATCTTTTCTTGAAATTTTACATCTCCTCTTGCTGCTACTTGCTTAGTTTGTTTTCCTTCTTTCGTTCTTTGCGCACCTCTTTCTATTTTCTTTCTCTTCCCCAAAACGTTTCTATCTTGCTCCTTCTGAGTAAACTCGTGAACAAACTCATCCGATGTCAAAATATAATATCATTTGATCTGTATTGTCGTTTGTTTTCACGTTGTTGAGTCGAGAGAGGCGTTGAAAAATTCCTTCAAATACGGCTGATGTGCTGTTGATGCGTCCAAGAGCTCCAGATTGATTTCAGGATTATAGTACGAGACCCTGAAGCTGTGCACACGCAAATTCTACGAGAAGTAGAACAGCTTCCGCAAAGACTACGTACCACAAGCCGATATGTGCAGAGGCTTGGAAGGTAACCTTCTCACAGATGAGTGTGAGGTGATCGAAAAGTGGAAGCAGTACGTTTATGAGCAAAAATTATTGCATGGAGCAATACCAAACGGGGTTCATGTATGCCCGCGCTACTACGGATCAGATTTTTGCGATTCCGAAAGTGCTGCAGAAATGTCACGAAAAAAACGTACCAACACAAAATCTTTTCATCGATTTCAAATCAGCTTATGACATAATATGGCAGATCATGCCCGAATGTGGATTTCTAGCAAAAGGGACGCAGTTGGTCAAACAATGGCTCGAGTGATGTGTATTGTCCGAGTCTCAGGGAAACTCTCGAGTCCCTTCGAAATTTGGAGAGAGTAACGGGCAAGGATGGATTGTCGTGGTTGCTATTTAACATTGCATTGGAGAGTGTGATTCAAAGAGTTGGCATAGACGCGAGTGGCACGATATTCAGGAAGTCTGTCCAACTTTTTGGCTTCATCGTTGACGTTATTTCGTAGCACGCAACTTTAAGACGATGACTGAAATTCACATCAGACTTAAGGCTGAAGCTAGTAGGATTGGGCTCCTGATTAATGCGTCGAACACAAAATACATGAAGGGAGTAGGCTCACGAGAAGAAAATGTTAGCCTCCCGCCACAAGTTCAGATCGACGCTGGTAAAATCGAAGCGTTACACAAATTCGTATATCTGGGCTCATTGGTGACCGCCGATAATGTCAACAGCAGAGAGATACACAGACGCATTATAGCTGGTAATTGTGTCTACTTTGGACTTCGAAGGACGCTTAGATCGATAGACATTAAACGGACCGGTAGTCCTCTGCCGCCTCGCAACATAATTAATTATGATCCACATTATTCGTTCGCCATACTCGCCGGGCTACGCTATTATGGAACAAGTAAACAAATATCCCATTTTGAGAGTGATTCCAATAGCATCCTTACTGTTGGTTTAAATTTATCTAAAGCCAGGCCTTCCAGCATTATTAAAAATTACCATGTTTTCCCAATGAAAAACTACCTAAAAAATTTGTGAGTAGCCCAATAGCATTCCTACTGTTGGTATAAATCAGTTCATATCGGAAATCTGTAATAATCTTTAAATGTTTTACTAGACCCCGCATCGTTTACCAAAATGAACACTGCTGCTACCAAATGCTCCTATCCAACATCCCAGTAATTTCTTGTGAAAGTGCAGAAGTGTTCTCGACTCCCAAATAAGCGAGTATCACATCAACATATTCCTATCTTTTCCTTATTTGACCTAAATTCGGGTGAGGCTGGCGCCAGTATTGCCTTAGTTTGGGATCAAAAGTTTTTACACACTGAATATGTATGCTCGTTCCAAGCAACATCTGTTGGTTCTCTGTGTAATTACAGCTGATCTGAAAATAACGGAGTAGTCACATCGGGCGGTCAATCGTGCTCATGCTCATACTCATGAACAATTAACAATATCAGCACAGAATATTTTATAATGCAAACCTGTCAATATCGACATGGGCCCGGAATGGTAGCTTTGTCGTTCATTCTTCTGTAAACGAGAGTGGATTGTTGACCTTTAAACTCCAAAATTTTTAACCGCCCATTTACGCCCATCTGCTTGCTATGGCCCATGTTTTTTGTCTTTGCTCAAGACACAAACCATTATGATCAGTAATTTGATCCTTTGTAGAATATCTCGCATCCTTTGTTTAATATATGACGACCTACTTCATCACCAAGAGAAATGATGATGATAATATTCGGTGTTGTTCCAGTTATCATTGTTTGTGGAGTGATAGCACTCTTCAAAGGCGCGCTCCTTATCAGTCAAAACGGGATTCATTGCAAAGAAAACAGACAATGACTCCGATTCTGACCATGCCTAGAACCCTAGACCTAACCATTTCAAACTACAGAACATCAAATATAGAAAATGAGTTTTCACATAATTGAAGACTAGCCATGTTTTCGTTATTTTAAGTTCATCCTCGATGGCCCATTCAAAAGTACTGTCCTTTGTCCTTTGATGATGTTCCTTTGACTACAAATCCAAATATGTTACATAGTTTACATTAATTCAGACTAAAGTTCAGTGGTAAAGACTGTATTCGATGAAATTCGGACACACAAAATAGGTCACCAAAAATTTTCCTTGAGCCCGATTCTTTTCAAACTTTCTGGAAATAAAGCACTACTAAATGGTTAAGTTTTGACATCATTGATTTATTGAACCTCTTCTCCCAACCCAAATGCCCGCACCTTTGCCTTGACCCCTTTCATCAAATTTTGGGCAATGATAGGACCGACTTGCTTACTTACTTTTAACCACACTTTCTTTAGTTCAAGTTCATTTTCTATCAGTTTTGGAGTTTTAACGAGCTTTGCTTTCATGATTGCCCAAAAATTTTCAATTGGGCGAAGTTCCGGAGTGTTTGGAGGGTTGACGTCTTTTGGTACAAAAACTACATTATTATCTTTGTACCAGTCTAAGACGGGCCGGGCATAGTGGCAAGATGCCAAATCCGGCCAAAACAGTGTCGGGCCATCGTGAGATCTCAAGAAGGGCAGAAGCCGTTTTTGGAGGCATTCGTCCTTGTAGATTTGTCCGTTGACGGTCCCAGAGGTAATGAAGGGCTGACTCATTTTGCCACATCCGCAGATCGCTTGCCAGACAAGGAATTTTTTGGCGACAGTTTCTTCTTCCGTACACTCTCCGGAACGGCCAACTTAGAGGTGGCGACGTAGTGTTCCTGTCCTGGCATTTGTTTGGTGTCGGCTTTAATGTAGGTCTCATCGTCCATCACAATGCAGAACGGTTTTGTGAGCCACTCCCTGTACAGTTTTCTTGCACGAGTTTTGGCCACCGAGTTCTGTTTATCGCTCCGGTTCGGTGCCTTCTGGACCTTGTACACATGTAATCCAGAACGTTTCATTGTTTTCTGCACAAAACAAACTGAAACTTTCGCCTTTTTCGCAACATCCCTGATCGAAATGTTGGGATAACGCTTAAATTGGTTGAATACCATCCTGGCCTTCTCCGGATTTGATGTGCCACGTTTTTTGCCACTACCATTTTTCCGCTTGGTTGTCTTACGGTCCTTGAACGTTTTGATCACATGAGATACGGTTGAATGTGTGATTCCGAGCTGTTTTCCGATCCATCGATGAGAAGCGTTTGGGTTTTCGAAGTGAGTGCCCAAAATTTTGTTGGCGCACTATTTCTTCATTCGAAGCCATCACTGAAATCACTCGACCGATTTTCACGAAACTCATTACACAATTGACACAAAACAATGAAATACATTCAGTTAAAATTTCAATAATTTTTACCCACACGCTAAAAAGTTACGAACAATTGCGTGTGTCCAAATTTCATCGAATACAGTCTTTAGACCTGATACTCCGTAATGCACCAGAAAGGTTATCTACCAGTATTATGAGTTTGCTACGAACATTACGAACAACTGTAGCAACGTCTTCCTCCGAGTAGAATGTGCAGTATTTCTTATGTTGTTCTTGAAAGTAACACGAAAAAATAGCCTAGTTCTATTCAATTTGATCCAATTTATCATTTTCTTAACCATTTTCCAAGTGGAAATAAACTGTATTGGGCCGAATGTTAGGAGTGAACAAGTATCGCATAGAAAATCAAAACAATTTATGACAGTTAGCCCAAGGAGAGATCTGGGTCGGCTTCTTTGATCAAATCCCAATTTTCACCTTTCAAGGTTTGTAAAATAATTTCATTTTAAATCAAGAAATCGAATTAAACAACTCATTATATCAAAGAGATTATTCAGCAGTTTTTAATTTAAGCGCACGAAAGAGAAAATACTTTAATTTTCCGCAACTTTTCTGCGTTTTAATTATTGCTGTTTTTAACGTTTCCATAGTATGTATGCACAAAGTACAAGTTGATTTTTTTCGAACTTCTATTTTGCTTGATAAAACATGATTATTTCCTACAATTTCAACGCATTTTCATTTAAAGATAACTTATACCTTAGGAATATCATTTTTAAACAATTCAGTAGAAAATAGGTGATTAATAACTGGGACGGAGACTTATGCGTAACATGTCTTAAATTACGAAGCTCCAGTAGATAGGCGAAAAATGCAGCTAAGGTGATTTATGAGTGCGTATCTATATTGCATGTATTTGACAAATCCATGGCGCCTACTGCTGGAAGTAATCCCTAAGGGCGACAAAGTTTGTGTCCCTTGACTCGGCCTTATATGCAACGATCGATTTTATTTTTTTATTAAAACTTATAAAGTATTTAAGCTTTAAGTAATATTCAACTAGTTATACAATTACTTGGAAAGTTCCAACAGACGTTTGAAAATATATTTCATGAAAAGTTACAAAACTTATTTTAAAGGGTCAGAAACTTTCGAGAGATATGGATGCTATGTCGGTCTAAAAGCAACAAATTGAGTCTATTCGTTAATGCAAATTCATCTCATTCGAACGATTTTTTATTAAGTGCAGTCTTCGTACGGTTTTTCATTGATGCATATTCTGAATTTCTGATTTAAGGCATTGTCCGCTGTATTTGCTTTACCTCACAAAATATTTCATAATACACTAAAATTGCTTTGAAACACATATGTGATTGTCACATATGATTTATCGGCCATTCGATAATAAAAACATTATAATTCATTATACACGGATTTTATTCCTCTGGTTTCTGTTAAGATGTACCATTTGAAAAATAAACAACCACCAACTTATACATTTCCATTGAAAATTTTACAAATAACAACATTCTAACTACTTTAAAGTATGTTAATAATACGTTAATAATACAGGCCATAGTTGGGACCATATAAAAAAATGTTATTGTATCTATGTGCATAGTAAGATTACAAAATGGGACTGTTTTCTGTTTATCTAGGCTGCATTACTTGATTCCTCGGTTTGATTTTACCATATTTAGATCATTTGAAGATCGCGAAAATATTTTGTTCAGCCTAACCAGTCAAGTCATGGTGTCTAAGAAGTTAAGAAAATCGAAAATTACGCGGAAGCGAACAACTATTAAATATATTTTTTTTTCGGACAGAGCAAGTCGTTGAAGCAAGCATTACCTTATTGAGAACCTTCGTCGACAGCCCACAGAAGTTATTTAAGGGTGATTTCAATCTATCTATGTATATAAAAATGAATTTCTGTCTGTCTGAACCTTATAAACTCGGAGACTACTGAACCGATCGGCGTGAAATTTTGTATGAAGGAGTTTTTGGGACCGGGGAAGGTTTTTAAGGTAGTTAGAGATCCCTCCCTACTCTGAAAGGGGGGGGGGGTCTTCTATACAAACAAAACACATATTTCTGCATAGCTCGAGAACTAATCAAGCAAAGGAAATTTAGTATGTGAGAGTTTTTAGAAGCTAGAAATTTTTCTATGGTGGTTCGACACCCTTCTTCTGTCTAAAAGGTGGTGCTCTCATACAAATGGAACTAAAATTTCTGCATAACTCGAGCACTAATAAAGCAAATGGAACCAAATTCGGCATGTGGGAATTTTAAAGTCAATTAATGTTTCTACGACAGTTCGAGACTCCTCCTCTCTCTGGTTGGTGGGTCTCTCTGGAAGGGGGACATGAATTTCTGTCTGTCTGACCCTTATAGACTTGGAAAGTTCTGAACCGATCAGCGTGAAAATGTGTATGCACGGCTTTTTGGGGCTGGAGAAGGTTCTTATGATTGTTTGAGACCCCTTCTCTCTCTCAAGAAGGGGGGCTCTCATCCAAAATGATTCCCAATTTCTGCATTATTCGAGAACTAATCAAGCAAATGGAAACAAATTTGATATGTGGCACAACCATAAACTTGCCAGTTCTATTAAATTTTCATTCATTTAGTTGCAAGCGTAGCAGCGCTCGCACCGGGTTCAGCTAGTGTTTTATAAATTGATGGTGTTGGGCAAGAAATCAGTGGACTTTAGTTTAACTGCTTCTTTTGCCAGAATGATTTCAACAACTGATCACGTTAGTCTTAGAATTAATTACATAAGAACACAAAAATGATCCTAATTCAAGAGATAACCCATTTTTCTTACTATTCAAGATTGTTCTGTAAATTGAAAGATATGCATATTTTGTTGACATACTTCAAAATACAGGGTAAGTGGTAATTCCTGTTATTGTTTCTTAAAAAAGTTTAATTTCAGATCGGTCAATCACAGAAGATGTTTGCACTTTTTTCTTTTAGAGTTTATTCAAATGTCAACAAATCTCCCCAGTTTGTTTTGAATTTTCATCCTTTTGATAATCGTGGTAATCATGAACACGAAAATGGAGCTCTTTATAAATTTGTTTTTGAAACATCTTAGACCGATCTCAGACATCTTAGTATTCTAAAGAAATTGAAACCACTTAAAATCATCAAACGCTACAAAGAAACTGGTTCTTGGAAAATACCTCCCAGATCTGGTCAGAAATGCATTGTCAGGTGTCCGGAAGCCATCAAACGAGTGTGAGCAAATTCGATGGATTCCTTGCATGTCTGACCGAAAGATGGCCAAAGAACTAGGAATGTCGCAGTCAATGATCAGGGGTATTTTGAGGGACGACCTTTTACTAAAGCCATACAAAAAATAAAGCGTGCAAAGCTTATCTGAAAAGCAGAAGATTGCGAGAGTCGAAGGATGTCAATAGTTGCTCAAGCGGTAAGGTGATTGTGAAATTCTGTTTTCGGATGAAACAATGTTTCTGCTACTGGATCACCACAACCAGCACAATGAGCGGGTGTATGCAGTACCTCTTTCTGATATTCCTCATGAAAAACTAGCTTTTCAAAGGTTCCTTAATGCTTCAAGCGTGATGGTTTGGGGATAATTTTCCAAAACTTTGAAGGTGCCATTGCTGTTCATGGAGCTTGGTGTTAAAATCTTAGTAACAGTAAATATTACATCGATTATGTTTTGAAGAAACATTTGCGTCCCATCGTCAAGAAACACTTCAAAAATGCACCATACTGCTTCCAAGAAGACTCTGCACCGTCACAGCCAACGAAAAATACACAGGCTTGGTGTGAGGACAATTTTCCGGATTTTAATTCGTCGTAAGAATGGCCTGCCTCTTCACCTGATTTGAATCCTCTCGACTTCTATGCATGAGGCTATATGCTGTACAAATTGCTGAATACCAATGAACCGTGAAAAATTTCAAGAAACGTTTGGTGAAAACATGGATTGACATCGCTTTCCAACAACGCATGCGGCTGGCAATTAAGGTGAAGGCTTTATGCTGAACTGAACTAAATTAAGACATATGTTGAAGATATACTAAACAGGAAATACATTGAACATTTAAATGCATACAAGCTTCTCATTTTTATGACCATATACTTAACCGACAGAAAATTCTACTCACTCTGTAATACCGAATGTTTGTTACTTGTCTCCTATTCAATTTTCAACGTTACTTTTTGTTCAATTATTCAAGTTCAATAATAAAAAAATTAATCCATAGGATTGAATAAACATTTCGTTTATAATATCAGTTGCATACAATTATATTACATGATCTGTTTTGTATATAATTGATACGCTGTCCACAAATTTATTTCTGCAGATCGATAACGAGCAATACAGTACCTGGGAAAGAAAAGAAAAGAAAAAGTAGTTTAGAATTTAAGTAAAATGCTATTGCTAGCTATAAATCATATGTTTGGATAAGTTCTTCAGTATTCTACCAGCACAGATTTCAGCAACAAATAAAATAATGGATGCTGATTTGCTAACGATGGATATAAAAAAAAACTCCTAAACCATTTTGGATTGTTATTAATATTCAATGCATGTTCTATCCTTGTCACTAACGTCCAACATGCTCCTGCTCATCAGCCAGAACCCAAACTGTGCTGGTGTCTACTGCTGGGCAGTGAACCCCCGGCGCCCCTAATTCAAATTTGATGAATTCAATTTATAGTCAGACTCTGCCGACCGAACGAGGCCACCGAGAGGGAAAACTTAAATCTAATTTTCATTAAATTTTCCCCATCCTGTACGGCGAACTCGAGAATGTCATCATTCAGGCGCACAACAATGTTACACCATCGAGTGACATGGCAGCAGCATCCGACAGCTTAGCAATCGATTTCTCATCAGGCCGGCTTGTAGGCAAGGCAATCTCGAGTCAAAACAAACTTCCACCACGATGGCAGCCAACAACGATGACAATGTCGTTTAGTTGTCTAGAGCAAGCATAGGTACATAGATACACAGGCACAGGAAACTGTAGTAGAACATATGAGAATTACTACCTCCTCCCTCCATCACCACACGGAAATCAACATATACGTTGGGCGCAAACATAACGCATCTTGTGGCTCAAGCACACCCTCGATGGTTTCCTCTTCACTAGCTCCACACTCGACTTGGCTGCTTGGCAAACCGTGTCCTCCCAGACTGGTCCATATTTTGCTGTCGACGGTTTCAACAACAACAACAACAACAACCGAAACCGGAAGACCGCGACGCACGTTCGACTTTACACTCAGTAATAACCGGGAGAAGAGATGGAATCACAAGTGTTTGTTGGTTCTTGAGGGACGGCACTTTGTTGCGTTCAGTCGGGCACGCCACTGATCAGATAGTCATGAAAAATTGACTGGAAAATAGAGGATCCAGTTGGAACAGTGGAGATAGTAGGATTGTGGCTTTTACTGCGCTCGCTGGAAACCGAAGAGTAGCGCATTTAATCAAATCACGACATGGCACTCATTCCAGCTAGGCTGCCGGTCTTCCAGTTGCCATGGTGTTGCTTGTAGGAGAAGGCTGTTGATTGCAAATATTATCTACACGGAGAAACTAAACTACTCAATGATAGGTATGGAAGTAATGAAAATTGGGTTCATGAGATCTAGCTCCAGAAGTGGGTAAATAACTGTTTAATTGTTAAGTTTTTTTACTCAACATTTAGGTACTATCAGAATTGAGTAAAAGAAACCCAAGCTTTATTTCAAAACAATTTCACTATACCAACGAGCCTCATTGAAGAATTTCTGCTACTTTACTCTAAATTAGTTTTTGGTTCTCGAGTATCCATATGAAATTATAATTTTTTATTAGTAAAGCATACTAACAAAGAGTAATACGCGGTCAATAGTTTCAAAAACTTGCAAAAAACATTAAACATAAATTTCAATCAACTCAAGATTGCGTGAAAATTATTCAACGTTTTGTTTACTTAAATGAAGTTGACGTTCAGTAGATTTAACTCAATTTCGGATGTAACAATATCGCTGTGCTGATGAGCGTCTGTCAGTTGTCGACCTTTCGTCTTGCAAACCAAGCAATCCGACAAAGATTTTTCATTTGAGCCTAACTGACAAACGTAAAGAATAGCTTTTTCCGCGAATCTCTCGTCATTGAAAACTCGCCTAATAGAAGTACATGAGTAGCCTTTGTGCCACGAGAAATTTACGAAAGAAGACATTGTTTACGTTTGTCAGATAGGCCCTAATGAATTTTTTTTGTCGAATCGATTAAATCGGAAGTTTTAATTGCAGAAGAAGAATCGTGAGTGATCGAAAAAATCAAAGTGCAAGTTTTTGAATTGCAGGATGCCTCAAACTTATTTGAAAATTCGTGCTTAAATAAGGAGGTAATTTTTTATTTGTTACTTTATAATAAAATTTAAATGGAACATAATTTCTGCTTATTGAAGAAAAAATCATAAAACAAGACACTTCGTAACAGCCGTTAACAATTTGAGGAAGGGATTTGAAAATAAATATCATGATTCATTAGATTAGCCATCTACTCCCAATTTCGTATTAATCTACATATAGCCTTATAATTTTTAAATTTTATTCCTTCACTCTTAATTTTTATTTTGAAGTCAAGGAGATAAATTTCAATAATTCAATTAGTAAAAAAAAAGTTGTTAATCAATATAATTTCTTATTATGACCAAAAATGAAAATGCCATATTACAGAACAGACTTAAAATTCCCTTATTTTAAATTTAAAGATGAAAAAAAAATACACATAAATCGGTAGCTCAGGTGAAACAACCTAATTTTAGGTTTGATGTAAAGTCTCAATTTTAACATGCATTCTCTAAAAGTTTTTATGTAAAATGGGTTGGCACTTTTTCGCGTCCATCAAGGATGCGGACTACTTTTCATGCGTCTCATTGTGTTTCATTGCTGTGGCCGTGATGATGGAAAAGTTACATTTCAACATCATTATATGAGCAGAAAGTTCTTGTTAGGAGTTCATGAGCGTTGAGAGGGGTGTTTATTTCTGAAGCACGTCACAACTTTTTTGTTCCCATTGAGTCGATGAAAACCTAGTGTCTAGCTGAGAAGCAATTATTTACACGTGACTGTTTGGTTCCGTTGGGATGCTCAGGGATGAATCTAATTTTGGTAGTCAATTTCAGTCAGGTAATTCAAGTGCTACATCGAAACAAACAGATAAATTGATAAAAAAAAAATATTTTACTTGAAATTCATTCAACTTCACTTGCTAATAAATCACTTTTGAAAATTCACTGGTCAAGTTAAACTTTTTCCCCTTTGAGTTTAACCACTCGCCGCTGACGATCAAAGAACACGCCGTTCGAGGCTCGCAAATGTTCTTGTGATTACAGGCTGCCGTCAGATGTTACTTTAGAACTTCCACAATTTCATGTGTTTTAGAGCAGACTTCGGTCTCCAACATACTCCAGACAGCGATGTCCATAGGGTTCAGGTCTGGTGAACTCGCTGGTCACTCCGGACTTGAAATAAACGCTGTAAAATGTTCCGCAATCCAGAGTTAGGTTTTCTTCGCTTTGTGAGCCGGCGCCGAGTCCTGTTGGAAAACCAAATCCCAGGAACCAAAATGACGACGTGACCACGATTCAACGTCGCTCTGTTGAACTTGTTCCTGATATGTATTTTGGTTGATCTTCACTCCTTCAGGGACAAAAACCAGCGGAGTCCGGCCATCACGGATGATTCCAGCCTAAACCTAAACCACGGATGCTGGTTTCTGTCGCTTAATGGCCGTCGACACGTCGGCATGGGTTCTTTCAGTCGCTCTTTTTACCCGTTCTTGTTTCTGCCTCACCGAAAGGCCTTGAACGGTCTGGATATTGTAGGGCTTGGTTTGAAGTTTATTTTTCAGGATCCGAAGGAGACTTCGATCCGATACGCAGAGATCCTCCAGCAATTTAGTGGCACTTCGTCGACGATTTCTCTTAAGGCGCCTCTTGAAAATCTTCGCCATGGCAGGTGTAATCGCAGTAGCTTGACGTTCCCCACCATACCGGTTTTGGTACTTCCTGTCTCCAGGTAACTTTTGACTGCATTGTGTGCAACACTTCTACACATTCGTAAATCAAGAACTATGTCCTTCTGCCATTCTACAGCTCGGAACAAGGAAACCACAGCACTACGTTTCTTTTCGAGTTCAATTTTTCCGGATAACACACGATTACAAAAGTAACACATTCATCCACTGACAGCCAAGACACAATGTAAAAAAAGCTACGAGGGGTGAGCTATACAGTTTCGTGGGCACCGTAATAATTACTGTTGAAGTAATGTAGTAGTTCAATTGCCATACGCTGATCATTAATTTAAAGAAATTCTTGTAATCGGCTGTTCTGGCTTATATTGTTGAAAATTGTCTTTAATTCAGATGAAATGAGAAAACATAATTGTGTATTATTTCTGTCGATCTAGGAGCACTTTTTATTTTCATTTCGAATCATCAATATTGAAAATCGCACTAGAAAATATTTTCGCTATTTTTGTTTAAGTTCACGTATACAAACTCACTGAGCAACTAGCCATTGCTTTCGATTATTTGTAAAGACTGTACTCAAACAAAAACTAGACACGATGATTATCTTCTATCATTGTAGAGTGTGGGTTTTAAATAATAAAACTTTAATTGAAATTAGCTAAGAGTGTAATTTTTACGTTGACAAAATCACAGTCTGTCAAGCGGTTATTGAGATGGCACCGCGGAACAAGAACAAATCCGCCAAAAAATGTGTGCGCCTTCGTGAAAAATCCAAGTGCGTCGCACAGATTTTCAGATTCAGAGAATTCTCAAGAGGTTTTTGAAACAAGATGGCTTAAGCGCCATTCCTGCAAGCAGGAGGCCACCTGTCGTTTGGAATCACCTCAGGGGACTCGTGAACGGCTTTTAGCTCCAAGGCTCAAACACTACATAAAGAACCACGAAAAAGAAAAATGCCAATAAATCTTGCTTGATTTCCCCCACCGTACCAAAGTAAAAACCTAGTTTAAACTCGCTCAATTCGAATGACCTTAACCGAAACGGAAGATGAGAAGTCTGATAATGGAAACACAACGGAACGTAAAACGGAAAACGGATTATAGGAAGAGTCAATTTTATCGGACAATACAAAATAAATTTCCAGTCAGTATTTCAAATCAAGAACATCATCTAATAAGTTTATTTTTCGGTCACACACTACTCATTTGGGTTGGACGGAACATTTGGTTACGGATTATATTTACTGGCCATGGCCATGAAAAATGCGACCCGGCTTCGCGTACCTTTCCGCTATGACCGAGTGAGGTTAAGGAAGACTCCTATATTTCTGGAAAGATCCGGTTTGGTGTCCGACACTTGGCTACGGATCACAGAAACCTCGCTCTCGAAAACTTTCCCACAGTGGTTGTAACGAATAATGGAACTACGACGGATTATTGGCGACCGTCGGGTGAAACTTCGCACAGTAAACTTGCGATCGTAACTCTCCTCCGTTAGACTAGCTAACTCTCCTCCGTTAAACTGCTAGATCCGTGTTCCACGGGCAAAGGATGGCGGTGATCGTTGCCACAACATGTTTTCGATTGACGTAAAATTCAACTTCCTAACGCCCGAACGCTGCAATGTCCAACTGGAATGATATGTTTTAATCTTATGTAAAAACTTAATATCGCTTATCAAAACAATTACCTAATAGATTAAAAAAATTAGTATTGAACACTTCCCAAAACTGCACTCCTCATATTTAGACCCTTGGTACGTGTCTCGAAGAAACAACGTTTCACTTCTTTAGATAATAAACTTCCAAAACTTCGCGATCTCTTCTGTTCTCCAGCCGGTATCGTGGCGAAATGACCGAGCCTACATCTTATTCGATCAAGAAAGCGCCAGCAAACAATCCGCATGGTTTGCATTCATTACTTGTTATAGCATTCAATTTAGCCGAGACACGAACCAGTCGACATAATATAAATTTATAGCTTACCTAACTTTTTTGTCAAAATTAACATTGGGTTTAAAATTCAAATCGTACCAACCCTAATTTAACGGAATTCAAACAAATTCAAACAAATGAACCTGAGCCAAAAATATTATTCTGATTCAAAGGGAAAAAAACGCCAAACGTTGCAATATGAATCGAAAAACACTTGTGAAGTTATTCAAGGAGACTCAGACGACCCAGAGGCGGTCAGGAAGCGGCAGAAAACCGAAGACAGCTGATCCAGTGAAGGCAAGGAAGGTGTTATATATATCTGTTCAAGCGTCGACCGAACCTTTCGATCAAGCGATGTGGTGAAGAACATCGGAGAAACGATGAAACGAGCTGGCCTTCAGAAGCGCTTGCTGCCCTTCCTGTGGCCTTACGGAGGCGAGACGCAGTTTTGGCTGGGTTTGACACCACGCGAGGCCTACTGGTGCAGAGATAACAATGTTGATTTTGTACCAAGAGGAACCACCGAACTCTCCGGAGCTTTGTCCGATTGAGATGTTTTGGCCTATGAAGGCCATCCTACAAACCAATGAAGTGGAAGCCAGACTTGTGGTTTGATTAAGAATAGCCAGGGTGATTTTGATGTTTGACATAGTTTTAGTGAAAAATCTTTATAACGAAAGTTATAATAGAATAGAATTATTAAGAATAGAATAGAATAGAATAGAATAGAATAGAATAGAATAGAATAGAATAGAATAGAATAGAATAGAATAGAATAGAATAGAATAGAATAGAATAGAATAGAATAGAATAGAATAGAATAGAATAGAATAGAATAGAATAGAATAGAATAGAATAGAATAGAATAGAATAGAATAGAATAGAATAGAATAGAATAGAATAGAATAGAATAGAATAGAATAGAATAGAATAGAATAGAATAGAATAGAATAGAATAGAATAAGAAGAATAGAATAGAATAGAATAGAATAGAATAGAATAGAATAGAATAGAATAGAACAGAATAGAATAGAAAAGAATAGATAAGAATAAAAAAGAATATTATAAAATAGAATAAAATAGAAAAGAAATTTTAATTTAATAGAATGGAATAGAATGGATTTGAATAGAATAGAATAGAATAAAATAAAATAAAATAAAATAAAATAAAATAAAATAAAATAAAATACAATAGAATAGAATAGAAGAGAAACGTAGAATCGAATAGAACATTTTTAAGTGCATCGTTTTTTTTCGCGTATAGTCTTTAAGTTCATATCAATTTTTCATTTACTTTTGATTTCTTATTGGATAAATAGGACAAGTTAACACTAAAACTTTAATTTCTTGTTTATTTTTTTTCTTTTTTTTTTTTTGTTTTTTTATTTTATTTTTTTTTTTTTTTTTTTTTTTTTTTTTTTTTTTTTGTTTTTTTTTTTTGTTTTTCTTTTTATATGCATTGTTTGAAGTTACCAAGTTGAATATGGTTTTGAATTTTGTTTGTTTTTCAATGACAATCGATCTAATAATGCACTTTAAAAAAGTGTTTTTCAAAATGTGCATTTAAAAAAACTAAAGCTCTTATTTCAACATATTGAACAAAAGTATGAAATAAACTATTATGTGATTTTTAATTTAAAGTAAATCTGTTTAATTCTGAAATGATTACATCTTAAAGAGAGCTGAGCCCTTTTTATCCAATTCTAAAAGGCGAAATGACCACAGTATGAAATGCCAGGAGCCGAAAAAATCCAAAAAGCCGAATTACCAAAAGGCCAAAAAGACCAAAATATTGAAAACACTGAAAGACCATAAAACTGAACGGCCAAAATATAGATAACATTTAGAAATGATCGAAGAAGAAAAAATGCGAAAAAAATTGAAGAAGTGAGGTGAAAATGAAAGATGTATATTTTCCTACGATCATAAACTTGTATTTTGAGGAATATGACGCATAATTAATTATGGTTAATTTTTTTTCATGGCGATTCGCTTTGCAGTGTTATGGGTTCTTTTTCTTTCAATTTTCGATTTTTGATCATTTCGGCTACTCGTCCTCTCATTTTTTTTAGTATTTTGGTTATTCGGCCCGGTTGGCATTTCCGCCTTCTGAAGTTTCACCTTCTGGAATTCGGCCTTCCGGATCTCTCGCCATATGATTTTCGGCCTTTCGGGATTGAACAAAAAATAAAATATCTCCCATCCAGCTGAAGTCCTTCCGATCAATCTGCACTCAACTCCTTCATCCCTGGAAAATCGCTCAAGTGCAACTTTTATCGATACTCCTCACCACCACATATGCGTGGTGCCAGACCGAATGATGCGAGACGGTGAGGATGGAGCTAGGCTGTGATGTGACTGCTAATGTTGAAAATTCATCCTTCCTCTGCCGAGGCCGACGGCGAACCGACGTTGGAACGAAAAAAGGCGTTGTGCCGAAAACGAGAAGAATATTCATGAAGGGTGTCGCTTTCTCGGCGCTACAAATTGGGGTAAGTTGGGACCGGGTGGGATTGCTAATAGAACATTAGTCCAAAACGTGATGGATATAGGAAAGAACTGTGTTACTTCCATGCGCCGTTTTCAAACACACATACACTCACGGCGAAACTGTAGTCTACTCGGAAACGGAAACGTTACATCATTTCAAAGGGCTGATTTGCATTTTTTTTGCTTCCAACGGAAACATTGAAGAGACGGGATCTCATCAGTATCGACATTCGGCAAGTTGTTGGGACATCTAATTTACCAACCGGATGCTACCTAAATGGGAGTTAATAAATTCAATGAGAGTTTAATGAGATGTAATGGGTATCTGTCCTTGGATCCATCATAATCATCATAATCATCATCGCCGCAGCTGCAACCGGATTCGACCATTATGCCAGCTTTATGAACCGCACTTTAGAGAACGTTTCCGGAGATTCAGCCCCCAAACGAAAATTATTGACCAAATGTTCGGTTATTTTGGACATAACCGCAACGGTAACCGCTCTGGTTATGTTGGACGAATTTATTCCACTCTAATTAAAATGGACAAATATAAAACCAAAGTTTGCTGACTGAGCGCCAGCATTGACCTGCTCTGGACATCTACTACTAAAATTAAAATAGTTACAGTTATCGTAAATTTCAACAAATGGTCACACTCCAGCACGCTGAGTGTGGGGGTGGGTTAGGATTCATGTTGTGTCCTTCCTTCCAACCCACTCATCTGCCCATCGACTCATCGGTCCAATGGAAAGGAGTGAAGTGATTTACTGAGTCACTCCACTAACGACGAATTGCTGGGTCCACCTAGTGGGGGTCAAATCAAAAGTGCGGTCGTAAAGCGACAATGAATGTCAGCCGGTCCCTGCTGGTCAATGCCGGAAATAGGCAGCCTAGCTTTATGCACCATACGTTGTTGTGTTTGGCTATGGTTTTGAAGTACAATTATGGGAAATGCTATCCAGCAGGATACGAACCGGTTAGTGCCATCCAAAAACCCTAACAAATAGTAGCCTTCCGAAAGCAATTCTGGTGACCGACATCATGGCTATTTGTTGAGCCAAGCTATTGTAAGGGAATGGAAACTCGAATTTGATATGTTGTGCTTGTGCTTCGGAAAATTAATCATAAATTATTGAAGCCACTCTCAGGCACCATGTCCAATAGCAACAGAGGTTCCCCAGCAGAGTTTGTAAATTATGAATGAAAATTTGATGGAATTTGTATCGGAGAGATGCTTCGGAGGGATGATTGCAACAAAGTTATGCCAGATAAGTCCTGGATTTTCGATGGATATCAATGATGATGAAATTCATTAATGGGGTCTACAAAATTAAAATAGATCAAAAATTCAATACTTCTCTGCAAGTTTTACTAGACTGCAGCATTTTTTTGGTGAACCTTAACCCCACGGAAATCAAGCCAAGGAATTCAAAATTGGTTCACAGTGAGAAGTGAGACCGACCATTAATATGACTGGACAAAATTAATAACACTGTATGATGACGTCTTAGTCTTCTGATGTGTCAGAAAAGTTACTTATCTTCCAACCCAAGTAATACACAAAACATCTTTTAAGAATGATCTGATTTTTGTTTTAAAAATGTATTACAACAGATTTTGGAAAACATGTCACTTTCGGAGCGGTTAGGATCTCTCATATTTTATGTATCACTATGACTAACGAATGTGCTGAAAATATTTTTTTACTTCTGCAAGTGATTTATACTCTATTATTGTTCTTGAAAACATTGTTCCATACATTTATAAAACGTGAACAGGACATGTTTTTATAGATAGCTTAAAATACTGTTGAAATTACACTACACGAACCATGTTTTGCAAAATGTGTTATTTTTTTCATAACGATGAAATAGTTGTAAAAGCTTGAGGTTACACTGCATACGGAAAGCAAAGCATAGATACTCAGAACTGACATTTAAACAAATGAAGTTGGTTTAGCAAGGAAGCTACAAACCCATCACGCCAAGGACTAGTGTTCAAATCCCACGCTTGGCGACTCTAAATTCAACTGAGCACTATGGTCCTCCGGAAAGTAGGGGGTTGGTGTCAGGCCCTTCAAGCCAGCCGTAAAAAAAAGCATGCACAGGAACATTTACAGCAGAATACGACTCAGAACAATCGGCGAGGACCACAGCGACGAAACAGGACTAGCGATTGGAAACTCGGTACGTGGAACTGCCGATCGCTCAACTTCGTCGGAAGTACCCGCATACTCTCCGATGCACTGAAGGATAGTAAGTTTGGCATCGTAGCGCTGCAGGAGGTGTGCTGGAAGGGATCCATGGTGCGTACGTTTAGAGGCAACCATACCATCTACCAGAGCTGCGGCAACACACACGAGCTGGGAACAGCTTTTATAGTGATGGGTGACATGCAGAAGCGCGTGATCGGGTGGTGGCCGATCAATTACCGAATGTGCAGGTTCAGAATCAAGGGCCGGTTCTTCAACTTCAGCATTAACAACGTGCACAGCCCACACTCGATGGACGGCACTTTTCCGACATTACCGACGTCAGGACCTATCGTGGCGCTAACGTTGACTCCGACCACTACCTGGTGATAGTAAAACTGCGCCCAAAACTATCCGTCGTTAACAACGTACGGTACCGAGGCCCGCCACGGTACAACCTAGGGCGGCTGAAGCAACCAGATGTCGCCACGGCCTACGCGCAGAATATCGATGCAGCGTTGCCTGAGGAGGGTGTGCTCGACGAAGCCCCTCTCGAGGACTGCTGGGGGAGTATCAAAGCAGCCATCAACGACGCAGCAGAGAACGTCTTCGGGTACGTTGAGCGGAGTCGAGGGAACGACTGGTTCGACGAAGAGTGCAGGGAGCTTTTGGAGGAGAAGAACGCAGCGCGGGCAATAATGCTACAGCACGGGACCCGGCAGAACGAGGAGCGTTATAAACGGAAGCGGAAGCAGCAGACCCGCCTATTCCAGGAAAAGAAACGCCGCCTGGAAGAAGTTGAGTGCGAGGCGATGGAGCAGCTGTACCGTTCCCAAGAAACACGGAAGTTATATCAGAAGCTCAACACGACCCGAAAAGGATTTGTGCCGCGAGCCAAAATTTGTAGGGATAAAGATGGGGGCATTCTGAAAGGCGGCCGTGAGGTGATCGAAAGGTGGAAGCAGCACTACGACGAACACCTAAATGGCGCAGAGGACGTGGGCGTTGAAGTCCAAGTCGGTGGAAGAAATGACTACGTCAGCATAGCAGAGGATGGGAACGAACCAGCTCCCACGCTGGGGGAAGTTAAGGATGCTATCCAACAACTCAAGAATAACAAAGCAGTTGGCAAAGATGGCATCGGAGCTGAACTCATCAAGATGGGCCCGGAAAGGCTGGCCATCTATCTGCATCGGCTGATAGTCCGAATCTGGGAAACAGAACAGCTACCGGAGGAGTGGAAGCCCTATCTACGAGACAGGTGACAAGCTGGAGTGTGAGAACCAATGGGCGATCACAGTCAAAACCCCCACCCAGAGGGTTCCCCCGGGGGTCTTCCCCCGGGGTTATTAATAAAGTATATGAGTGCGTGGGAAGTTATCAGGGCGGGTTCATCGACGGGCGGCCGACGACGGACCAGATCCTTTCCGTACGGCCAACTCCACAAAAAGCGGGGAAAAACCGGGCCGCAGCATCATCTGTTTCAAGGGTTTGAAGGGCGGCAACGAACGGAATGAACGCATAGAGGTGGAGATTATGGACGAGAACGGCTTTCCCGGGAAGCTCACTAGACTGATTAAAGCTACGATGGACGGTGTGCGAAACTGCGTGAAGATTTCGGGCGAACATTCCAGCTCGTTTGAATCACGCCGGGGACTACGTCAAGGTGATGGACTTTCGTGCCTGTTGTTCAACATTGCGCTAGAAGGTGTCATGCGAAGAGCCGGGCTCAACAGCCGGGGTACGATTTTCACTCGATCCGGTCAGTTCGTTTGTTTTGCGGATGACATGAACATTGTCGGCAGAAGATTTGAAACGGTGGCAGAAATGTACACTCGCCTAAAACGCGAAGCTGCGAAAGTCGGACTGGAGGTGAATGTGTCGAAAACAAAGTACATGCTAGCAGGAGGTACCGAGCGCGACAGGGACCGCCTAGGCAGCAGTGTTACGATAGACGGGGATACATTCGAGGTGGTGGAAGAATTCATCTACCTTGGATCCTTGCTTACGGCTGACAACGACAACAGCCGTGAAATCCGAAGACGCATCATCAGTGGAAGTCGTGCCTACTACGGGCTCCAGAAGAACTTGCGGTCAAGAAAGATTCACCCCGCACTAAATGTACCATGTACAAAACGCTGATAAGACCGGTTGTTCTCTACGGGCACGAGACGTGGACGATGCTCGAGGAGGACCTGCAAGCACTTGGTGTTTTCGAACGCCGGGTGCTTAGGACCATCTTTGGCGGCGTACAGGAGGATGGAGTGTGGCGGCGAAGATGGAACCACGAGCTCGCTGAACTCTACGGCGAACCCAGCATTCAGAAGGTCGCGAAGGCTGGAAGGATACGGTGGGCAGGGCATGTTGCGAGAATGCCGGACAACAACCCTGCAAAAATGGTGTTCGCCTCGAATCCGGCCGGTACAAGAAGGCGTGGGGCACAGCGAGCACGATGGGCGGACCAGGTGCAACAGGATCTGGCGAGTGTGGGTCGTCAACGAGGTTGGAGAGAGGCAGCCATAGACCGAGTATATTGGCGAAATGTTGTAGATGAAGTCATATCGTAAATACGATGTATGGCTATTTAAATAAAATAAATAATCGATCGGAACATTTTCTACGCTTCGATTTAAATGTTTCAAACTATTGATTTTTAACATGCAACTAATAAAATTAACGCAAATATGAAGTGATGTCTTATAATATCGATTTTTCATAGTAAATTTACCAAATACACAGTACTTTCCGCGCACAGACTTCATATTTAAGTAAGGAACGTCTCCTAGGCAGCCATGAATGTTATATAACGGGTACACCTTTGCATTTTGATTTAGTTTTCCGGCGGTCGTGGAGCTGTGCAGAGTAAGATCTGCAGTTGGACGAGCAATCGCTGCCCAGAGAGGCGTTGGTGCAGTTGGCTGTTGTTGCCGATGCTCCCGTCAACTTCGCTGCGAGAAAGATGGCTGCTGAAGCCTACGAGTTGGCGGGAAAAAGCCGCCCGTGACAACGAGACAAGAATCAATCATCCCACGTCACCTGCAGATGGCCACCCGCAATGAAGATGAGATGAACCAAGAAAGAAAGTCCAAGTTCAATCGCGAACTGTTTCTCCCTCGTCAACTAAATCCGTCCTTTTCAGGACGACCAAATTAGTTTGCCAACTAAAGAGTTTATTTGGTTGAAATTTTCTCTTGTGATGTTTGAAATTAATTTCAATTACCGCGCCCCAGCTGAACATAGCATTCATTAAACGCCGCTTCCCGTAGTAAATGACAAAGAACGTTGAACAACCAACGAACGAAATTCTAGAACGGATAATTCGAACCGAACTGCGATACTTCAGACCGACCATGTGGTTGAGTTCGTTGTAGTTCCTAGTTGTGCATAGCGGATTAGTTGCTGGCGGTGGCAAGCAAATTAGAAATGTATCGGTTAAGAAAATCATCCGTCTAGCGTGCCGTAATTAAAACTAATCATTGTGGCGCAATAACTGAATTTCGTTCCCTTTGGTGCAATTTGTATCACATTGCCTTCGTTGGTACCGCCTTCTTTCGTGCACTAGCATCCGACCCCTTTACCTCATAGCTTTTAGCAGAACATTTTGATTCAGTCTTACGACAGTCGTTAAGCTGCGCAGCGGTCTTAGGATCGCAGTTGGCGGCGGCGAGCAGTCGTTGCCCAGAGAGACGTTGTTGCATTTGGCTGTTGTTGCCGATGCTTTCGTCAACCTCGCTGTGAGGAACATGGCTGCTGAAGCCTACGAGTTGGCGGGAAAAAGCCGCCCGTGACAATGAGACAAGAATCAATCATCCCACGAGATGAACCAAGAAAGAAAGCCTAAGTTCAATCGCGAACTGTTTCTCCCCCGTCAACAAAATCCGTCCTTTTCAAGACGACCGAATCAATTTTCCAATTAAAGAGTTTATTTGGTTAACATTTTCTCTTGTGCTGTTTGAAATTTCCATTACCGCGCCCCGGCTGAACATGGCATTGCTTTAAACGCCGCGTCCCGGAGTAAATGGCAAAGCGCGTTGAACAACCAATGAACCAACAGATCCATAACTATCTTCTACGCGTTAGAGATAGTGGCCCTCTCAACCATCGTAGAAAATACAACTGGGGCCGTATCATAATTAAGAGCCACCAAATGCTTTCTAGAGAGTGTACAATAGAATTGTCTTGGCCCTTTTCAGGACTGACTTAAATCAATTAGCGGATGGCCCTGACGTGTATGGGAATTAGATTGCTGCGTAGTCCTACGTCAACTTTGCGTACAACCCCATTGGGCTGTCCCTTATAGTTTTTGTTGCAAAAAATAATTCTCTGAAACAGAGATATGTTGGGAACATTTTGGCATGTAATCATAAGAAGACATTCAATGTTACCAAAAGTTGGGAAATTTTGTGAGAATAAACTTTTTCGAAGACCACATTGCTCTATTTAAATGAAAAAAAAATTTGTGTTGTTGTGTGGGGGGGGAATTTAATTTTTTTTTTTTATTGTTGGGAAAAAAAAGTTTGTGTTTTTTTTTTTTTTTTATATATTTTTTTTTTAAAAAAAAACACTTCCCCAAAAAAAAAAAAAAAAAAAAAAATGGATTTCAAGGAATTATTTTGTCATCTACGGTTTTCTGCTACGACCATTAGCAATTGATATTTTCCTTGGAAAGTCTGCGGACCAAACTTATTGTGGTTTCCTTCTACTCCAAGGGCTCGTTCTGCAGGATTGTTGATTGCGCACAAGCTTTCACATCATGTTTTGGAAGCAAGATAATCATTTCATTTCAACCAATTTCTGGGGCTTCCTCAAAAACGAAACTGTAATCAAGTCGCAACATTTCGAAAAACTGCAACGAATTCACCGTAACGTAATCGGCTAATCCTTTCCGACTGAAAATGTCTTAACTCTAGTCATGCTTTTCCGCTCCTCTTCTTTATCGAATTTTGAATCATCTTCCGTTTTTACTCTTTACTGATGATCTCGTTGAAAAACGCGAGGCCGATTTTGAGCTCCAACATATACCAAAAGTGATTCTCAAATTTCTGAGAAGTGTTATGGGTAAGCTCCTTGTCAGGATCCTTCTTCAAACATACTAAAAACTTGAAATCGTTGAGTGGTGCGCTTGTCGCAATTTTTTCTCTCTAATCCACATTTTTGGTATCATAACACTTGCTGTTCAAGATACCATCGAGATTCCAGCGTTGTAAGCTTTCAAACACTGCTTCTGCTACGGCTTTCCCGGTACCTGACTCAAGAAACGTGTTGTTGATGATTTGTCTAACAGAGTCTAATCCTGATACCACAATGGCAAGCTTTTCCGTCTTCCCATGGCTAAACATCAATTGCTTGAAGTCAGAACAAACCATCAAAGCTTTTACCTTTGGAAATTCTTCGTGGATTCTAATGAAAATCTCTTGGCACACTTTGTGATTGAAAAAGAAACATCAAACATATTTTTAAAAAAAAACTTTAGATTAGATAACTAACCACCTTGCGTTCTTCGGAGCGTTGATCTGCTTAAACTCAACTGTTCAGAATTGAATCCTAGAGCCACAGCTTATTCCCCAACTGCTTCACGATTCGTTACCTGATTGCGGTCTATTTGTTCGATGACAGAATTAAAGGGTGATACGGTCAAAATTTGGTCAAGGGAAAACGCGTGTAAATCGGTGAAATCGTTTATTTAAAAAATCAAATTAAATTTCTTTTTCGAGTTCAATTAGTATAAAATTCAGGAAAAATATTCATTTAGGCTTCTGCTTTTCCAAATCCGAATTGCCGGGCCTTACGCTTGACCCCTGCCATCAGATTTTGTACAGCCACCTTGTCCACCTTCTTCGCCGCAGAAAGCCAGTTTGCCTTGAACTGCTGCTCGTCCTTAGCAGTTTTTTTGGTCTTCTTTAGGTTCCGCTTGACAATAGCCCAGTATTTCTCAATTTGGCGGAGCTCTGGCGTGTTGGGAGGGTTCTTGTCCTTGGGAACCACCTGCACGTTGTTGGCGGCGTACCACTCCATGGCCTTTTTACCGTAATGGCAAGATGCCAAATCCGGCCAAAACAGTACGGAACAACCGTGTTTCTTCAGGAAAGGCAGCAGACGTTTATTCAAACACTCTTTCACGTAAATTTCTTGGTTGACAGTCCCGGAAGCTATGAAAATGCTGCTTTTCAAGCCACAGGTACAGATGGCTTGCCAAACCAGATATTTCTTTGCGAACTTTGACAGTTTCGTGTGCTTGAAAATATCTGCTACCTTTCCCCTTCCTTTTGCCGTATAAAACTCCTGTCCCGGAAGCTGCTTGTAGTCGGCTTTGACGTAGGTTTCGTCGTCCATTACCACGCAGTCAAACTTCGTCAGCATCGTCGTGTACAGCCTCCGGGATCGCGCTTTGGCCGTCGTATTTTGTTTATCATCGCGATTTGGAGTCACTACCTTCTTGTAAGTTGATAGTCCGGCTCGTTTTTTGGCTCGATGCACGGTTGTAGACGATACACCCAGCTTATTTGCGGCATCTCGGAGAGATAGGTTAGGGTTTCGCTTGAAACTACCGGCAACTCTCTTTGTCGTCTCAGCGGCTTCCGGTTTTCGATTTCCCCCCGATCCAGACTTCCTGGCTGTCGACAAACGTTCCCCAAACACTTTAATTACATTTGTAACGGTTGATTTGGCAACTTTTAGCGATTTTGCCAACTTTGCGTGCGAGTAGCTCGGATTTTCGCGATGCGTGAGCAAAATTTTGATACGCTGCTCTTCTTGCTTGGACGGCATTTTGACAACTGAAGAGTGAATTCCAAAATCAAAATAGGAGCAACATTCTACACACACACACCTTCAAAATGAGGGGTGTTCAGGTTTTTTAAATGCAAAATTGAAAGAAATACGTCAAGTTGATATTGACCAAATTTTGACCGTATCGCCCTTTAGTCAAAAGCTGTACTCTTTTACTTCGACGCAATTCCACTTTCTCGATCACGATTGATCCTCGTACCGTTTGTACTCTCCGTACTTGACAGTTGTTTGATATTTTGTCAATTTTTCCTAATTACTTTTCGTTACACTGCTTGCAAACCAATGTCCAGAATGCGAATTTAGCTGGAGAGATACATTTTCAGCCTAAGTTTGAAGTTTTGGAGCAAAGTTTTTTCTAATAATGAGGCCCTTCTTTAAGTTTGAATGAAAACTAGGGTGGTCCTTGCTTTCAGAGAAATCAACAATATAACTTTTTTATTTGCAGAATTAAAGGCATACATTATTCAGAAAAATTGTAGATAAAAAGATTTTAAGGAACTTTGATCCGGCAAATTTTTTTATAGCTTTTGAAATGACCGAATTAGAGCAATTTTTCCTTCCTAGCTTAGGGTGTCCCTTTCAAAATCAGTTATTTTGCTCTAACTTGTTTATTTCAAATTTTTCAGCAAAGCTGTCTGCCCATTGATTCTAGAAAAGTAAAAGATACAACTTTTTATATACTGAAATCGTCGCTATCGTATGTCAAACTTAAGTTATTATGGTTTTTTTTTTTTTAAAATAGGCCTTCTCAAATGTTCAGCTCTCTTGTTGGGGCAGATAGAAAAATATTTTTGAACTGCATTTAGAAGGTTTCATATTACTGCATATTATGTTTGAAAACTGCAGATAGGTTTTTTTAAATTGAGAAAAACACATTTGAAAAGGGCGTAATTTTATAAGAAAATTGTAAATAACTCGCTGAGGAAAAAAAAAATAAGAAATGTTGGTTGGTAAAAAATATATTTTTTTTTTTTTTTAAAAAAATATAAAAAAAAATTTGTTGAAATCTATATAATAAAAATGAGTTGGGGTTTCCTTTGTCACGATTTAACTCGCGAGCGGAAGGACCGATCGGCGTGAAATTTTGTATGCAGAGATTTTTAGGGCCGGAAAATAATCTTATGATGGTTTGAGACCCCTCCCTTTACTGGAAAGGGGGGCTCCCATACCAATGACACACAAATTTCTACACAACTCGAGAACTAATCAAGCAAAAGAAACCAAATTTGGCATGTGTGAGTTTTTGAAAGCAAAGAAGGTTTTTATGGTAGTTTGAGACCCCTTCCCTCTCTATAAAGGGAGGCTCCCATACAAATGAAACACATATTTCTGTATAGCTCGAGAACTGATCAAGCAAAGAAACCCAAATTTAGCATGCGGAAGTTTTTGGAGGCAAGAAATGTTTTTATGGTAGTTTGAGACCCCTCCCCTCTCTATAAAGGGAGGCTCCCATACAAATGAAACACATATTTTTTTATAACTCGAGAACTGATCAAGCAAAGAAACCCAAATTTAGCATGCGGAAGTTTTTGGAGGCAAGAAATGTTTTTATGGTAGTTTGAGACCCCTCCCCTCTCTATAAAAGGAGGCTCCCATACAAATGAAACACAAGTTTCTGCATAACTCTAGAACTAATCAAGTTAAAGGAACCAAATTTGGCAGGTAGAGGTTTTTGAAGGCAAGAAATGTTTCTAAAGTAACTCAAGACCCCTCCGCCCTCTGTAAGAGGAGGGCTCTCATGCTAATGAAACACAAATTTGTGCATAACTCGAGAACCAATCAAGCATATGGAACCAAATTTGGCATGTGGAGGTTTTTGGAGGAGAGAAATGTTTCCATGGAAGTTTGAGACTCCTACGCCATCTGGAAGGGGGAGGGAGGGGGATGGGGGGGTTTACATACAAATGCAATACAAATTTCTGCATAACTCGAGAACTAATCAAGCAAATGGAACCACATTTGGCAGGTGGAGGTTTTGGAAGGCAAGAAATGTTTCTAAGTTGACTCGAGCCCCTCCCTTCTCTGAAAGGAGGGCTCATATACAAATGAAACACAAATTTCTGAATAACTCGAGAACTTATCAAGTTAATGGAACCCAATTTGGCATTTGGAGGTTTTTCGAAGGCAAGAAATGTTTCTAAGGTGGTTTGAGACCCCTCCGCCTTCTGGAAGGGTAGACTCCCATAAAAATAAAACATAATTTTTAACATAACTCGAGAGCCAATGAAGCAAATGAAACCAAATTTGGCATGTTGAGGTTTTTGGAGGCAAGAAATGTTTCTATAGCAGTTCAATACCCCTCCCCATTTTGAAGGGGAGGGGGGCTCCCCCTATAAATAAAAAGCAAATTTCTGCATGACTCGAGAACTAATCAGGTAAATGAAACCACTTTAAGCATATGGAGGTTTTTGGAGGCTAGATTTCTATATACATAAAAATGAATTTCTGTCTGTCAGACCCTTATAGACACGGAAAGTCCTGAACCGACCAACGTGAAAATTTATATGAAGGGGTTTTTGGGGCTGGTGAAGGTTCTTATGATTGTTTGAGACCCCTTCTCTCTCAGGAAGGGGCGCTCTCATACAAATGAGTCACAAATTTCATCATAACCCGAGACCTAATCAAGCAAATCGAATCAAATTTAGCATGTGGGGGGTTTTGAAGGCAAGAATGTTTCTATGGTAGTTCAAGACCCCTCCCTTTCTGAGGGGGGGGGGGGGAGGCTTCAAACAAATGAAACTCACATTTTTATTATAATCGATGAGCCCAGTGTGATGGTTCGAGAACTAATTAAGCAAATGGAACCAAATTTGGCATGTGGAGGGTTTTGAAGTCAATGATTGTATGGTGGTTTGAGAAAACACCCCCCTCTGGAAGGGAGGGCTCCCATACAAATGAAACACAAATTTCAACCAAAAATGAGAATTATCCAGGTTACTTAAACACAAACCGTGTATTTCTCGGGTAAGAAGCATGTTTTGATAGAAGTTTGAACCCCTGCTTATTCAAGAAGAAAAAAACTCATTTCGAAAAAAAAACCATAAACGTGACAGTTATATTAAATTTTCCTTCATTTAGTTGCAAGCGTAGCAGCGCACGCACCGGGTTCAGCTAGTTTAAAATAAAAAAGTCAGAGCAAAAAGTTTTTATTTTTTTGTAGGGACACCCTAACCCAACAAACATCAATGATGAATAACTGTTTGGAGAAGTTGTTCAGCTTTTTCGTCTAGAAATTTCTTAACTTTTGGTTGTATTGAATGCATTATAACCTTTTGTTTGATACCCGCTTTTTATGATTGAATGCTAGAGAATTATTTTTTTACAAAGAAAATGGACACAAAGCATGACATGAGAATATTATTTTTCTTATATGGTGAACTCTAAATAATCTGGGAAAAATGTTAGGGCAGGGTTTTACTTCATTTTGATGAAGTAGAATTTTTTTTCAATTTTCCCTAAGAAAATTTATCTGAGGTTCATTTGGGAATGTCAGGGCAACGATCCCCATCGTACTCCCCCTAAAGCTATTAGGGGAATCTTTAAAACATGTGTATCCCAAATATAACATTAATGCATTTTTCAATCTCACTAACCTGAAAGAAAGCTGACAATGAAAAAAAAGAAATGAAAAATCTACATGGAAAAGCCCTTGCTACTGCTAACGATGGACGGTGGAATGTACTAAAATATACTAATCTGCGATCGTGTCACTGGAAACCTACTTTTTTACGGCAGGAAATCCGGCCATATGTTCACTTAAACATTACGAAAACACTCGCGACATATTTAAGCACAGTTTAACACCGGTTTTGGTCAGTTCCGAACGATTTTAACACCGAAAAGTGACGAAAACAAATTAGATGTGATGGCAACATTCTATTATCCCAAAGATGTTGAAAAAATCATGGTTTGGGAAGATGGATGTGGTTCGAGACTTCATTCGTGTGATGTTTCACCTCATGTCCAACCATTATTCTTCGAACGCTCATTTATACCGGGTTGGGCTGAGAGACAGCAATCTCTGTTAATGTGGACAAGGTTACCAGGACGCAGATCACATTATTTGGTCGTGATCGGAGCTTTATGATTCCCTTCGGGCTCGTGGTAGACAGCTTTGCGTTCGAGTTTGAGATATTTTGAAACTCATTTATGCGTTTTTTGACTAACATTTGCCACAGATTGTAGTTTGTTTAACCTCTTTGTTTACTATCAGTTTCTTTTTATCTGTGTTTGTGTTTTTTTTCTTTCTTGTTCATGTTCAAAAGTCAAAACTCAACGAAAAGTTATCAAGTTTTGAGTTTGGATTGGACGATTAAGAATTTAAATTAAATATTTTATGTAAACCATACTTTATGTTCCCACCCATCTACCTATCCGTCAAATTGTTATTCCTGTTAAACTCGAGACGGCCGCGAGAAATCGGTTCTACCCCCCTTACCTTAGTTCTTATATTATGTTATATACATTAGCACCTGATAACAACATTGATAAACATTGATTAACAAACCTTAATTTACGAAAACTGTTAATCGTGTAAGTCGCTAGCTTGTTAGAACTAAGGTTTAGTGAAAATTAAAATGCATCAGTCTTGTGTGTATTCTAAATCAAAATAATAAATTTTCAAAATAATTGAAATTTCTAAAACTTATTTCTAGGCAAAATCTCGATACCTACCTATGCAAAAGAAAACGTAAGCTTTTCTGGATATCAAAGAATCAACTTCAATTTCCATCGTGCACGATGAATTGCCGTGCTTGTACTTGTAAACTGCCATGACACAACACCACTCACCTTTCACAAGTGATTGTCGTCGGGCCCGTTTACGTCTGTTGTTTCCGAAAGCTCATAAAATATTAAGCTATCAATTTGTACTGCATCAAGTGGAGGTATTCAGATTTAAATCGACAATAAAAGATATAAGACACTACGCAATGACAATGGGGAAGTGATTTTCAAGGTAGAATACCACTCTTACAGAAGAGGTGTCCCAAATGTAGAAGCCAAAACAGATTCAGTTTTGTCTCGATGTTCACATTTGCCTTTCCTCTTTTCCTGCCCCTTCCTCTGCCAATCATTCCAGATAATCTCCAATGATTGTTTGAACATTTCGCAGATCAAGAGTTTGCTTACACAAGAGGAACTCAAAACAAAAAATCTCACTCACTCCGTATTCACGCCTGTGCAATGTCAAATCATGCGGATGGAGTTCACTTGATACGGAATGTTTGATAATCCTGATCCGGAATCCAATTAAACGAAACAAAATTAAATTTACCTAGTCTCTCGAGATTTTCCTACTGCTCGCTCACCTTAAAAATTGCTCTCACGAGGATGAGCGGGTCCGTTCTCTGGTTCTTTACAATACCATGGTGCGCCTTTCTCGTTATCTGCCATCCAGAAACATAGAGCCTTGCATTGTCAATATTTACAGCCGACTACTGACTCCATTGCTTCTGCTGACGGTGCCCGTGACCTCGTGATCTGGTGGGACATTAAATGTAGGCATTATTCGCTTTCTTCCCTCTTGCCTCAATGCTGCCAACGTCCAATCATAGCCATTGACAAGGCGGGCAGGCAGTACATGGAGCAAGACAGCAAGTGCCGCGTGCAAAGCTCAATTGAATTTCATGAGTCAACAGCAATTTCTTTTCTCTTTACGAAATTGAAATTTCACTAAAGAATGTTTGCCAAAGTTCTTGCCTTCGTGTGACCTTTTTCCACAATGAGCTGCTCGAAGTTGGCATGTGTCGTTTCCCCGGAGGCACACCGCATCATGATTGGTAGAAAAATTGCCAAGTGTGATGGCGGTCGTGATTGTTCATTCGATTTTGCAAATAGAAGAGATAGACAGTCTCGTGTCATTTTCACACCTAGTTAAGTGGTTTTATTCGTATTTAGGTGAATTTAATGAAAAAAAAACAATGCAAAAAAAATTAAAACACAGCAATCTGGTGGTGTCTTGCTAACAGACAAAACATGAATAGCTTGTGTATTCAACTTTAAAGAAATAATGATTGTTTCATAAATTAACAAAATATCCTATTTTGAATTATCTAGGGTAACAAGATGTAATGTAACTCAAGCTACTTCATTCGGCCTATGCATCAGATATGTCTTCTATTCAGCGAAAATTGACAAAATTAGGCTGGTCAGACATCAGACATTATTAATCATATTGACATATTTTTTGCTATGTTCTCAACTATAGCTCGACTAAAGGTGGGAGCATTTCAGTTAAGAAAAATTACCACTTCTTCTTCTTTAGCATTTCAAGCTTATTGCTTGCTCTCAACTCAGTGTTCTAAATGCACTTCCACTGTTATTAATTGAGAGCTTTCGATGCCAAGTACCATTTTTGCATTAGTATGATTGTGTGGCAAGTACAATCATACGCTATATGCCCAGGGAGTCGAGAAATTTTTCTTTACGAAAAATTCCTAGACCAGAACGGGAATCGAACCCAGCCACCTCCAGCATGGTATTACTTTGTAGCTGCGCCTTTACCGACAGAGCTAAGGGAGGACTCCACTAAGCCTGAATTTATCAGAACAAGAGATGATTTGTATGAGCTAGTGAATGAAAATAAATCACCGATTAAAGATACTCACTCCTTCGCCTAAACGAAAGTTGTGGCAAAAAAGTAATAGTTATAAATAATTTAGGGATTGAAGTTTTGTTATTTTGTCTTCACTGAATATATGACATACTCAATATGTTCGGTAAAATTTCAAACAGCTGAAATGTTCGGTAAACTTACAAACAGTTCCTAAAAATTTAAGAAAACATATTTTTTTCCGAAATATGCACTGAATGCTTCATTCCAACATTATCTGTTGATGACTTTTTCAGCTGTTTAAAAACTCAGTACAAATTCACCCACTTCAGAAAAAAAATTGAGTGTGTTTGTTGAAATGGCTGATTAAATAAATGTTTATCATGGTTGTATTAATGAGTTCAATTTTAATTATACTGCATTAATTGAGGATCATCTCCAAATTGCCCAATGGAACATACCCAAGTAACACACAAACGGAATTATCGGTTGCAGCAACTTGAATGCTACTCAATTGAGTTGTAATAATGACTGATTATGACTGATGTGCAACATGTGTGCTGCTAGGGTAAGAGATATTTATGTGTTGCATGAGTTATACCAATATACATTTGTTTTTAGGTAATATTAAAGTCCCAATTGATGTGTTAGTTGTTAGTGAAACGTGGTTAAAATAAAATAATTGTGTTCGTTACAAAATACCAGGTTATGATTCTATTTTCTCATGCCGTGAAACGTCTTCAGGTGGCCATGCTATTTATATCAAAGCGGGACTGAATTTTAAAGGTTTGGAAAATTGTAAAGTTCTGTCCAGTTAGAACCCGGAATGACTTATTGTATTGCAGCGGCACGGAAAGTGCCAGCTTCAAGATTTTTTTACAGCGGTTTGTTGACCTAGGCGCTCACTTTCTGTGTTATAAATTTCACGGTGTTTCGTGCAGTGAGTCAAAAGTTATTTCAGATGGAAGCCGAGAGGACAGAAAAAATTCTGCACACCCACGTTGATAATCCAACGTGGTCCGCAATAAAAATCGCAAAAACGTTGAAAATCGCCAAATCAACAGTGTATGATGTGCTCAATCGTTTCAGGGAGCGAAAGAGCGTGGATCGAGTACTTCAAGGTAAGTGTCGTAGTGGAACATATGACCGCAAGTTGAACCAGAAGGTGTTGAGAACCATCAGAGCAAACCCTGGACTATCAGATAATGAAATCGCACAAAAATAAGCTGCTGCTTGCAATACTGTTCGAAGAATTTGTTTGCGAGCAAGATATAGTTCCCATCGAGCCGGCAAGCAACCAAACAGAACGCTCAAGCAAAGTTTCGTCACCAAAACTCGATCTCGGAAATTGTACCAGCAGGTTTTGACGAAGTACCAAGGATGCCTGCTCATCAACGATGAAACCTACGTCAAAATGGATTTCGGACAGCTTCCTGGCCAAAAATTCTACATAGCGACGGCATGAGGAGATGTTCCTGCGAAGTTTAAGTTTGCTTTAATGGACAAATTTGCCAAAAAACTGATGATTTGGCAAGGGATATGCAGCTGCGGAGCAAAGACCAAAGTGTTCGTGACGAATCAGACGATGGACTCGAAGCTGTACAAGGAAAACCCACAAAGGTCCCGTGAAGTTTTGGCCAGATTTGGCGAGTTGCCACTACAGCCGGGAAGTCATCCAGTGGTACCGCGATAATAACGTAGATTTCATCGATAAAAACGTAAATCCACCCAACTGCCCGCAGTTCCGGCCCATCGAGAGATTTTGGGCAGTAATAAAACGGAAGCTTAAGAAAAGGGGAAAAAGGCTCGGGAGGCGACTCAGATGACCAAAATCTGGAACAAAAGTGCCAAGGAAGTTGACTCCGGAGGTGTGCAGCGTTTGATGGGATAAATAAAGAAGAAAACAATGCAAATTTTCATTAGAAACGAAGAGAAATGATTTGAATTGGTATGTTTTCCTTAAAAAACAGTAAATTATCTATGTTTTGATGTATTAAACTTATTTGTACGTCAATCCGTTACCGAGATAAAGATGATTTTATTATTCCGGATTCTAAATGGACATAGCTTTAATATTGATGGATTTTACTTTGTACAAGTAGAAATTAAAAGAAATGGATCTTATTAGAAAGTTATTACCATACATATAGTCTATGGTTATAGACCATACAGGCTGCCATCTTGTGATTTTATCCGATTTTTTGAATACAATGAAAATTTATAGATTTTTTAAATACTTTGAAAATATAAATACGCGTCCTCGTTTCCTTGTTGGCAACGTGAATGTTTCTGTCAATTTATGCACTTATTGTAGTTGTTCGTTATAAAAGCCTTTTAGAGTGCTATAATTATATTTGTACAATACTTTTGTAACTCATCCGATTAGTAAAAATATCTGAGATCACGTTGTATGCAGCAAAGAAGATTTGGAAAGTTTATGAAATGATACTATTTATACAGAAGTAAGTGATCATTTGTCAGGAGTTTAATTGTTTAATCAAAGGGCCTAAAAACGCACGGTACACGCCAAAAAAATAGTGAATAGAATAAAACTACATGATCTTTTTACAACCTTTTTGAAAGACTACGTTTGCAGCGATCATGTAAATGATTCACTCACCACTATAATAAGTACCTGCAAAATTGTATTAGCACTATGTACAGAATCTAAGATTAAGTAAATTTATATTAAAACTTAACACTGCCCTTGGCTTAATCACCACGTATGGCAATCGACATAACTTGAACAAAAATTTCTTAGAAAAAAAAATAATCCTACTAATGTAAATTTGCAAAATTTGTTAAAGCATGCGTCTAAGAGAATGGATGATGCCAACGAGAGATGTAAAATTGACTATTGACTATTAACAAAACCACCCTACTGTGACCTTTGGGGGTACGCAAAGGTCAACATTGTCCAAAAAAAAAAACACACACACAAAAAACAAAGGTTACTCTAATATTTACCCTCTCGTAGTTCAAATTTTTCACCTTGTCAACGGTGAGAGGGCTTATCTCATGCTATAAACATGCATGTAAGACCAATAATTTGACCAGTAGTGAAAGTATCACATATGCTACGCATTTTTTCACTGCCACGTCGTAGAACGTTCTTATGAAGGCACTAACATCAGGTGTGAAACTGGCGGGTTAAGCCGCAATTCACGCCTAGAATTTTTACTTTCAATCTAAAGGAAACGAGAAAAAGAACACTTTTCATTTCTGTGGCAACTTATGTTGCTGTTTATCCATTTGTCTTATGCTATGAATAATCAAAATACATGATTCCTACATTCAGGAGATCTAGCTTTGCACTCATCGATGGTCTATCATTACTCAACATAAAGCAATTTAATCCAGTTGTGAACCACAGAAACCGTACCCATGACCTAGTTTTCGGCATCGAGAGAGCTGTTTGTCAGTGCAATATAACGGAAGCTACTGAACCGATGATTGAAATGGATACATTTGATCCTGAACTATTTGCTACACTAAGCAGTAGTACGACAATTTACTTCGTAGAACCCGTTGCAGTACAGCAATTCAATTTCCGTAGAGCTGATTTTCCTGCATTAAACCGTGCCATCCTTCAGGTTGATTGAACACCACTATATACTGCTGTTGATGTCAACGAAGCTGCCGGAATCCCAACGGACACGCTCACTGAATTGTTTCATCTTCATTTACCCTCACCAAGCCCCATTCAGAGTCCTCTCTGGTCGAATCAAAAACTGAGAACTTTGAAACGGATACGCGCCAGGGCTCTTCGACATTACTCTGAGAACCGGAAACTGATTACCAAGCGAGACTTTCAGACTGCCAGCAACAGATACAGGAACTACAATCTCCTTCTATACTCACTGTATATGCAGAAAAAGCAATATAATTTGATGCGTAACCCCAAGCGTTTCTGGTCATTTGTAAACGAAAATCGCAAGGAAAATGGTCTATTATGTCTTATGGTACAGACACAGGCGTCCCTCCCGCTGAGATATGCAGACTATTTGCGTGCCATTTCTCAAGTGTTTTCAATAGCCTCTTCGCAAAACATTAGTGCTGCCCTTAATAATATTCCAGAAGGAGTACTAGAAATACAGAATATAGTCTTTTCTGAAGCAGACATCAATGATGCTATTAATAAACTAAAGTGTTCGTGTCAGCCAAGACCGGATGGTATCCCGCCTTTTGTGTTCAAAAAGTGTGCAACTGCACTCTGCGCTCCTGTGGCAGCAATTTGCAATCAATCAATCAATCGCTTAATCAACGTTCCCAGATGAATGGAAGGGATCTTTTCGGTTTCTTGTCTTCAAAAAAGGAGATCGCGGAAACGTATCACACTATCACGGCATTACATCTTTATGTGCAGGCTCTAAGTTTCTGGAATTTCTTATTAATAAAATGCTTTTTTGGGACAGCACAATCTAGCTTTTATTCAAACTCCTCGGGTGTTCCTCAGGGAAGCAACCTTGGCCCGCTGTTATTTTCCCTATTTTTGACGTAGGACTTTCGTCTCTCCTTTCTATTCCTGCATAGGGGCGCCGTTCTATTTTTTTTTTTTTGGAAATCGATAGCGTTACGCGGGTTTGGAGATTTTGAACGATAATATCTCCTCTCTGGCCCACAGAAATTTTATGATACATATTTCATTCGAAAGGTAGAACATCAAAGCTGAATCCCTGATGCGTACTTATTTCATTACATTTGTTTGAAATAGTTAACAAGTACTTCAAAGAAAAATGTCTAAACGCACAAAGCTATTGGTCAAAAATGACATCATATTTGCGCCACGCTCTGATTGGTTCAAACTGCTACGGTTGCCGTGCCAGCGATTATGAAACATGTTGGGACGACCGACCAACCATCAGTTCTCGTTGTGCATCCGTATGCGACAGACGTTTTCGCCGGGCACGTTGGTAGAAAACGCCGCCCGTGAAAACAAGAAGACCAGAATCATCCCACGTCACCTGCAGCTGGCCATCCACAACGACGAGGAGCTGAAAAAAACTTTTCTCCGGAGTGACCATTTCACAGAGTGGTGTCCTGCAGCTCAAGAAGACTGATAATTTCAATCGCGAGCCATGTTCCCTCCGTAAACAACTTAAATCCGTCCTTTTCAGGACGATCAAATCAATATGCCACTTAAGGAAGAGTATGTTTGATCGAAATTTTTCTTGAGCTGTTCAAAATTTTCATAACCACGTACCGGTTCAACTTGGCATTGCTTAAAAAACCGAGTCCCGGAGAAAATTGCCAAATCAATCGCCCACGTCATCTTTGTAGTCAAGTGGTTAGCGGCGTCACTCGTCGTTTACGCGATGGCGATGAAGTGAGGGTTCGATTCCCGCTCCAGCCAGTGGAACTTTTTGCAAATCGAAAATATCCATACTGTCCCACTGGGTGTTAGGTTCAGTTGTTCGTTGTAATTTGCTCCTTGTTCAATGTAAATTTAAACACAGGATCCATTTAACACTTACAAGCACGTTGTACATTCAGCAAACAAAATATTATTAACAGTTAATTCGACCCGAACTGCAGTTTCTATAAATTTTAATGGAGAACCAATAGTAAAGCCTCACGCTTAAAGCATAGGGTTTTATGGTTCTTTAGACTGAATAAAAAATAGTAGAAATTTATTAATTTGATGACATTAATTTGTTCACATCAACAAGATGTCCTACGTAAACTTCACAGTTATGTCACAGACATAACTCACCTTTTCGTTTTTTAACGATGCACTGTACTTCCACGAGGGTGTCGGCTTTTGTATGTAGATGATTAAAAATCTATCGTATTGTTAGCTTAATCGAAGACTGTCAGGAACTCAATAGACTCGTTGACGTTTTTACGGAATGGTGTGAAATCAACCAGCTAACCATCAGTACGAACAAATGCTCGGTGATCTCATTTACTGGCAAAAAAGATCCAATCACATGGGACTACAACATTGGATGTGAATATGTGGAGAGAGTGCCCGTGATCAAAAACCTTGGAGTTCATCTCGACACGAAACTCACCTTTAGAGAGCATTAGTCATTTGTAATCTCTAAAGCTAACCGAAACTTGGGGTTTATCATTAGAATTTCCCATGAATTCAGAGATCCATATTGTACTACTCGTTGGTACGATCCGTTCTGGAGTATGCTGCTGTGGTGTGGAGTCCGTGTACTGGAATCTGGACATCAAGGATTGAAGCTGTCCAGTCACGGTTTGTTCGCTATGCGCTGAGGTTTCTGCCATGGCGTGATCCTACCGATCTGCCTACGTATTAGAATCGCTGCCGGCTTCTTGGAATGGACACATTGAGCAGGAGACGACAACTGGAAAGAGTTTTATTTGTACAAAAGTGCTAACCGGTTGTTTAGATTCACCTAGTATCATGGCTCAACTCAACATTAATGTCATTCCCCGTAATTTGAGACGCACTGATTTCCTTAGGCTAAGTTTTAGACGCCCCAATTATGGTCAGAACGATCCACTACGTGTAATGTGTAGTGTTGTACGTTTAACAGTACAGTTTGTTTTGTATTAGCTCTAAGAGTTTTAAACAACGATTGCTGAGTTCGAATGTCTTTGTTTAGTTTGTTTAGTTTAAGTTTTATTTATGTAGACCGTGTTGTCAGATGAATGTTACAATATATAATAAAATTACTGCAAATCATCAACAATACTATTTTATTTGTATACTAGGAAACATTTGAATACTTAATTTGAAACTGATGCGCTTAACTAGTGCATTTAAACAAGTGGACAAACCACCATCATATTTTCGACTGGACAAACCACCATCAAATACCCAAAAATCTGTGAAAATCAAAATGCTAATTTCATATTTTGACATAATTTGAGGTAAATTTCACACCAATAACTCTAACAAAAACTCTCAGTTTATGACCAACAGTTCACTCCCTTTATCCGAAAGGATGTCAAAATCCTCGTAAATTAATTTTAGTATCCAGAATAAAAGTCATTAAAACCCCTTTCCGATCAATTCATTACTGCCGGTAAAATGGCGATAATAAATTAAGATCCACCACATAGCCGCGATAAACAAACAACCACGTTCACCCCAACTGACAGCAAACCAAAGATCAAAGCTTCAAGTGCACATCGGTCCCGCCATGAGTTCGCAACTTCCCATGAAAGACCGCACATTGCATCGCGATTTTGCACTCCATCTCTCATAGCCTTCCGACGGCTCTTTGATCCTGATTGGGAGTTTTGTAATTTTCACGTATTGCCCCATGATGGGCACACGAGCAGCATAATTCCACAGCGTCACCACCGCCGAATTGGTGCATGAAAAAAAAAAATTAAACTTTGGCTAAAAGTATGCTTTATCATCGAAAGCCACACGCGGAAACACTGCGACCGGGGTGTCAGCCAAGTTCAGCAATTTAAAACATTCCGCCTGGCTCGTGCAGTTCCTTTTTTATGATCTGTCGTTTTCCATCCTGTCTATGCCGAGTCTCGGAGGATGCCGCTCCTGCGATGTGTCGGATGAATTATTGATTTTAATCTATTTAATACGAAATTAAATTGCGAAGTTATATATTTTTTTATTTCCCCGATGAATTGAAATGAGTATGAAGCATAATGACTGCGCTAGGAAGTTGGCGACAGACACGTCTCCGGATAGTTTGCAAGCGAGGTGGGGAAGTTAAATTAAATAAAAACCGATAAAGTTAGAAGTCAAAAAGTCCCACATACGCGCAACTGCAAATAATTGCGCGGATGAAAAAGTTTGATCCATTAGCTTATTTTTCCCAACGTACTGAAAGGATGGGGAATTGCCTTCTCAAGTGTAGCGGAAGAGGAAAAAAGTCAAGTAATGTTTGCCTATAAAATGAACAAACAAATACATAGGCTGCTTCCCCATTTATCCTTAAGTTGCTTCCTTCCCATGCTTATGTTATGATATTTTTTTTCATGCCAGTCATCGTAAAATGTAGAATGATAAAGTTTTTTCGTTTTTTCTCCGGTTTCTCGTTTCGGATTCCCTTTGTAGAAAATAAAAATTCCATGTTTTGGACGAGTTTTATTCATCGAAGTGATTTATTTGCTAAGTGTTATCTTTGCAAACGGAGGCTAAAAGCGAGATTGATTCAGACGAATTTGAATAGAATGTGGCAAACAGTTAGTCATTTCGCTTCAAACATCAGGCGTCTCCATTTTATGGGCCTCATAGATTCCAGTCGGCAAATGAACGGTATAAGCAATATGGAGACGCATCGTTCGATTCGTCAGGTTGGAAATGATCTCCTTTCTTTCGTTTATAATTTTATTTCATTTTGATGAGAAAAATTCATAGATTAAAAAAGAAATTCACGAAACAGCTCAATTTTCAATTCTTCAAACGAATTTCATCAACAATTTCCTCAACATTAGCAAAGAGAATAAACTCATATTCTAACTAACAGTTTCAGAGGAACAATTTTACCTCTTAGGTAAATGGCGCCAATCCTTCCGAGAAGAATATTTTCCCTCAATTAGTAGTGTTATCCCATTCTCGAAATTGACTAAGCGATTCGTCCGAACGCATTTTCATCGATTGGAGTGAGCAGTAGTGATGAAGCGGCCGAAATAAGCTTTATTATTTTTGGTACCTGTATTGCGATGATGCGGTTTACAACTTATTTGTTGTAGCAGTATAAAGATGTGTGTTATTTCAATCGTGTTGCATGGTGTTGAAGTCATATGGGCACCTTAATGGAATGCCCATAATCAGCACAACAAATAATAATTATATTGCAAAGTATTCTCTCAATAACTTTATTTATCTATAGTTCTACTTAATTCATTGATTTGAAGTCATAATAACATAATGTGATTTAAACTCAATTTTAAATATGACAGTACAGCGGTTTGGACAACTATATAACTCAATTAGTGGCTGGTTCATATACAAAAAAGTGTACTCATACATACACATAAACACGATCGTTCATTTATTCATACATATATGAGATGAAAATCGTTCGAAAATCGATCTTAAGGTTTCAAAATCCAACCCATTACATTTACGATCAAATACTGTTCGTAAGGCACATATTCATAAACCTTTCCGGGGGTGAGATTTGAACTCGTGACTTTGGTGTGAGAGGTATGGATGTTATCCACTACTCCGGAGTTGGCCCCATTGTATAAATTGTTCCAAAAACACGAATCATCCTGAATTCAACTGAAGACTCACTTATATAAATTGGCAAAACCTTTTTAAAGATGTAAAAGACATAAACATGGTCGTTGAATTATTTTGTAGCAATCTTTATGCGTTGATGTTAGTGCCATAGAATTCTCTTTGACATAATTGTCAGTTGTCAGGGCGCCGTTAAAATTTCCTGAAAGGAAAAATCTCTTATCATAGCTTTCCCAAGGAACTTGAAGTTTCTACTTCACTTGAGAAACGAACTCCGAATCGCACTTTAGGTTCTTACTCAGTTCCGTTGAACATTCTTGTTGTTTAACATAACCATACGAACAGTCAGAACAGAATTTTCAATATGTATGTTCAATGTATATATAATATTGAAAAACAATTGGGATGTTATTGGTTTCTGAAACCTCTTCCTCTTTACTTAATTGTAAAAATGGCTGAAGTGCAAGTAATACACGATGTATAGAAATCCTGAAAAAAATATTTTCCTATCTGCAATAAGAGATAAGATATCGCATAAAGGGTGCATTGCTTAGCTTAAAAGAAAGTCATTAGAAGTTAGATGGATTGTCATATAAATTTTGTCTGAGCGGTTACTCCGTGCTTTCTAATTTTCCTAAGCTGGTCAAAAAGCATATGCAAAGAGGCGATGTTGAACGAGCTTGATCAAAAAGGCAGAGGTAAGGAAGCGCTTCACATGGACCAATGAAGTCCAAAACACATTTTGAGTGCACAGAGTACCTAATGATTGAACGCAACTAACCGTGCATGGCATGGCGGTACTGTAGTTTGAATTTCTAGAATCCACCTCCAAATGGAAATGTCTAACGTTTGGTCAAACGCGTTTTATTTGTCAAACTGAATTCGTTCGGAAATCTCATGTGCGCTTTAACGGTTTCTATATTTTGTTTCATAACAACTTGTTCTCAAAATGAGAAACAAAAAAGTTATAATAAAAAAAACTCCTTTTTTAGGGACACCCTGATTTAAAGCAGAACAATAGCTCTAACATGGTCGAATGAAGAGCTAGATAAATAGTGTCTTCATTGAAATTATATTCCCTACAAACTTGCTTTTCACATCACCAATCTGTTGTGTATCGTTCAAAAGTTAGTAACAGCGCCGCCCTAGTGGTAAAGTTTTGAACTACGAAACTATCAACAAAAGATGGACAACTTGTTTGGGTACAACTTTGTACAAAGCACCATGATTCGGAAACGTAACCCTTAGGAGTTATTAATTTTGCCGTTAAAAAAGGCTTTCCGATCACTGTGCGGCTTAACAGTCATACATGGGTTGAACATGAAATTTTACCCAGAATTGATTTAGATGCAATCATCATGGATTTTGTGAATATAAAAGCGTGGAAAATAAAGTTTTGTGGTTAAAAAAAGGAACTTGTACATCAATTGATTTGAAAGAAAACCAGATGAAAAACAAGGGACATGAGGAGCGACACAAGTTTAGCTAAAACTGAAAATTTGCAAACATCCTGCTTTTTAGTGCGCGCAAGTTAAGATGTCTGGGATTCTCAGTATCGCAAAACATGTGTCCCTCCTCTTACAAGAGGCAACAACCCAGGTCTTCACAAAGGGCGCCAAAATGCCACACTACGGCTTTGTCTGCGGGCTTTCCCAAACTGACAACTTTCGCAAGGCTGGCCATGGGCCGAATAAAATGGAGATAACTTCTGTGCACATCACAATCCACTCCGGCATTAGCTTGAGTGGTAAGTTAGAACACTGAATCCTTCGTAAATTCTGATTCCAAAAGCCGGACGAATATATAAAATAAGTTGAAATATGCTGAAAATGTCATAGGTTACCCACATTTTAGGGACTGAATTCAAATTTTTAACCCTAGCACAAAGAGAAGAATAACTAGGGTGTTCCAAAGAGTATTCAATTCGAAAAAAACCGCAGTTTTGAAATTTCCGTTTTTTTTTTTATTAAAAAAGGCCATTTGAGAGTAATTTTGGAAAAAGCAGATCAAATGTTTGCATAAAAAATTGTATTAAGAAGGATCATTTGTTCTAGGGTGGTCCCAACAATTGCTAATTTCATAAAAATTACAGCGGGTTTGAAATTTTCTTTTTACTAAAATAAGTTGATTATGGGCTATTTTGGAATGTTTAATCCATTTTTTTTTCACCAAACACACCCATAAACAAAAGAAAATAATGTCAAGGCTGATTCTCTAAGTCTTCAAGTGCCTTAAACGTACAATATTATTTTAAGAATTTTTTTTTTACTAAAAAGAATATTTAAAGGTGATTTTTACAGGTAATGCAAAGATGATTTTGCATCAAACCTACCTCCCTTAATTTATAAGTTATTGAAAGACTTTTTTTTAATCAAAAATGATTATTTTTTATATCATTGGATTTTATACAGTTTTAAATATTGGAGATGGTGTAAACATATTTTTCTTGTGTTGGTTTAAAAAATTAAATAAATGTTTGCTCATTTTATTACAACTTTATTCGCAATCATCCTTTTCTATCTTCAGAAGTTTTTTCAGATCTTCGGGTAAATCATGGTATTGTTCGGTTGCCTTGCGCTGCTTAGAAAATAAAGGATCCGACAAAATAAGCAATCCATAAAAAAAAGTCCTGTAAATTCATCACTCGGGAACATTTACGTGACTGTTCCATTCTCAAACGCCGTAATCCCTTGTTCATGTGCTCTTGTGTGTGCTTTTTCAGACATTGAACGAATTGGAAGCATGGTTTTGTCGATCAAAACTTTATGCAGTGTTGTCGGCCCCCGATACCATCCATACTATGCAACGTATAGCTGTGCTGGTCTATAAGCGTAACTTCCGAATTTTGTTTTATCGATTTCCTCACCGGACGAGATCGCAATGAGTTATGCTCCAAGACGTTTTAGTAATCCTTCATAGATGTTTGTGTTCTCCGACGAAATACCTGTGTTTGCGAAAAAAAAAAAAACCATTTGGCCGTGTTGCCGTCGATGCTATTGCTACCGCTTGCTTGAGGTTTATCGACATGGAGACCCATCTTCTCGTTAAAGTCCTTTTTATTTTATTTTATTTTTATTTTTCGTCGGCCTATTTCGTCACATGGTGATAATCACCGACGCCAGGAAGACGACTCCACCACCTTGACCCTACCTATCGACTCATGAATATGAGCCGGGACTAACGGTTTTAAAGATTTTTTCGCCTCAGAAAAACCACCGACGTCGACTGGGATTGAGCCCAGACCCACTGGGGTGCCAAGTAGCAGTCACGCTTACCACTACACCACCGACGCCAGCACGTTAAAGTCCTGCTGAATACTCAGTTTTGTTGCTTCTAATTCATCTTCATTCTCTGTTTTGCACCATTTTTGGAAATTCAACCGATACGCGATATGTAGCATACATTCAAAAATACGGATCCAGCAATAATGCTAACTTACTGGAGGTATTCAACCTGAATTGTTCAGGATTTCATATCAGAAATTTTATTGAATACCACCGAGGTGATGATGCGCAGATGATGTGTTGGCAATAGCGTTAACCACTTTTCCATCTATCACTGTCATCGAGAGATTATATTTATATTTAGCTCAACTCTATCCTGCAAATATTTAAAGCTGGATAAGTAGTGAATCTCTGTAATTATCCGAACAACTTTATGTTCCTCACGAGTTTTATCTGCAGTTCCTCTTTTGTAGTGAAAAAAAATTGGCCTACAATAACCCCAAATTACAATAACACGTGCAGCGAATCTTAGAGGCACGCCAGATGTTAAAAATACTCGTATAGTACTGTCAGAAAAAAGCGGAGTTCAAAAATGTTTGCTATTATTTTGGCATTTCAGACGGTCCATCACTCCCCACGTGAGAATCAATTTAAGCTCCCCATGTCCTTTTACTGCCGATTATTTCAGTTTGTCCCTAAAACGATTGATAAATCCTGAAGATTTTTTGTCAAGAATTGCTTGGAGCTTAACTTTTGATCGACGGTTTAGGAGAGTGACAATTAACTTGTTTAGCTAGGATACGTTTATATGAAAGATAGACCGATTTACAGGCCCTCTGAACAAATCACAAATTTGTCTGGTCAATCCTACGTCTATATAAAACCGCTATATATAACGGGAAGACAGTCATCACTGATTTTCAAACTGTTATTACCCTTGGCCATTAAAGTACGTTCACACTACGGCCATATAGGAAGGGTAAATAAAGAATAATATAGGGTTTAAAAAATGATTTTTGTATTCAGCAAAATAATCTCTTGAAATTAATAAATTTCGCATTATTTTTTGAGTTAGAGACTTTCACGAATGATTATTACTAGATTTCAAAAAGTTCGCTACGCTGCAAGATTAGCTCCTCCACTGAACCAGTGCCGTAGTTTGAATTTAGGGGTACACCCAAAAGTTGAAAAGGTGGCAAAAAACACAATTGCAGTTTTTGCAATCATATCTTGACAAATCTGCATGATTCAGAAAAAGCACTTTTGCCCATCATGATCCACAAAGCATTTTATGGTATAAACGAAGCCATGGTTCAATATGGGTGAGACAATACCACAAAATGCCGCAACGCTATTGGTCACTGTTGTAATTCCGCTGTCAAGTGTTCTATTTTTATTTTCACTCGTCATCGCACTCCCATCTCCCTCTCTTCAAGTGTGCCCTTCTTGATCACCACGTGAAGCCATGCAAGTGTGTGCGAGCGATATTTGCTTTGTTGCTGTACCACTGAGTGCCTCGACAATCGAAGCATATGTAGGGCTTTTATTCCATTCACTTCAACTTGTTAAAGTGGCTGAATGGTTACTATGTAGAGCCACGACGCTGGCGGCCACGGTTCGAATCCTGGTAGCAACTCGAATTTTTGTTTTTTGTCAGTCCGGACTCTACAACTAATACACTGCACAACCCACGCACACATTGAATTTTTCAAAGCGAATTGATGTGATGCTTTTTTGCCCACGACCAATGTTGCATTTTTTCTCCAAGTTACGATCCATTACGAGAAATGAAACAAAATCATTCGCAATTGCATTACAATCTCGCTTTTTTATTTTGGGTGTAGGGGTGATTGGTGTTTGGGAACATTTGGCCACTGGACTTGAGTGAAATTGTTTATGGTTTGAACAAAGTTTCCAGGCTCTAGAAGGGGAGGGGGAGATTGAAACCTAAACCACTCGCTTTTAATGTCAGTCCAAGGAACGGATGCACAACTGGAGAACCCCACTTAAAATGTGCTTACCGTGCTTACTTGGGTTAAATACGGCAGCGCAAGTTCAGTTTAACCATTTGCTGTAAAATTTTATTTTCAGAATACATCAAATATGAGGCCTTCGTGCAGCTTGGCGCAGAACGTTGCTATGATTTTCAAAATTAAGATAAAATTTTATTTTGAACAGGTTAGAAGCGATTCATTTACCAACTCTCAGTAAGAAGTTGATGACACCCTAAAAGTTAAAATAATGTGTAGAAAACAACAGTGGAATGCATTTGATTGACTATAACGCTCCAAAAAATTGTTTTTCTTAAAAACTGTGCACAAAAACGGATTTTTGTAAAAATTTCCTATGAGGAACGCCTCAATGTATATTATATATTGTTATTGTTGTATACCAACTATAACGACTTGAACACAAAGGCGATGAAATTATTAACATTCAGAATATTAGTATATGTCATAGACTTTGACAATTGATCGCAGCAAGCCGTTTTTTGAGAATGGCGTGTTTTGTTTTTGCTGCGTCGTTTTCGCGGAAAGAAAATTAAAAAATATTCCTTCATTCAACTAAAATAAATGGTGAAATTATAGTTTTTCCGAGTGCTTTGCGTAGGACGTTGAGAATGGAATCCCTCTCATAGTGTGTTATGGTCGTGTTTCTTGAGATTGATTGTTTTTCCCCATTTTTGTGTGCATCTGGACGAGCTTTCCAGCATCAGATAAGGAACATTGGTGAGGTCGTATTGATTATCAAAAATATACCTTAACTATATACACGCCAGGATCAAGAACTTCCATTTTTGATTCTGGAAGTGTGAAAACTCTTCACATATCCATTTGATGTGTGAAGATTTTCATGCGGGGCTTATTGTATATGAAGATGACCTCAGAATTTACGTGTAGAAACAGGCATTCTTGAAATGGGTCGTTAGATTTTCAATAGAGCTGTCACCTTCAATCTCCAGGGCTAAAAATGTTTGCACATAGTGATAACATATGAATTACTGAAGAAATGCAGACAAGTTTCTTCCATAAAAGCACTGCCGGTCAGTGGGAGATTGATAGTAAAGACACACACACCATATCATAGACCGTAACCATTTAAAAAAAATCTGGAAGCTTCGTTTTTCAACTGGATCACTTCAAAATTTGACATATGTATTTTCAAATTTAATACATTGAGGAAAAAATAAATGCGTGGCCCCAGCTAAGCAAGTTATAATACTCCTGATTGCTTTTGCTATCAAGAAAATGTTTATGCATTTATTTACTACGACTTGAATTTTATTTTGAATTTGCCTGTCCAAATCTAGTTTTGCAGGAGTTTGAATTTGGATTCAATGTCATAAAGTTGTCCGGATTAATAAACATGACAAGACACTTCATTACTCACATTTTATAGACCGTCTCAGATCGAAAAGGCACTCCTTCAGTTCGTTTAAAACAATGATATTTTGATATTCATGAAAGATTTTTTTTTTGTCTTTTTCATACATAGGCCAGTTCTCGAACTTTTCCTCTAACGTTCTTCATAAGGTTCTGCACAGATTGATTGGCAACGATTTTGAACGCTCTTGTCCAATCACATTTGAAAACTTTTCCATTGTATTAGCAGGCTGAACATGTTTACGAAGATACCTCTTGACCAGAGCTCAAAATCGTTCGATAGGATAAATTTCAGGGCAATAAGAAGGGATTAATGTGCTTTGGTACAAATATCACGTTTTCCGATTTGTAACAGTCCATGGTCCACTTAGCGTAATGATACGAAGCAAGATCGGACCAGAATATTACTGGATTGTCATTTTGACGAATCGGTGGCAAAAGGTTTTTTTTTCAAGCATTGCGATCCCGGTAATGCTTTATAGTTCAACTTCGAATGCGTTTCGCCGACCATGATGCAGTAGTTATTTTCGGCGAAAGCTGTGTCATACAGTTTCCGCGCCCGTCGTGCTCGTGTAGGACTTTTTTTGGCTGCTTTTGATCCTTGTACGTCTTCTGCTTCAATCTATTTTTGGCTCGTTTAACGTTGAACTTCGAGGTGTTCAGCTTTATGGCCAAATCACGACCTGAGGCCCCTTTTGCCTTAGAATAAGCTCGTCCGATTTTGTTGTCCAATTTGGGGTCTGTTGCTTTTTATCTTCGTCCACTTTTTGGCAGGTTTGCAAGGGAATAATCTTCCTCAAACTTAGGGTCGCAATACGCACCGCTTTCACACCAACGTTTTCCAGTTTCGTCAACTTTCTTAGTGATAATCGTGGAATAATGCTGTACATGTGCACGATGGCACAGCGTTTTTCTACGGAAATCTCTACCATCTCTCGAAATACGCGTGAAACTTTGCTGTGAGTTGAGTACGGTTTGACGTTCGGTTGTAAACAATGAGATGGAACCGACAGACTACCCGAAAAAATGTATGTTCAAATGGCAGCGTGAAAAATGTATGCCCTTATTTTCTGGGACAGTCTATAATGGGTTTTATGACAACTGTACCGCTAATTTGGTGTTCTACTTTAAGTCAACATGATGACACAGAATATCATTTATCGCTTAGCCGCTTATTTTTTTTATTTAAACGGAGTACATGAAAAAAAGTGTACAGCTATGTCCGGATACTGCGGCAGTACGGTTGTTTCTAAAACCAATTGCAGCTACGGTCCCGTACAGTCTTCCATGGTTGACTGACATGTGGTCTACTACTTCCTTTAATAAACACCACTGTATAAAACTGAGAAAACCACTGAAACGCAATCAACCTGTTTTTCGTGTTATCACTCATCTCGAACAACCAGGACCAACGTCTACTGCATCGATGGTTGCTTACTAACTCTCTTCTCGAGTGTATCACAAGCCCTTGACTCGTGAAGCATCCTTTCATTCATCCATCGGTGGACAACCCATTATTAATAAAGAAACAACACTCGAAACTCCAGCAACAGCAGATTAGAGCCTTCCATAGATGAACCACCACTACCAGCGAATGGTGCAATCTGCAAGAGTGCAAACCCGCGAAAGGATATGAACCGAGGAAGGACGGAGGGAAGGAATAAGTGTAAAACACTAGCGCAAAGTAAGAGCTCGTCAACAACCGACAACCGACTGAAGAGCGTAAGGGCCATTTCCCTGGGCTAGGCGGAACTTTATGAAAAGTGTAAGGCCAAAATGAGTGATGATGGTTTGATAGTGGAATAATTTCATAAATTGCAAACTTTAATAAACGGGTGTGAGATTTAAAGGTTGGACATCACAATCATAAAATCACATGTATATCAGTTGGGTGAGGACTATTTATTGACTTGCGTTCATGAGGTGGGAAGATTTGAAAGCACACGCAGCCATCAATAATCACATCCCAAAGTTGTGACATGGTAAGCCACCGGAACACGGCCGTTCGACCGCCATCGTCACCATCTTCGTAGCAGACGGAGGATTACTGGCTGATTATTTATTCATGTGTTGGGTATGTACGGTGGCGAGGAGGTAGCCTTCTTTGCCGAAGCCAAAGGGACAACTTTGCTGAGTAGGACAGATGACGCGCGGCCGTTCGGTTCATTCCCAGGAGATTGGATGCTGTCGGGTTGGGCCTCCTACATTTGAAGCAGAGGCCTTGTTTTCGTACGCGAACGACGCCACCAGATAAGATGGCATCAAATTAGCAAAGCGAGAATTAATACGGTTTATGACACGAGAATAAATAATTCATCGAGTGCCAGTGATCCGATCTACTGCCAATGCCGTCGTCGTTGCCTAATTTGCAAAGGGGACGAAGATGGAATGTCCGGGTTCGGACGGAGGGGAATTTAAACAAGGCGTTGTTGTGTCACTCAAAAGATGAAAGGAATCATGTTGTAGGTGTCCTGTGATATTGGGTCACGTCGTTAATTCTCATAAATTTTACCAGGTGAATATGGGTTTCGAAAAATGAAAAAGCTAGGGATCCCATTAGCTTTAGTAAAATTATGCGGTTTAGCTGTGCTTTTACTGTCAATATTAAGGCATTCCATAACAACAACGGTGACCAGTAGCTCCAATATCGACCATACTCCATGCGCATCCGTTCTCTGTAGGTTCTCTGGTTGCGAACTATTAATAAACTCAATTACCGTGAGCTGTTCCATGATGTTGATGGCGATGGCGTTGACGATGATGATGTCTGTTCGAGATAATAGAGTTTAGCATAATACTTGCCATGCGACGGGACGACGGTGACGGGCGACGTCGTTATTAAGTGGAACAATAACTGGATGACGAAGCACTCTGATTGCCGAGTCAAAAGCTTTAAAACACACCGTAAATCGGCAACAACTGGCAAAGCGGATCAACAAACGAGACCCACACTCATATTGGCACACTGCCCAATGTGATACGATCCAATGGATCCCAGCCACATTGTTATCCTTTCTTGCAACTCCTAAAACCACAAATGTCTCTCGACGCAATGCAATTGTTGGTTGGCGGTGGGAGAGACAGACAGAGAGAGAAAGAGCGAGCACAATTTCCATTTTCCGCATTTCAACGGATCATAAAAAATTGAATAAGTGTGAAAAATGACTATCGTTTATCGTCTGGATCTGGCTGCCCTCAGAAGCACTGAGACAATGCTGAAATGGTGTTATCTTGATTTCAATTTCAACACCAAATGAACCATTTAGGAAACAGTGTGAGATCAGCTGCGAGGTCAATTATACTTTTTTGTGTGGCACCTTCGGTCAATACGAGCTTAATGCAACTAGTTTTCATCAAACAGTTGAGTCATACGGAATGTCTTGTTGCTTTAATAGACCGTTTTTATTTCACTTCAATCAACCCACTTGGCCCGATCGACCTCGTGGCACCAATAATGTCGAGTCTGATAAGCGCTTGATGCCGGTTTACGATGGTGCTTTTTAAATTCGAGGTTGGCGTGTCGCATCACGTTGTTAGAAGTTCAACATTTGTGGAAAGTTTCTGCTGCAAATTGACAAAATTCTTCAACCGAACTGAGATAACCTTGATTAATAACTTTGTTGGCAGATTGGAGAATGGCTCCTTATTTTTTATATGAATTTTAAGAACACTCTCGGATAACACCTTCAGCGAAAATTTCCTTTCATCAAAAAACGGTAAAGAAATCGCTGGTTACATCCTTCCTTCCTAAAGTAATCGAGAGAGTTAAAATTTCAGGCGTTGAACAATTACGATTTCTCTGTTTCAAGTACACTTGCAGCTGCCTCTAGAATCACGCTCTTCATCCACCATCACTCGACGCACTGAAGTGCTCTCAACATATGAACGTATAATTCAAGAGGAAACCCATGCTGTTAAGCAGAAAAATATATTTCAAAGTGCGAATTTAACTGCACTTGCTCATTTTGCAGCCGCGTTTCCGTGGATCCACGCACCCTTCTCGCAGTAATGGCCTTTTTATTTTGCTCGCATTACAGTTTCAGATTTCTTACATATAGGTATCCATTCAGTTCCGTTGCTGGATATTGATGGTATCAAACATCGGAACCGGATTGCTTCTAACTGTTCTGCTCCGTTTTATCGCCACCAGCTCAAGTTCAACTTTACAGCTCTGTCTGTCACCCAGCCCAATTCCTCCGGCCACCGCTTTCTAAACCCGACCCAACTCTGACTTCCTGGCAGCCCGTCGTTATGTTTGTACATAATCCGTAAATTTAAAGCTGTAATGTTGCAGTTTAATATTTAATATTTGCTCGCTCGCTTGCTTCCCGGATCTTGGAATCCGTTTTATCCCATCATGCAGCCAACGATAGCGAATCGTCCTACGACGGTCGGAACACTGGAAGCTGTCGTTTTTGTCATGGAACATAGAGGAAGATCCATCCCCCTGGAACTTCTATATATTTAACAGCAAAAGCAGAAAGACACTTTCCAAGTCGGAGGTGAAATTTGATGCCGGATAAGCGCAGCCCCGCCTGGATAGAGCGGTGCCGAGAGTGATGTGCAAGGATTCTAAATTTTCTACCAAGCTGACATCGGTGGCAGCAGCACCAGCCATTTCCAAGATGAGAAATCCTGTTGTTGTCTCGTTGAGTGGAAATCATTTGATATTTATTATATTTCTGTGTGAAAATGTTTCTCGGGTGTTGTTTTATGGCGACGACGGAACTGGCCATCCAGACATTTTCATTTTAAAAGCATCCAATAGGAATGAAATTTGGCACGGTCCAGCGCGGAGGTCTTTTAAGTGCAGTGCTTTTGATCACCGGACGGAATAATGGTGCAATCGAAACTGGATTCAGAGGAGAATATTAAGGTGGGTTTAAATTGTGTTTGTCAAAGGTTTGATATGGTTGCTTTTTTTTTAACAATTTAGCGATAAAATTTAACCAGTCAAAAATATATCAAATCATTGCCATTTGGCTTTTAGCTGATGTATCATAGAAAACTTGATTCTTGAGCGTCTTCAACAGTTTGATTACAGTTTGATGTCTTCTAAAATTCTACCTATAAAGGCAAGCTCATTTAAAAAAAAACTTTTCTTTCAATCGAAAAACTTTCTAAGAAAGAAACAAAGGTAATATTGTATTATTTCATTAAAATTACTGAAACAAATCATTCATTGTTTTCCCGATGAAATTCTTGCACTTTTCTGTTGATGCCGCTCATGAGCTGGTGCAATATACCTTTGTCAGTCCACCAATTTTTCATCTGACCAATGTCACTGGTGACTACTCCTTTCATCTTCAGTTTTCGCTTATTTATCGCCCAATACTTCTCTATTGGACGGAGCTGAGAACAATTAGGTGGATTCAGCTCTTTTGGGATGGATTGGACCCTATTATCGTAGTACCATTCTACCATTGTAGCATTTCCTTGCTGTACTGTCAGGTTGCTTGATCTGGCCAAAACATAACTGGAGCATCATGGGACTTATCGAATGATAAAATCCAATTTTTGAGGCACTCCCTTTTGTACACTACCGGGTTCATTGTTTTATCCGTCACAAAAACTCTGGTTTTCTTGTCAAATCATGAATTTTCTCGCGAACTTATCCGTGAAAATAATCTGCCAGGAACCTTGCCGTGAGCAGGAGCCTTGTAGAACTTGTGCCCCGGAATTTGTTTGAAAACTGCTTTAGCATAAGTTTCATCATCGATCAAGAGACAGCCGTCGAGTTTCATCAGAACTTAGTCATACAACTTACGGACCCGAGTTCTGGCCACTGTTTGATGTTTAAGGCTTCAGTTGTGTTGTTTACTTGCTCGGTAACATGTAGGTATAACCTTCTCGGAGACGGATTAGTCGCACAGTACAACGGTTGGCGTTCAGTTTTTTCGCCAAATCATTATCCGAGATGTTTTGATCAGCCATGATTTTTCGAATGACCTTCACCCGCGGTTGACCATCAACGGTGTCACTTCGACGCTTGATTTGCACATTGTGGGCAATTGTTAAAGTTTCATTGTACTTTTTAATCACTTGCGCCAAAGTATTTTTAGGATAATCCAACAGTTTTTCCAGCTCCCGAGTTCACGTAGGTGGATTTTGCAGCTAACTATACACATGAAAGCCTGACTATAAGTAAACTTAAACGCACAAAAAGACCTGTAACTCGTGATTCATTAAGTTTAAAAAGTCCATTAATGGTTGCTTTACAGTACTTTCATTAAAACTTCAAAGTTACAGCATTTGATGGTCAAGTTCGAATTAAATTTTGAACCTTCCTCTTGATGGACCTCATCAGCGCCTGCAAAGTGGAAACGAACACGGAATCAGCGCCTTTCTTCCATTTTGCCCGCATTTACTCAATGTCCTTGACTGCCCCGCCACTTCGTTGAAATCGGTGCTTTAAAATTGCCCAGTATTTTTCGATTGGTCGAAATTCCGGGCAATTCGCAGGATTCATTAAAATGGGGACACAATCGATCTTGTTGGCAGCATACCATTGCAGAACCACCTTGAAGTAGTGGTAGCTGGTCAAATCGGGCCAAAGGATGACTTAGCCCTATTATTGTTGAGATTATTTACCCTATTGTTGTATCAATAAATAAATAGATGTTTAATTGTTATTTATCAGTAAAAGCTATGTGTTTAAGTGTTAGCAAATGTTAGTAATAGAAATTATATTTAAACTCCGGAGTAGCCAAAGCAGAACAAAATTTGTAAATATACTTCCCATTATAACACACACCACATTGTGACGTGAGCCACAAAAGATTGTTGCCACAGAAGAGAGTCTGAACTCGTCAAAGTGAGAAATGAAGTGGATGGAAGGGATGAAACGGGGGGACATGCTACGGGGTAGGATAAGATCTCTCTTATCCAGAGCTTCGAGGCGTACAGTTGAAAAAAGTTAGTCCAGTGAGGAAAAACCGGAATTAAACTGAGTAGCAAGCAACCAAGTAATACTTAATACCCCAGGACCCATTACCACCGGCATAATTAACCACTAAATCCGGGGCGCATAACTGCATATTCCGTTACCCCGTGCATCGCAGCATCGTTCCGATCCAACCAACGATCGTGAACTGTATAACCAGGAGCCGTATTGCGGATCTCGAAACGAAGAACTTTTTCTCACAAGCGTTCGTACAAAAAGTCGTTCGTTTCGAGCAACGAAATGCCACCCCAGGATATCAGACGATTCAGCAAGCAAACTGCCTTTCCTGAAGCGACACAATTGTTCCATTCTATTTTGGCCGGAGTTGGCATCTTGCCATTACGGAAAAAGGGCCATGGAGTGGTATGCTGCTTAAAACGTTCAAGTGGTGCCCAAGGACAAGAACCCTCCCAACACGCCAGAGCTCCGCCCAATCGAACAATATTGGGCCATCGTCAAGCGTAACCTTAAGAAGACTCAAAAAACTGTTGTGAGCGAGAAACAGTTCAAAGCAAACTGGCGTTCTGCGGCGAATAAAGTGGGCAAGGAGACTTATGAAAAAATCTTATGGCAGGTGTTAAACGAAAGACCCGGCAATTCTTATTCGGCGAAAAGGAAGCTAAGCTGAATATTTCTCCTGTATTCTGTATTATTTGAACATGAAAAAGAAAAAGAATTTGACTTATTAATAAAAACTTTGATCGACTCACACACATTACTGTTTGACCAAATTTTGATCGGAACACCCTTTACACCAAAAAGAAAACATAAATTGCTTCCGGGGCTCATTATCAAAACTAAAACCGTCCTTTTCAGGACGACAATTGATTGCTTACAAGAAAAGAGTTTTGTTGGTGTAGTTTCTTTGGGAAATTCCCATTTACATACTGGGTCCAGGGGGCAATGTCGCAAATCAATTTGTGATCACGCTTATCATATTCGCGATTAGAATTTTTTTTTTCTTGATTATCGAGATTTTCAGCCCTGGGCTGGTTCATCTCCCGTCGTAGTCACTCAAATACGTTTTGGGTATTTTCGTAACTTGTTCGGGGGTGAGATTCGAACTCATGACTTTGGCGTGAGAGGTATGGGTGTTAAGCGCTGCGCCGGGGTCGCCCCCCACGATTTGAATTGATAAATAAAATTTGCAGTGGCCGGCTTGTAAATCACTATTGCTGTCTACTGCTAAAAGTAAGGTCTGTATCCGCAATAATCCGGACACCTCAAAACATGAATAAAACCTAAATTTCGCATTATATTTCCGTCGTAGTTGTTTATTTCAGATTCATGGGATATGTTTTAACAATTCGTGAAGACAAAACATAGTTATTCGGTATTTGCATACAATTTTCGAACTTTGAGCTTAACTCCGTCCATTAGGGTTTGTACAGCCTCTTCAGAAATCGTAGAAGCCGTCTTTGTCCAAATTTGCTGGAAGTGATTGATGTCTTTGATTCCTTGCTTCTTTCCAGAAAGCTTTCGCTTCATCAGAGCCCAATATCTATCGATTGGTCATAGCTCTGGGCAATTTGGCGGGTTTGAGGTTTTTGGTACAATGTTCACTTGATTTGCTTGGTACCACTCCATCACAGTTTAAGCATAGTGGCATGATGCCAAATCGGGCCAGAACAAAGGTTTTTCATTGTGACTTTTGATGAAGGGTAGCAATCGCTTCTGCAGACACTCTTTCTGATAGATGTCCTTGTTGATTGTGCCTGGACGAAAGATTTAATCTTTTTGCCACACGTGCAAATTGCTTGCCACACAAGGTATTTTTTGGGAAATTTCGATGCCTTTTTCGTTCTGAAATGCTCAGCTGTAGCATTTCTGGCCATAGCAGAATAAAAAACAGCCCTGAAAGCTGCTTGAAATCCTCCAGGACATACGTTTAATCGTCCATAACAACGCATGAAAACTTCGTGAAATATTCGCATTACAAACGTCGAGTCCGTGATTTTGCTGCCAAGTTCTGTTTGTCGTTGCGATTTGGAACTGTTTTTACTTTATACGACTCCCAAAGTCCTAAACGTTGTTTTGATTTTCAGACAAAACCAAGCGACATCTCCCATGTAACATTGCCAAAACCATCCTGCTTTATTAAGTTTTATTAAGGTTTTATCAAAGCCATTTGAAACCAATTTGGTTTTATTATGAAACCAAGAGCTGCCAATAGGTTTTATATTTTAGTCAGGTTTATGAGAACCTACACAGCTTGTTCAAAATGATCTTAAAGCCTCGTTTTCTCAAATTCCTTTTACTTTTATCAAAGGTTTTATTCCGACTTTATGAACTCGTAAAATGCTGTATTGAAATGCCGTTTTAGGACTCACTGATATTATCTTATTATGTTCAGTTGTAAAAGCATTTTAAAACCATTTTGCCTTAAGTAAATGCATTAAACAGCAAATAAGCATTGAAGGAAGTCACCATAAGACCAAATAGTTTTATAATAGTTATTGCGAAGAAAAATTGGCTTTATGGCAAAACTGTGATTTTTTTCCAATCGCCATATTGAAATATAAGAAATAATTGAAATGTTGAAAAATAAATGCATCAAATTTTCAATGGTATGCAAATAAACTGTAGATCAGAGACTTATTTCGGCATTCTTTTTGATAATCTCATCCAATTCCAAGCACTTTTCAGGAAATTCATGATTAATTTATCAAATATATTTGTTTTAATTTTATTTTTGTTGGTGTTAATTCGCATAATTTCCAAGGCGCATTAATTTTCGGCTCTTATAGTGCCTATATTCACCATAAAAAAAAAATGCGCATATGATTTGGACCATGAAACGCTGTAGAAAACACAATTTGTTTTGTTTATTTTGTTATCAAACAAAATTTACCGCAACACTAGACCTTTTTTTACTGCTAAATGAATCAGAAGAGCAGAGAATCTAACAAAGCAGAACAACAAAAAACAACCTCGATTTCACAGTGAAGTTTGACAGCTGTGGCCATTTGGCCGCATTCTGGTTTTCATGGCAGCCAATAGGTTTTATGAAGGTTCTCAAGTGGTCATAACATCTTTCACTAGAACATTTTCAAAATCTTTATGGTCTTATAAAGGTTTTATTAACTTGTTCTCACAACCGTCTATAGAGTGGCCAATTTGGTACAAATTTCGGCTTTAAAGAAGCATAGAGGAGGTGTTGGTAGACAACAGTTTTGAATATAGTTTTATCAGCAAAACCGGGAGAAGTGCTATACGGCTGGAATAAAGCTAAAATTGTTACTTGGGCTCTATTTTACGAGCCACCGTTCGAATGGAGAGATTTGGGTTTTTCGTTAATATCCTTTTCACCTTTCGGTTCATGACAGGATCAGCGCGTCCAATGTTTTTGTCACTTCTCGGTTTCCTCTCCACCGTCAAACGTTCCGAAAATGATTTGAGCACATCGTGAACAGTGGATTTAGGCAAATCCAATGTTTTTGCAAGGTCCCGTATTGACAAGTTAGGATTTGCCGTATGCCCGTACAAAATTCGCTGGCGCACTTGTTTTTCTTTCGTCGTCATCTTGAATACTAAACATGAAATGTAAACATCAATCATAGTCTTTTTCATCATAGACTCTCAGCTATACCACAGTGAAATTTTTCATTCCTACGTGCAATATTTCTAAAGATACAATGATTTGAAGGTGTCCGGATTAATGTGGCTACAGACCTTATGTATGTAGGTTAAAATAATATAATTCATTTCTGTGTCACGGCAAAGAAGTTGCACGTTAACTCTTAGTGAACGTTGGTACTGGCCCTGAAAAAGGCCGTTTATCGATTCTGTTTCAATTCAACAGATAATTTTACACAACTCTATCTACAAACGATGGTGTTCCTTAAAAGGGCCGTTTTGAAAAGTCCATGCATCAGGTTCCGCGAGATGGATTCGCCATTGAACCTGTCGAAACACGTCCGAATGAGTCGAACGCATGGACTGAAATAATGGTTGGTCGTTCGAAGATGTCATAGTTTTCGACTAGACGTTAAATTTATGTGGATGAAATCTCCACTCGAAATGTAACACGGTCGATTTCGGAATTGAGAAGTGGTCTATTGTAGTCATTTATTTGGAACGAAAAAAAAACTGCTTTTGATTTCTGATGATTATTATGACGATCCTTCTTAAAAAAAATGACTGTTTGCATACTCAACAACTTACTGATTGCTACTTTTATATCAAGGATTTTACCGTTATAAATTTATCACTGGACGTTAAATAATATTGCGAAACCAACAACAGTACAAAAGTCACAAACACTTCTACAAAATTATACACGGGTAGGGCCAGTACTCTTCAAAAAAAAAAGAAGAGAAATAGTCTTACAAAAGAGGAACCTTCTTTTGTTTTATATTTTCATCTCGTAAAGCTAAGCAACTATCATGGGATAGGTATCTTATAAGGACGCTGAATAGTAGTTTGGAACCCATTGCTAGCAAAGCTACTCTACTGCAAAAAGGCAACAACGCAAGCAACTTCTAGATCAATTATAATTAATGCACTTACTGGAGCCTTAAGAAAACCCCGAAGTCAATGCATCAATTTTAATACAGATGATTGAAACAGGTTGCAATAACGAGTAAACTTTCACAAGCAAATTCGAATCGTAGCAATTTTAATTGATGTTTCAACTTGGATATTTTGAAAGATAACAAACTAATTCTTCTCGCTCAAGTATCGCAACACGTTCAACCCATTCATCAATGTGTCCTGCTGTCTGAAACTGTGACAAACTGGTGGCAACAATGCATGTCTGACAATTTAAACCGAGCCCTTGTGTCTTTGGCGCACAATGTCCTCCTCATCTATCGCCAGTACCAAGCCTGCCAGACCAACCAGCCCAGACATAACAACGACACCAATGATGCCATAGAATGGGTGTAATTAATTGTTAATTCATTAAATTAGAGCTACGCCACAGATAATAGCGCAATAACAATAACCAGGCAACATTTTGCGCCATTATGTACGAAGGCGCGATGTCTGATTCAGATAACCTAACACCCCATCGGGTGCGTCTTTCGTCCCACCCATTCACGCTTCGACAACATGGTACATTACAAGCAAACTTCAATTGAGTGATTGGAGAGGAAAAAATGCGGTGGGTGGGCCCCCGCGGGGGGGGGGTGGGTTTTTTCTGGGTTTTATGGTTATTGTTGGGGGGGTCGCCCAAGTAGCACATAGTGTTACATTAAAGTCGCAGCGATTGATATGTAACAAATTTGAATGTGAAATCTAGATTACTGTAACTCTCTACGTAACATATGCGTAACCAAAAAAGCGCAAAACGTGTAACTATCAATTGTTACAAAACAAGTTACTCAGTAATCAATATGTAACATTTAAAAAGTTAGAGGCAGGTTATTACACAACTTAAAGGTAACGTTACCATAGTTGTTACATTGCAACTAAAAATTAACTCTTAATAGGTTACTAATTAGTAATCCTGAAATCCTGCGGAATAATTTTTACCGATTTGTGGCAAAAGATATTCAAATAGTTACAATATTGTTGCGATGAAATCAAAAAATTGCATATCTCAGTTCATGACCATCGATAGAATATAGAATTGCTATATATTTACATAGGAAAAGTAATATTGATTTTCATCAAATATCATCACATTTTTGTGCAGATCTAAATTTATGGTGAAACCTATGATCTAAACTTCCAAAAATTCGCGCGCTTCAATGAAAAGAAGCTTTTTGTTATTTTTTGAGAGTTTAATTTAATTTTCAAAAACAAATGTATATGTAAATCTTTTAGTTAATGCATAGTTGTTGTTTTATTTTTTCAAATATATATATAAATTTCCTGAATTATTTTTGGATGATTAAAAATAAATCAAACCGTATCAAAATGTATTTTAACACTTACGGCCAAAAATTCCCATAGCCATATTTGACTAAGGGAACGTTAAAAAATTACGTCCAGAGTTTTCCGATATTTTTTACCCCCTCTCCTCATCTGTCGCGCATTTTTGTATACTTTTTGAATACAACTACTGGTACAAATTCTAGATCCTTCTCCCTCCCCTAAAGAATGGACGTTATTTTTCAACGTTTCCTCAGGCAAAATACAAACACCATCGTTCAAAAGGTTTGGTACCGATGTCAGTGCAGAGCACTTGAAATTATTTTATTTGAATGAACGTACTGCTATTCGTTTCGTGTAAAATATAAATACTTTATTATTATTTTCTACTGTATTTTACTATGTTCATTTTAATTTATGTACTAAATTTCATATAATTTTTTTAAATGACCTATCTTTATTTAGGAGGTACAGATAACTTGAGAATCACAAAAATATTTTAACAGCAGTGTTGTTGATAAGGCACATGATATCACAAGTTTGTTACATTATGGTCACATGTAATCTAAGTTAATCATCAGTTATTGCATCGATTGTTACTATGCAACTAGTACAAACTGCGTTCTGTAACCCAGTAACTAGAATATTCAGATGGTGCAAAAATAAAACTATCGCTTGTCTTTTTTTGTCGCACAGCAACCTATGTTCATGTACAATATTGTTTCAGTGTAACAGTGTAGCTCGATCGCATTGACGTTTGGAAGTAAACAAGCTTCGACGTAAACATCACAGTGACAAGATACTTCTATCAAACAGTTTGTTTCGGAATCGGAGAGCATAATGTCGTTCTGTATTGTGCAAACGCGAACATCGAAAAGGGCAAGGCCTTCCTTAACTGCCGTGCCTGCACATTGGATACAGGATAAATTCGTTTATTGGCCACCTAAAAACTTGGTATCGCTTTCCAAAAATGAAGATTCGGTACCGGACAAACAAACATGGAAAAAACAGAACTGTAAGCTGGTCGGACGTGCGCAAAACTATCAACAGGCGGAAGAAATAGTTGGTATGTTGGATAAAATAACCGATTCCGAGGATGCCTTACAAATGGATCGGGGGACACGCACAAACCCAGCAAAAAAGCGACCAAAGTTTGAATCGAAGAGTTATCAGTTGGTAAGTATTCTATCGAACGTTGAAATGTGGGTTTATTCATTTATTTATTTATTTAAATTTAAGACTCCTCCAGCTTCTCAAGCTCTCGACGATTTGAATGCTCCCGGCCCATCTCGCAACGTAAACATGGATCCACCATGTTTCAAAGGCATAACAGCACCAACGATCAAGACTGGTCGAATCATTCCGGTCGAAGAGCCTGTTGACATGGGGTCCGTACCATTAAGTCTACAGATAAATACTCCTCTCACTGTTCCAAATTCTTTGACACACCAAACCATCCAACCAAAGGCAACTGATCCAAAGGTTTTGCATGTCAAAGCAGCTCATATGAATACTTTCCAGCACAGAAACTTAACCGACTACGACCATGCAATCGATAAAGTAAAAGTAGCTTCAATAGTTTTTGTGAACCTTTTTTAATATTTATGTTGTTAATATTTTGTAGGTTGCTATGCAAGAGTTGCCGGTGTTTGTGAGTGATGACGGAAAACATTACGCCAAATTGGACAACGGATGTTATATGGAAATATTGAATAGCCAGGCTACCCATGATCTGCCAGCTGCTGACTATGGTGAAAATTCTTCTGAAGATCACCAAATCAATCGTGAAGTATCGATCTCAATGGAATTTCGAAAAATCAATGATAGGTTGGATGCAATCGAGGGTATTTTGAGTCAATTGATGAATTTCATGGCCAATTTTGATAAATTCATGCAGTTGAGAAAAAACGACGACGGCTTTCCATCGACATGCAAGCAAAACGAAGATTTCTCCGAGTTTGAGGATCTGCCCAAGATTGATTGTGATGATGCATTGAAAGCTTTGGAACAAAGTCTAGGCAATCCCCCGTTTGCGGACAGATATTTCCGATATTTCCATACAATGTATAGTTTGAATGGGAAGCGAGAAAGTGCACCATTTTTTCGACAGCTAATCCGGAAGCTCATGATGCCTGTTGTTTTTCTACCATATTCGTGGAAGGGAAATAAACGTACACATGAGGCTGCCTCGTCACAATCTGGAAAGCATGTTAGTTTCGAAGCATCTTATCCTGAGTTGATTAAGTTCATATATCGTTTGGTGCATGCCGCTGACTTGTCACACACCCGAGAACACAATGAAAAGTTGTTTAAGGATCTTTTGAGGTATAAGAATACTGAATTCAAGCGCTTCCAGCAAGGATATGGAGATTACCGGGCTTCAAGCACAAGAAAAAAGAGACTTCCAAAAGTTCTCAAGAACCATGACGCAGAAGAAAAACCACATACTTCCTCAAAGCGCCAGCGTTCATCATCACATGATAGTGAATGTACCGGATCATCGCAGATGATCGAGAGAATCGAATCAGAGACTTCACTTGAGGAAGACCAGTAATCAAGTGAATTGGATTAGTCTGTCCTGTTTGAGAATTAATATTGATAAGAAATCGGAAAGAAATTTGATTTCATTTTTTACTCTTTTATTTTGCTAATCCTTGCCATTCTGCCAGTTTGCCAGAATGTGTAAAGTACAGTTAATATTGTTTTTTTTTAATAAAAAAAAGTCCTTTTTGCTTTGTTGAGAAACATTTAAACTGACTGTTAAATGCGTGTTATATCTGTTTGGCTATGATTAAAAGTTCTATAAATTATTGAAATTAAAACTTCTAAATTATTTGAGTGTGTGAATGAGTGGGAAAAACACTGATTTAGGTAAAGCAACGTCCTGACAATCAATTTTAACCATTTTACATAATATCTCTTCTAGCGGGAACACCTGCAGGTCTGATGTGTATTCCATGTCTGACCCATAAATGTATAATGATGATGAAACAATAGGCTTCACAAATAGATCCGAGAGATTAACAAGACTGTTTCCTATTAATGAAATATCATTTGATGAAGCATGTTTGGTAATGTAACTGACTGAAATAATTTTCAAGCTTCTTGTGAAAATCCACTGGTCCACATTCGATTGAGTATCTATGCAAAAGTCTGTCATATCAACAAATGAATACAATTCTGAATCACTTTGAATCAATGAATTTAACGGTGCATTAATTAAGCTAACATTAAAGTTTCTTCGTTTTAAAACTGGACTTTTCTTTGATGTTGGCTTGTGAGATTTGCGGTTAGATGTGTTTGCTTGAATTTCGCATATCCTGCGAGCGACTTGTGCTAATGGCAATTTACCATTTCGAATCAATCGTTTTAAGCCAAATAATTTAGATTCAAATGGATAAGCATCAAATGTTCCTAGAGGTCCAAATCGTTCGACGTCGTTAACTAAATGGCTTAAATTATGCATATTGCTGCAAAATAACTGCTCCCCGTACAAAATTTTTACACCTTTGAGAAAATCAGTAATTAAGTTCCGTGCAACTTCTAAGTTTTGCATGTTTTGGTTAGGCTTTATGCATATGTTAATTGCACAGTAGAAATTCAGAAAATGATCAAGAATATCTTCGCTTGAGAAGAACTTTTTAAGTACAATTACACTCAAATATAAAAGAAAAGTTCTAAGCTCTGTACCTTTCCAACGTGGTAAATGTTCCAATCCTCTTACCGGCCGCTGAAACTCACGAGGTAGTTTACATGTCTTCAAAAACTTGGATATATCGTCTAATTGTTTTCCCGACCATTTCGCGTTATGGTTGTTCAGTGTGCCTGATCTCCAACCGTTCAAAAAGCGTTTTGTTATTCCTAAATCAATCAGATGTAATGAATCACCGATTGGAAAATCATTCACCATATCTAACCCAGCAATTTCCTCAAGAATGCTATCAAATTTGTGATGACCTTCATACACTCTAGAGCGGAAATCCTCGTCATTTCTTAGACCGGCATCAATTTCTGGAAAAATCATTGTTTTGAAGGTGTGAGAGTACTCTCCTTCGGCAACGCATTTTAAACAAGAATTGTAACCGTTGTGACCAATCACTCCTAGAAAGATGACAGTTAGTTGAGATTTTTAAGATATGTGTTACTGGTTACTGACCTCGAAGCATAGACCGTGCTGGTGTGTCACAGATAAAACATCGAAGTTTAATGGATAATGTGTTTTCTTTAATTATGATCCCATTTTTAAGAATGTCATTCAACTCCAGAACAAACGGGGATAAAAAAGCATTTACATCTTTTGGCTTTGCTAAGAACAAATAAATTATGTTATTTTTTGTATCATAACTAGTTGAATATTATTCACATTCTCCACTGAAGATCCCAACTACCAACGGGGAAATATGCTGGCTCATTTCGTGTACGTTTACAAGGATGGGCCAAAAGGATGTTGTTGAACTTTTAAATGTGGGTAATCCATCGATATTAACGTTCAATGATATTGCTGATGGAATGTTTTCATATGCAGTCAATGCGTCCTCGAGAGCTTTATGCAATCCGTAGTGCCAATATTGTCCACCAATATTTTCATCAGCTTTAATGTTGATATTCCGTGGTGTGCCGACCAATGTCCGTGCATCCTTTGGGAGAACATTATCCGGAATATGAGATTTAAGAATACTGAGCAATGCATTTAAAGCCACATGCTTAATCTGATTGTTTATAGCCCAATTTTGCAGCTCTTCTCGAAAAGCTAACATGTCGTGTTTTCCCAACGGTTCATTAGCATCATCATTTTCACTATCCACATCGTCCATATCGTTGCTACGTGTTTCAAAAACTTCAGCAAAATCAACAGTTTGCTTTCGGATTTTGAAAATGTCTTCTCGTTCACTATTATTCCATATTGGGGAACATGAAAGAGATTTAGAATTTAATGCACCCTTTTTAATTGGATTACTTTCGTTTGGTTTATTTTTTTTGGCTTCTTGAATTAACGCTTGCTTCTTTTTCGTAAAATTACCATTGCGTTTTATTTTCTTCCACAATTGTCTATCTTTTTCTTGAATGAAATTCTTACGATCCATTATCGTTTATCCGATGTCGTCAATAAATGAATATCATTAAGGAATATTTGTTGCATAACGGTAAATTTCTGACTTAAAAGGTTTTAGTTGTTATGTAACTAAGCAAAAACTATATTGCAACTAAAAAACTTTTGACAGTTTAATAATAAGGTCCCAACTTTATCACTTGGTAACTATTGTGCAACTTTTCAAAACTTTTGTTTCCAAATGACGAAAAGATAACCATATTTTAGCCAGTGTAACCTAACATATTACAAGCGTCTTTATTGTAACCATTGTGCAACCACTTTTTTTTTTTAATTTGTAGCATTAGTTACAAGTGCTACTTGGGTGTACCTAGTCATCTCATTTTCATAATGAGACCGACAATAGGAAAACATTTATTTTAGTTTGATGATCGTTGGACACGGCTGCCGAAGACGACGCAAAAGTGAGTTTAAATTGCTCTCACTTTCAACCAAATTGAGTTGTTTTCAGCGCCCGTGTGACTACGTATCCAAGATACAGCTTGTTCGATGACCGTCCGTGCACCATGATGTGACATTATAATAATTATTATGCACAAATAATTAGTTGCCTGATTGTGCACAATGGTTTTGATGTTTTCGCAACAAATGTTAATCTGAGATTACATTGTCGTCTCATAAGCTTTTTTTTTCCTCCAGCATAATACGCATTCAAGACCCGATAAGTTTTGAAATTGAATGCTAATCTAATAGGATTGTACTTCCATCGTTCAATCATAATTAAGTCGACAGACGGCGAACACTTAGTCCATTCATTAACTTTCAGGAGGGTGAAGTCATTCGTATGCACACGTGCATCGAAAGATGTGGGTTGCATGCTACATTGGTGCATCATTAGATTCGAGCTCCGATTAATGCCACTTGAGCCAGATCTGTACGCCAGTGGAGTTACATAATTCTAACCCTCCGGTGTCCACGTTCCCAACTGTGTCATGGTAAGACTTGGTTAGTCGATCGTTGCTTCGGATGGTGGGTGAGCTGTTTGATTCCTGACATCGCGCTGGCAGCCCGGCGCAATGGGTGAAAGCGAGTGCAAATGTGTCTAATTGAACTTTGATCTTCCTAGTGTCAATTACATTAACGCTGAGCAGTGGCCATTATTATTCAAGTCTGCTGCAGAGATGCTATAATTTGTTGTTGCTGTGACGAACGGTACGTTTCGAAACATGGTTCTGAGTTGGGCCGATTCGAACTCACCAATGAGCATGAGAGATGTAAAGTGGTTATGTCATGTCAATTTGTTGAAGTTAATGGCTCTCTGCCGACAGCCATCTTAGTTAGTATCAATCGGCATTAGAATGTTAAGTGAGGAGATTTGACTATTTATTGACCTTAATTAATGCGTATGTTAAGGTGATATCAGTGTTAACAAGGTGATATCATCCGGTAAGAGCAAAGCATCATCACGCTGAAGTGGATTTGATGTTTGATCGGATCTAAGCATTTTTAGCAGTATAAAATGTCTCAATTCCCTTGGCCTAGGGAATAGTTGGTTTTGCCACATAATCATACTATCGCATAAAAAAGTAACTGACACCGGAAACTTACAACAAATAACTGCGGAAGGGTTTGTAGAACGCACTTGAGAGAAGGTAATAATGTAATTTGTTTTGTTCGGCACGCTTCGAACTACATCGACTAACACGCTTACAAGATGTAGATCACAAATCACTAAATTTAAATATCTTGCAAATTTCCTCTGAAAGTTTATTTAACAATCTAGCCAAACATATTCACCTACCAATACATTCATACATTATTCATAATCTGCTTCCTAAATTACGAACATACTTAAATTACTATAAGAATGTTAGTCTAGTCGAAAGTAAATTTCATAGGATGAGCTGCTGAATAATGTATGCATCAGTACTTACAGAGTTTTATATTCAAATTAATCCACATTATTGTTTTCTTTGCAATTATCAAGAACGTTACCTGAAAAAGAAAAGAAAAAGAAAATTTGAGTCTATTCTATCAACCACAGCTCATTTTTGCAACACGTGAAGGTAACGAGTCTTGCATGAGAAAGATGTTCGATGAAAATCAAATGCAAACTTATTCTGAATATTGTAATAACAATTTCAGTATGTATTGAGAACAGGGTTTGAAAGGGGTTCTTGGTAGTACATGCACTATTTGTGATATTTGATGAAGTTTTATGTAATTTGAAGTTAGGACTCCCAATATTCGGACGGTAATCTATCTGCTTCTTATCGGAACTTATCGTCATGAACCAGCATTAGCCTTAAAGAGTGTCAGAGCCAAGGAATGAATTTTCCAGTTACAGGTATTCATTAAAAGCATACGTATTGCTCTCCGATCATGGAAATGTTTTCTGAAGCGCTGATTTCCGTACATAACCTCTAAACATTGTATGCGAGGCATTCCGTGCATGTATGGGAAGGCGACATGAAATAGGCCGTTATTCGATTTACTGCTTACGTCAATTTCCACAGCCTGCTCCTTCGTTTTACTATGCGCTATCAGAAACAATCAGCTACAACACGTAAATTCTCGATAACTTATTGAAAACGACTTATCCGATTTTATACCCGGATAAAAATAACAATACAATTACAATACAATAATATAAAATAACATTATAATCTATTTATTTATTTATTTATTTATTTATTTATTTATTTATTAATTTATTTATTTATTTGTCGTCGTCAATCAGTTGTAGACCATTTTAATTACAATAAGTTCTTAACTTAACTTAAACCTAGCACGCGCGGAAGTATTTTTTAAATTTTTCTTTCGACATCGTAAAATCTATACTATTGCAATGGTTATTGTAATTAGCCATCATTTGATTAATCGGTCCATATTTTGCATAGTTCGTGCGATAATTATTTGTTGCAAATAACAGTCGATGTCATAAATGCCTTGTTGGTGTGTAAAAGTTTAATTTTAATTTTGATAGAATTTCCATTGAATCAATTCTGTGTGAGACTATATTATTTATAACTGACGCTATAGCAAATTCCCGACGCTCTTTTAATGTTTGAATATTGATAAGCATACATCGAGCCTAATTAGATGGTAAAGGAAATACAGTCCATCCTAGCTTTCTTAGTGCGTATAACAAAAATTGCTTTTGTACTGACTCTATTTTTTCTTCATGTGTTATTGTGAATGGAGACCAAACTATGCTACAATATTCTAATATTGATCTGACATAAGCAATGTATAATGTTTTTATCGTATACGGGTCATGAAAGTTATAGCAAAAACGTTTAATAAATCCTAGCATGTTTTTAGCTCTGTTTATAATTGTGTTATAATGATCAATGCACGTAAGTTTAGAGTCTAAGACAACACCTAAATCCCTAACTCTATCACACTTCTCTACATTTTGATTGCCTAAAGTTATTTGTATATAAGGTATGTTTCGTTTTCGATTGAAGGTAATTAAATTACATTTTTTAACATTCAGTTGTAGCAGACTTTTGTTACACCAAATATGGAACAACAATATCTCATTATTAAACGCGTTGATATTCTCTGCATTTTTTTATTTCTCAATAAAGTTTCATGTCGTCAGCGTAAATTAAAAATTGTAGTTTCTTAAGAATAAAAGATAAGTCATTTACAAAAAGAATGAATAAAAGTGGTCCTAGATGAGAGCCTTGTGGGACTCCCAAAGTGGCATGAATAGGTGTTGATTGGTTTCCTTTAAATCTTACAACTTGATCACGGTTGGTTAGGTATGAATTAAGCCATTTTAGGAGTGTTGGCTGAATGCCCATTTTTTGCAATTTAAATATAAGCATAGGTATATCGACACGGTCAAATGCTTTACTAAAATCTGTGTACAAAACCTCTACATAAACCGACCACCTAGAAACTTCAAACCTTCAGCAAAGTTGTTTAGAAGATAAAAGTCTTTTGGAAAATGGCAAGTATGATTTTGAATTCTGTCAACCACCTTGAGCAAAATTGTTCAGAAACTCAAGTACTTTCAATAGCTACAGAGAATCGTTCGGAATTCGTGCACTACATGGTTCTAGTGGGCATGTTGACGAGAGAATTTTTCAACAAGTTTATATCGTGATCCAGACCACCTAAAAAGTTCCAAACTTCAGAAGGTCAAGGACTTACATACAGTTCGGAATTTTTTCCTCACAAGGTGCTAACAGGCTTGTGAAACAGAGCTTTTTATTCCAAGCATATTAGGAATAGTTCATTTCATATTCAAACGGTTCAAATCTGTTACTCAAGTAATTCAAAACATTTCATTGCTAATTACAACATCTTGGGGTCTAATAAACAAGTATTGGTTTTATTTCCACGTTGATCGATGCACTCTACATCCTCTTTTATGAAGCAGACTGTGTCGCGTTACACGGTACGCGCTGGCCACTGTCAGTCACATTAGCCTGTGCGAACTATCCAGCTTACCTGGGTATCTTAACGCAATGAAACACGCTGGCCCGCCATAACTATGGACAAGGCAATACTGGTTAGGAGCTTCCGCTTGCTCTCTTACACCACCAAGCTATTGGACGTCATACGATATAATACCAACATAGCCGTGGAGGCCTTCTTGCAGGCGTAACCAACCGGGCTGATAAAGGACATCTTATTGTCGATCATGACCTTCAAATACCTCAAGGCCCTTCACCCCCCCTAGGTGGATATAGTGAGTGACCTTTAATTTCACCTCTTGGATGGTTTGAGCTTCTTAGGCATGGTTGCGTCACACACACGTGATAGAAGCGCTACTAAAGGGTGTACGGAATCAAATTGCGACACACACACACAAATATTCGACAAAATTCACCCGTTCAACTAATCATGTTCAAACTTTCAGGGAGTAAAATAAAACAAGTTATAAATATTTTTCCATGTTTGTTTTATTCAATTTCAATTCCATATCCAAATGCACGGACCTTCTTCTTTACACTACTCAAAAGGTCCTGTACAACATTTGGACCAACTATTTTTGCATGGCAATCCATTTTTTCTTCATATGACCGCCTCCTCTATCTGGGTGAGATCTATCTGATTATAACTATATAACAATAATCTTATTTTCTAATAATACTAAATACGTGCCTGGTTTGTAAATTTAAAATTTCCAAATCTGGAAGTGTGTTGCAGTGCCCTTATCCAAATGATATCGGTAATGTTTACATGCGGGGCATATTGTATGTGAAAGTAACCTCGGAATGGGCGTGACTCTCCAAACATTCTGAAATGGGTTGCTGGATCTGCAGTAGAGCTATCACCTTCTAGTTCCCGGATTGAAGCTGCTTCCAATGGTCACTTGAATGATTGTTGTAAACAGATTTCTTCCATAATACCATTGCCGGCCGATGAGTGTTAGATTGCACATATCTTTACATCTTCCTCCGATTTTACTTCCTTAGGATGCTTCCAAAGTGCCTGCTTCATGATGGCCCAGTACTTTTCATTCGGCCGCAGTTCCGGTGCGTTTCCGCTTGAGATGCTTCGGTACGAAATTGACCTCCTTAGCCTTGTACCACTCTAAAACCTCTTTCGAGTAATGGCACGTGTTTAAATCCGGCCTGAAAATCGTAGGACCATCGTGTGACCTCAGAAGAGGAAGTAGGCGCTTTTGGAGGCATTCCATCAGGTACACCTACCCATTCACCGTTCCAGTTGTCACGAATGGGGTGCTCCGCTTCCCACACGAGCAAATTGCATGCCAAATCATATATTTTTTGGCAAACTTCAACATCTTCTGCTTTCTTACGTCCTCAGGGACATCAAATTTATGATGAGCAGTGAAAAACTGGAGCCCCGGAAGCTGACGGAAGTCTGCTTTTACATACGTCTCATCATCCATAACGATGCAATGTGGTTTCGTCAACATGTGGGTGTAGAGCTTCCGTGCACGTGTTTTACCTACCGTATTCTGCCGTTCATCGTGATTAGGCGCTTTTTGGACTTTGTACGTGTGTAGTCCTTCACGTGTTTTCGCATCTTGCACAAAAGTTTTGGTTAGATTCAGTTTCTTCGCCACATTTCAAACTGAACTGTTGGGATTCCTCTTGAAAGCTTGAACTACCCGCTTGTGATCCTTAACACTATACGGTAATCTATTTTTGCCACTTTTTTCTTTTCGATCGATGGTCAAACGTTTGTGGCATCGATTTAAAACACGAGACACCGTAGAATGTACCATTTCCAGCTTCCTGCTGATGGCACGATGAGAAAGATCCGGATTTTCGTGGTACGTGCTCGAAATTTCTTTGCGCCGCTGCTGTTCTTCCGACTCCATCTTCGCAACGATTGCACACCTGCTAGTGAAACTTACACAGCGTAAAGAAATACACATTTAACTAATCCCACCCAAAATGTCAATAGAAAATACCCGACGGGTAAAAAGTTACAGCCATTTAAAGGTGGTGCAATTTGATTCCGTACAACCTTTAGCTAATCACCGTACAAGTCCTGGATATCGCTCATATTTCGTTCCTGCTTGGCTCTTTGAATACTTCATTATGGAAGTATGATGTCTTCCATATACGAAGGAATCGAGTGGGTTTTCTTCTGTGGCAATGTGTGGCATTTAACCAGTACCATAGTTAGTGATAAAAACATTCCCCCTTTTTTATAGTGGTAATTGTTAGTTATTATTCCATGAGTCGAGCAGGTGTTTTGGTTATTCATTCCACTAAACAAATGAATAAACAACAACCTCATGAACAATGTACTTATAAATTGCATGACAAGAAAAGATTCGGCAAAACTCACGCATTCAAACTTTCAAAGAATAATACATAACATTTTATTTTATAATACTTCACTATTTCCCCATGTTCGTTTCATTTAATTTCATTTTCATACCCAAATGCCGAACCTTGCTTTTAGGATTTGTTGACTGGACAAGGGTTCGTGGAGTCGCCAGTCCCTTGTCAAGAGAAGACACGTGGCCTTCTGGCCGTAGTCTTCGAAAGGTCCTCATTGAGATCGACTGGCCCTGCTACACCAAGCCATCACGTAGGCTATATTCTCGGGGCAACCTGCTGAAAATTGTCCTGCAGACATAGGTATTCCTTGCACTGATGGTGGGTTCTTATCACATCACATCACATCACAAATGCACGAACCTTCCTTTTAACACTACTCATAAGATCTTGTGCATCGATTGGACCAACTGTTTTTGTTTTATTCGAAATCCATTTTTTCTTCATATCTTCCTCTGATTTCACTTGCTTATGATGTTTTCAAAGTTCCTGCTTCATAATAGCCCAGTATTTCACAATTGGCCGAGTCTCGGGGGCGTTCGGGTGATTGAGATGCTTCGGCGAGAAATTGGCCTCCTTTGACTTGTTCCACTCCAGAACATCTTTCGAGCAATGACATGAGGCTAAATCCGGCCAGAAAATTGTAGGACCTCAGAAGTGGAAGTTGATGCTTTTGAAGGCATTCCTTTAGATATACCTGCCCATTGACCGTTCCAGTTGTCCCGAATTTGGGACTCCACTTTTCACACGAGCAAATTGCTTGCCAAATCTTATATTTTTTGGCAAACTTTGACATATTCTGGTTCCTAAAGTCTTCAGGATTATCAAACTTATTATGATCAGAAAAGAACAGGAGCCCCGGAAGTCTGCTTTTACATGACTCTCGTCATCCATAACGAGACAATGCGGTTTGGTCAACAGCTTGGTGTAGAGTTTCCAAGCACGTGATTTCCCTACCGTATTCTGCCGTTCATCGCGATTCTGTGTCTTATGGACTTCGCGTTTTTTACACATCTTGCAGGAAAGTTTTGCTTGAATGCAGTTTATGTGATACATTCACAACTGGTAAAATTTTTGATCTCACATGCACGATGCTGCATGAAATAAGCCCTCCTACCATCATTTGACGTATGAGAGGGATCAATTTCAATGACACCTATAACATAAAAAAATTATGTGATGTTGATGTTAGGTTTATTCTGGAACATTTAAGTAATAACTGGTCCTCATTCCATTTAAGACATATTAACCGAATTAAATCAATACAAAAATACTTTCTTTTAAATTCTTAATTCTTCTATTTTCAATTGTTGAAACAGCGTCGTGAATGGTTCATTGTTTTAAATGACATTTAATCAAAATTCAATTTCTTCACAGCTGCACGGCAATTACGAAATCGAAATGTTTCATAACCAATCAGTACCGGAATAAGTTTGCCATAAGAAATACAAGAAAATCATACGCAACAATATCATCGCATGAAAAATATTATTATTATTAAATTTATAAAAAATAACTCTATTACAGTTGAAACAAACATGAATTTGCAGACACGAATATATTAACATATATGCTTCTCAGCGCCACTGATTTTTTTTTTCAAGAATAATTTCATTATTCTATTCGAGTTTAGTTTAGTTTGCAACGAGCGGTCTGACGTAGGCAACGTAAACCATGTGGTGTTGTCTTGTACGTCCTATTTTTTTTAATGTTTAATAATTATTGACCAATGGGGGGCTAGTGATTTAAAAAATAGGAAAAAGTGTTCCACTTTATATCTTCAATCCCACGCACCCATCAATTGATTAACAAACCGCTCCGCACCAAATAACACCAAAGCGATTCATCATGACCCATACGCTCGGTATGCGTCTAGAGAGCACTTGTTGCTCACCACCTCCACCCACCTCATGGAGAACACAACGACCAGTTCCAGCCATAACATTCATTCAGACTGCAAATCCTCAATAACAGTAACTAAAACAACAACACAACAGAACGACTACACTATCGTATTCTTTCTCCGTTCCACCATGCTCCTCCCGGTTTTTGTCGCCTGAAACGACGAGCACATAAATATCACAGCCGTCATTGTTTTTCATTTATGCAAGTGCACATATATTTATCAATTACCAAGCACCGAGAGTAAAAGTAAAAGTGTTCCATCCAGACGGTCCCTGTCATGCCATAACTCTAGACAACGAAGCATTTGCTGATCTAAATGTGTGCCCAGCTCGGAAGAATTGTGGTGTCTGGCTGCCTGAGAGCGACCCACTGCTGGCAGGAAAAGTTGACTTCGTTATGACTCGAGCAGGACGACCAACGAGATCGACATCAACATCGACGTTGTTCAGTGGTTGGACAGTATCAAAAGTCATATAAGTGAAGCGTCATGTTGCATGTTGCGATAATAACTTTGGAATTCGACGACGACGTCGAACAGTTTCCATCCTTATCGGTTGGAAGCTTATGGTTCGCTGTATGTTGGAGTATGAAAAGCGAGGGGATTGTAACATGCTTGTACTTGAAGCTAGTTACTGCTACTCGTGCATAACAGATATTTTATTTTATCCAAAAAGAGCTGTTTCCCATCTTTTATTGTTATCCCCAGCTACTCGCTCTCGTTCAGCTGTAGCAACATTGACTGATGTTTGCACATGTTTTAATGTGTTTGAACATCAGACAATTTATTGCCAGTTTGTCGTATTGCTGCATCCCACGGAGCATCTTATCCATTTGTCTACTTGAGAGAAACAAGCAAAAACCGGTACAGCAGACATTGAGGACACACATGTCACATGGAGTACCATCGGAGCACGTGTACGAAGGAATCAAGTGAAGGGAAGCCATGCTTGGTTCCTACAGCGAGATGTTTAATTAGTGCCACTGTAAGCTGCTCTGTCAAGAGTTTGCGCTACCTCTGCGACGAAAGCTCCTTAGTTTCGACGACAAAGCTCTTGTTTTCCAAAGGGATCTACTTATTGCCATAAAGAAATGACATTGAAGGGAATCCCTCTGCGGCTCAATGGAACCGCCCAAGGAAACAACTGGGCAAAACGCTTGGCCCAAGGGGTCATAGGCGTAGCCAGGATTTCAAATAGGGGGGGGGGCAAGTTTTTTTTTTTTCTTAGAGAGAGAGAGAGAGAGAGAGAGAGAGAGAGAGAGAGAGAGAGAGAGAGAGAGAAAAAAAAAAAAAAAAAAAAATTACATCGTCTCCAACCAGTGGTTGCACATACTGAACAATTAACATTAACGGACACTTAACGGACAATACAACGCCCGGTGGACCAGTAGAGTAGGGTCATTTTCATGTTCCGACAGATGGAGCGGGAATGGAGCCCCATTTATGTGACATTACGCCTGAATGCGGGTGGATTATCTTCTCTACTCTCACCCAAAGTATTTGACAATACCCGTCCGATTCTTGCAACAAGATTAAACAATTCTAGGCTTGTTCTGGAATAAAAAAAAAACGATTTTAAAAACTTTCGATTTTTCCCATGTTTTTAAATCAAACCACATTGAATGCCAAACATTTAACGGGTCATGTTGGATTTTTGTATAGAATAACCACCGAATTTGTTTGCAGTTTGTACTGAAAATGTACTTTTCATCCGCGACCCTCTCACCCAAAGCAACACAGATGAAACACCGTTTTTTACTCACCATGCTCAAACCGTTTCAATAGATTATATTTTTAATGGTTGTTTAAATAATAAGTGATTAGCTTTTAACAAACATACATTTTGAGTTTTGGTGGTTTATAGCTCATGGTTTGTGTCCTCTTTGCTTACCTTTAGTATAATTATTTTATCTGATATTTTCTAAACAGGAACATCAAACATAACCTTTTAAAACGACGTAAGTAACAAATGTAAGCAAGCTGTGTTTTTTGTGCTGAATTGTTGCTACTTGCATTCTCAACACACGAGTAGTTAGTAAAAAATTTAAGAAATTTTATTCATCAATGACGAAAAGAAATTCATATGCGTTCCAACAGCTATTCCTCAATATTTTAAAAATAATTTATATACATATCTGCATCTGCGTTTTGAAATTTGAACCGATTTATCTGATATGATCCAACTGAAACACGTTCTGTTGAAACACGGTATATGTAGCAATCATGTGTATCTGAGTAGTATGAAACCAAAACGGTGTATCATTGACTTACATTAAAATTGTTGTTCAAATTCGAGAAATACAACCATTGTGCATATTTTTCTATTCGTGGTTATTTCAGCTGCATGAAAAAACATTCGTTTTGTTTTGTTTGCTTGTTTTTTTTAATTACATGCTGGAAAATATTATACTAACTTTTGAAAAACTTTCGAATGTCCATTTATGGTACTTCTGGATAAAAATGAATCAAATAACTGCTTTAGACTGCTTATAATTAAAAAAAAAAAAAGACCGTATGTATTTTACCCGATGATTCGTTTTGTTATGAAGGTTCTTCTGTTTATAAACATGCGCAGAATCATCGCTTATTCTTCCGGTCTTCCTCTAAACTCTCCACCGATTGCTTGTCGATCTGCCAAACTTGGAAGACATCTGCATGGAGTTACCTCAAATTATAATAATCCGTCCAATCTATCACAAAACGTTGCGATTGGTTGAGCGGACTGGAGATAATGAAATCCATTTGTATAAGGCCAAGTCTCTCCCGGTTGGTATTAAACCGATGAGCATGGATATCAATAGAAACATAAAGTTACCAGAAGGCACAAAATGCATCTACGGACTCTTATTTTTACGAAATCCCTCAATTTCAATTTTTAATGGATTAGCATAGATTGTTCATTAGACACTTCAACTTGATTGATACAGTTATTAGTTACAGCAGTGCAATAGATTGTAGAATACAGTAGTAAAAATTGTAAGTTACGAAAAAAGAGTTTGGTTCGAGCATCGGCTGTGAAAGGTTGTGTCGATGCTTTATTACGCACTATTTTCCTATCGAGCCTGGCGCGTTTCGTGTTGTTTCGGTTATCTATAATTCGGTGTAACGAGTGATCGAGTGAGCACAGTAAGAGAACAACAAAGCGTCTCTCAAGCGTTCATAAAATTATCCTTGTTTTCCTAACGGAAAACCACCATCACACTTTGTGAGTGGCTCCAATAGCATCCTTATTATTGGTTTAACTCAGATCAAATCGGATTTCCAACATTATAAAAAATCACCTTGTTTTTCCGATGAAAAAACACCATTACACTTTGTGTGTGGCCCCAATAGCATCCTTACTGTTGTAATCGGTTCGAATCAGAAATCGGTACTAGTATTTAAATATTTCACTAAACGAAGCGTGAATTCAGCTTATTATTTACCAAAACGAACCCTGCTGCCACCCAATCTTGTCATCCAAAATCCCAGTGATTTCTCGTGGAAGTGCGGCGGTGGTCTCGGCTTCCAATAAAACGTCCAAATAAACGTTAACGCATTCCTACCCTTTCCTTATTTGACCTGCATTCGGGCGAGGCCAGCGCCGGTATTGCCTTAGTTTGGGATCACCAGTTTTACACATTGAGCATGTTTGCATCATCTGTTGATCTTCTGAGTAATAACAGCTGAACTGGCAGTAACGGAATAACAACTTCGGGCGGTCAATCATTCTCATTATCCTGCTCATGCTCATAAAAACGGATAAATTATTTGAATAGGATAAGACAACTGCAACTTCTCGCCCTGACTAGCTTGCTGTTCTGCTTCTCACACGCTGACTCAAACTGTAAGATATGATCAACATATATTCTCAATAATACGAAACTACAGTACCCTAAAACGGGGAAAGCGGGGTAACGGGGCGGTTTGACCCATGCCATGAATAGTTCGAATAAATATTTTTCGTTGATACTTTTTCTAACTATCAACTGTGTTTCTTAATCTAGTATTATTTGGCTTCTGAAAGCTATAGCATAGGTTTGAATATTCAGTTTTTTGATTAACCAAGAACTGAACATTTTATTGAGCATAGCTTCTTCAACTTTCAGCTAGCGGGGAAAAAAATCAATCAATGTTTATCTAATAGCTAACATTACAGATTAAGAGATATTTCCCTAGTAGCACATTTGTTTCAACCCAGTAAAGGTGACTGCTCTGTGACTCAATTAAGTCACAATATAGCAGCTGAAACCAGTTTTGACTGTTGTGTGCTGCTTGGGGTTTTTAGATACTTTAGGCTACATAGGTTGGGTTCTAGGTTAAAGGAAAAACATTGTAATAAAATTGTTACTCGTAACTATTTAAAAACTATTATATAATTACAACTTTTTTCTCATGGATGTCAATTTTTTACGCTTTTTTGCTACAACTTGTTACAAAATCGAGGCAACTTCGCGTAATTTGGCTTTTTTATTTAGGCAAAGGAGCAATCTGACAAACATCCCAAGCAACACAAAATCGTCATATTTGGTTACAGTGACTTGATTGTGACTTAATTGAGTAGTATTGGAGTAACATCAACTGTATTGCAACAAGTTACCTTGCAACCTTCTAGAGATAAAAAAATAAATAATAATATATTGAAACAAATAATAAAATTCTAAAAATAAAATCAAAACTTAGGGGGGGGCAACGGCCCCCCCCCCCCCCCCTGCCCCCCTGGCTACGCCTATGTTCCAGGATTCGCAGTCCAAATTTCTTCAGGTTGCATATAGCCAATGTCCAGAAATTTAAGTCTGCTCTTGTACAAAGCATCAGAACTGCAGAACAGATGTTCCGAGGTTTCACGATCCATATTACAGAAACGTCCGGTTACTAGGCCAGTAGTTGAGGAAATCGATCACCTTGGCAGCACTGGACGTTAATTGGGCACAACTACTAGAATCCCAAGTAACAATTTCAGTTCTATTCCAGCCATATAGCACTCCTCCCGGCTTTGTTGATGACACTACATTCAAAACTGTTTTATCCACCAACACCTCCTCTATGCATCTTTAAAGCCGAAATGTATACAAAGTGGCCCACTCTATAGACGGTTGTGAAAACAAATTAATAAAACCTTTCTAAGACCATAAAGATTTTGAAAATGTTCTAGTGAAAGCTGTTATGACCACTTGAGAACCATCATAAAACCTATTGGCCGCCATCAAAACCAGCATAGGGCTGAATGGCCATAGCTGTCAAACTTCACGGCGATATCGTGGTTGGTTTTTGTTGTTTTGCTTTGTTGCTCTTCTGATTCATTCACCAGTAAATAATGGCTAAGAAAAAAGTTCTACTGTTGCGGGAAATTATGATTGATAGCAAAATATACAAAAGAAATTGAGTTTGTTTTATAGCGTATTATGCTCCAAATCATATGCGCATTAAATTTTATGGTGAACATTGGCACGATAAGAGCTGAAAATTAATGCGCCTTGGAAATTATGCGAGTTTACAACAACAAAAACAAAATTGAAAGAAATATATTCGGTAAATTAATCATGAAACTCCTGAAAATTGATAGAATTCAATAAGGTTATCCATTTAAAATTTGGTGTATTTATTTTTTCACATTTCAATTATTTCATATATTTCAATATGGCGATTGCAAGAAATCACAGTTTTGCCAAAAAAGCCAATTTATCTTAGCAATGGCTACTATAGAACTATCTGGTCGCTCGGTAGCTTTCCTCAATGCCAGTTAGCCGTTTAATGCATTTACTGGAGGCAAAATGGTTTTAAAATGCTTTTTCAACTGACCATAATAAGATAATATGAATGAGTCCTAAAACGGCATTTCAAAACAGCATTTCAAAACAGCATTTTATGAGTTAATAAAGTCAAAATAAAACCTTTGATAGGAGTAAAAGGAATTTTAGAAGTCAAGGGTTTAAGATCGTTGTAAAGAAGCTGTGTAGGTTCATATAAACCTGACTAAAATTTGAAACCTATTGGCATCTCTTGCTGCCATAATAAAGCCGAATTGATTTCTAGTGGCTTTCATAAAACTTTAATAAAACTTAATAAAGCTGGATGGTTTTGGCAATGTTACTTGGGATGGGTTTCAGGCCGTCAAAATGACAGGTGACAGAGTTAAAAGATAGAAGTAACACAAAGAATTGTTATACGAAAAACTTTGAATTAGTACCACGCATAACATATAGAAGTTGATTTTCAATTAGTTTTTTTTTTTGATTAATTTCACTACATTGAACTACATGCAGATCAAATAAATAACATGAAACTTACGTTTACTTAGCATAACACACAAAAGGTAGTTGCAGCATCAGTTCAACACGGACAAATTAAATATTAAAAGAACTTATAATTGTCAGTAGACATAAACACACATTATAACCGTTAATAACACAATCATGCAATTACAGTCTAAAGCATACTCCACCCAAATCTGAGTTGTTAATTGAAGCGTCCAAAAATCTGTGTTCAGAGCTGTCCGCAACACCCGTATAAGTACAAAAAGCTCTCTTATTGAGCTCCAAAAGCTTTTTACTGATTGTAACCATTTGGAATTATAAACCTTTTCGATTGAACATACTTTGTGGTAACCAACCAGTTGGTCATCACCCTTTGTTCTTCTCAAAATTTCAGTTCTATTTTTATGGCACAGTACGATATATTGCAGAATGGTTCTGGGCCCATTAACTGTGCATTTGAACCTGTTTAGCAAGCTCGTCTGCCCTTTCATTACCTTCAATGCCACAGTGTCCCGAAACCCAGAATACATTTACGAAGTTCTCTTGGCACACCTTTCGCAGTGAAAAAATGCATTCCCAGACAAGTTTGGATGTACATTTATAATAACTCAACTTGGCTGTCTGTAAAAATACAGAAGCATGTCTATAAAGCTTGCTTCAGATAGAATTGGAACAAAAACAATTGCCTGTATTTCAGTTATTTATTATTGAATTCAAGATCTTTTTTTATACAAATGTAGCGTTTTCTTCATACTTTAAGAAAAAATACGGATAACATTATTCGTCACGGTTTCGAAGGAATTCTCGAATTTTTCCTGTATCACGGCTCATTAGGCGGCGCGCACCTTCTTCGTCCATCGTTTTAGCTATCTTATTCCACCAGGTCTTCATCTGATTGATGTCTTTGACAACCTTTCCCTTTGCCTTGAGTCTCCTCTTCATGATTGCCCAGTATTTCTCAATAGGGCGGAACTGGGGGCAGTTGGGTGGGTTAAGGTTTTTCGGAACAACCTGGACCCCTTTCTCTGCATACCATTCTTGAACGACTTTGCTGTAATGACAGCTTGCCAAATCTGGCCAAAACATTACGGGATGGTCGTGGGATCGAATGAACGGCAAAATTCGTTTTTGAAGAGTCTTCAATGAAGACACTCTTTTTGGTATAGTTCCGACGTCATTGTCTTATTTGTAACGAAAACTTTTTTTTTTTGCCACAGCTGCAAATGTCCTGCCAAATCATGAATTTTCGTGCAAATTTGTCGGCAAAAACAAATTTAAATTTGGCTGGAACATCCCCCCGAGCCGTTGCCAAGTAAAATTTTTGACCTGGGATTTGCCCGAAGTCAGCCTTGACATAGGTTTCATCGTCCATCAGAAGACACCCGTCGAACTTGGTCAGCATCTGGCCGTATAGCTTCCGAGCACGGGTTTTGGCCACACTATTCTGTTTTATGGTCCGATTTGGCTGTTTGCTAGCTCGATACGACTTGATTCCTTCCCGGAGTCGAGTTCTCCTCACGGTACTATGGGCAGCACCGAATTTTCTGGCCAAATCACGGTCCGACAGATTGGGATTCCTCTTAATCGTCTTCAAAATCTTACCACGCAGTTTCCGGTCGACAGTTCAACTCTGACGATTGGCTTGAGGCTTCCAAATCGTCGTCAATATTTCCTTATACCGTTTGATAACGCGCCATACGGTATTTCTGGGCAATTTCAGCTGTTTAGCTAGCCTAGATGCAGACAACAATGGATTTTCCAAATAACTGTGCACAATTTTTTCCCTTCTTTCGGCTTCCATGTTGATTGTTTACAAAGTACAGTCGATTTGCGGAATGTCAAAAATACATACGTGAAGCTGACAAAATTCCCGACACGTGGGCGCCAAGAACTTCCAAATCCGTTCACCAGGAGCGCCACAATATGAGCAAAAGTTTGTTCCAATTCTAAATGAAGCAAGCCTTATTTCCTCTTCAGACAAACGTTAACACATTTTATTATAGCAAAAATTTCCGCCTGGAAAATCGTTGGATAGTTTCCCATCGCCACTGAAATTTCTACCCCAGGGTCGAAGATTCCTGCTCCCGTTTTCGTTCCAATTTTTGAGCCATCTGTGAAGAATTTTATGGAACCATGACGAACAGTGGGACCTCCGACTTCCCAATCTATACGTGACATCTCACATATTTGTGGGCCTCGTGGTCAAGCAGGTTTCATCCAGTCTCCATTCATGTACATCACTGGCCCATTTTGAAAGCTTTGTGAAATGCTCAGGTGACCAACTAAGTCATAAGACTTGAAAGTGTTCAACCATTTGGGTCTAAGCATACTCTTTTCCGCTTCTAATTGCACGTATTCGACACTAGCCGTTGAAATTTTGATAGCTTTTTCTGTGCAGTAGCCTATTTTGTTTTTGGACACAACACAAGAGAAGCAAACGTTACTTTTGGACGTATTATTGATGTATATATCCACATTATCATTTTTGGTCTTAGACCCCATGTTCTGCCAAATATTTTTGAGCATATCCAGAAAGCCTTGCCGATCACACACTCAACATGAGTATTCCAGTTCAGTTTCGCATCCAGTATCACTCCTAGGTATTTTTTTTCACTAAGATGGATTTCCAATCCTCCTGGATTAAAAGCTTTTAGATTCAACTTCCTTTTTCTGGTGAAAGGTACAATTACTACATTTGAGGGCTTTATGCTAAGGCTCTACTGAATACACCAAGACTGGGTAAGTTTTAGGGCCCATTGCGTTAGAAGTTCGTTAACAACTAAGGACCACAATAGTTGTTAGAGGACTCCTCCTTGGGGATAACCTTCTGTTGCCCGTACTTTAATAGACAAACTACCCAGCTTTGAAGTGATTTCTCTTTTTGCAAGCATGTTGTGAACCCAATTAATTATGTCCGTGTCAAAGTTCCTTTTCTTCATGGTCCGAGCCATAGAAGCATAGAAAGCGTTGTCGAAAGCTCCTTCAATATCTAAGAAATTTTCTAAGATAGCGCTACTGTTACATCTGTAGATCTTAGGTTCTGAACTCCAGGACTGTTTGGACGACCTAGCACATCTTAAAAATATTTCCTTCTCCTTTTAATCATTTCTATGCTATTGCGTACCAAATCAATCAGAATTCACGCTTGGGAAAATTAAGGCCTGAAAGGACTAAACCGTAAAGAAGTGCTGCTGGCTCGATGATGCAAGGTTGATGATGCTCTTGGCATCCTTCTAGCGGTAGCATAGTGGGATGACGACTCGTCGACCAGAACAAGTGACCCACCAACCACCCTTTGGCGTCGATTTCAAAGTACATGCTGCTTCGAACGGACCATCGTACGGGGAAGATAACGACGTCCTTGCATGTGTGCAGATTCTGATGCACGAAAACGGCCCGGTTTCTATGCCATGCAGTGTTCTTGGCTCGTAGATCTCACATAGCATCGGTAGCTTGACGATAAAATTTACTTCGGTGCGGGTGGTGGTGTTATCGACGAAGAACTCGGACGGTATGCGAAGAGTCGTTTCGAACACCATCTCAGCCGGCGATGTCTTTGTGGGTTGTCCACCAACCAAGCAAGATGACCGGCAATTGTTCAGTCCAGTAGCTCAGGTTGTGGACGCTTTCAACGTTCTGTGCCACCGTTCGACGATGCAATTTGATAGTTGTTCGTAGGTGGCTAATTCCTAGCATGTGAACCAATTTGGAAAACAGCGATGATTCGAACTGACGTCCTCGGTCCGTCGTGATGTATGTAGATACACTAAAGCGAGCAATCCATCCAGTGACAAGTGGATGGCATCGAATCGCGGGTAATAGATGATTTTGTGTTGCACGTCCCCTTGGACCGTTGACACTGCAAGTAGTTCATTTGCCCGAAGTAGTCTAAATGGCGACCTTGGTGATTGGTGGCTTTGTCGTGCTTTTGACCAAATAATTGGTTTGTGGTCCAGGTAGATATGGCAGCTTTGTCCTTCTAACAAGAAATTGAAGTGCCGCACTGCGAGATAGATCGTGGTTAGTTCACGATCGTACGTGCTGTACCGGAGTTGCGCCTTATCGAACTTTATGGAGAAGAATTCTAGTGGCTGAACCTTTTCATCTATGATCTGGTGAATGACTGTTCCTGCTGCTAAGTCGGATGCATCAACCCAAAGAGATAATTTGATTTTGCAGGATGTGCCAGCAATTTAACCAGGACGAGTTGCTGTTTGGACCGTTCAAATGCTCCAGTGGTTTCGGTGAACCAGACCTCCGGTAGAAGTTGATCATCGCCAGGAAACGACTTTTCAACTCCTTCAACATTGCACAGTGGTCCAGAATGCGAATTAAGCTGGAAAGATACGTTTTCAGCCTAAGTTTGATTTCTTGGCAACATCAAACTTAGGCTGAATACGTATCTTTCCAGCAAAATTCGCATTCTGGACCACTGTGCATTGTAGTTGAGTATGCTAATATATAATATACCAGGTTCATCTGATACACTAAGGTCTTTTTTTACGTTCCACTTTTACTATGAAACCACTTTAAAAAAAGACTAAATAGAGTTGATCAATTCACTTGCATAAACATTTTAAATTGCTTCGATTTTGTTTTTCATGTTTTACCTTACACCAAAAATTGTGAATTTTTTGAAAAACTGCCATATGATTACTCTTTGCCCAGAACAAAGAATATTATTCGAATAAGTTCGAAAAAATGTTCCATTCTGGAGTTATCGCCGAAAAAAAAGACCTTAGTGTATTCAAAAGTCATGTTTTGCAACAAGACACTTTAGATTCGCCATCGAGTTACGCAAGTATTTTCATCTCATCGAAATTTATAACAGACCTAATGACAAGTTAAATGTCAAAGCATGTTTTCATTATCGTTGGAAATAACATCCTATTAGATTTAGCTGCCAAATGAAGGCAAAACGCACAAAACAAGTGCTTAAATTACTGACCATACCAGGCAGTTAATTACTCGCTTGACACAAATATTACATTATGCATTATCATCGATATGCACAACCAAACTGAAGAGGTTCATGTCGATTGTATTGGTTGACGCATCATTTTCAAACATTTTTTGAAAAAAAAGCAAAACGGAGGTTGTTGGTTAATCATAAACAACGAAAAAACCTCCAACTACCTCCCAAATGGCGTGGAGAAAATAAAATATTGTTAATAGAGTGTTTTTTTTTTTTGTTTTTTGTTTTATTAAAATTAATTTTTTTTTTGTATTTTCATATATTTTAAAAATTAAATTGTAAACATATGGTTTTTGGTTTGGGGGTGAGTGGGGGGGAGGAAGGGGTGGTGGGGGGGGGAGGGTGGGGGTAAGAGAGGTTTTTTGGGAAACAAAAATGTGGTTGGGTGGGTTTTTTGTTTTGTGTTGGTTTTTTTTTTTTTAAGTGGGGGAGTGGTGGGGTGGTTTGAGGAAATTTATTTATTTATTTATTGTACACCATCTTCGACTATGTCGTACAGACTGATTACTTAGAATAACTTAATCTAAACCTCTAATTCTAGCACTAAACACATTTTTAGACAAAATAAAATCAAACTCGTCACATACACCATTAAAAGATCGCAAACACAAGTTAAAACAATGATTGAATCCGAAGTTCGTTCTGTGAAACGGAATTGCCAGTAATGGGGAGTTTCGGAACCGACGAGGAGGAGTGTTCCACGGAATCAGTTCTAGGAGTTCGGGACAATCCACATGGCCCATTATAAGGTCGTAGATGAACAGCCGTTGCAGTTTAATACGCCTGGCTGAGAGGGTTTCCAAATCAATCAACTTGCATCGGTCGGGATAAGCGGGAAGGTTGACTGGATCATTCCATGGGAGCCGATGCAAGGCAAACCTCATGAAACTTTTCTGAACCCGCTCAATTGCAAGAGTATGCGTGACGTAAGATGGAGACCACACCGGTGAGGCGTATTCTAAGATGCTGCGAACTAGCGAGCAAAAAAGCGTCTTAAGGCAATAAACGTCATTGAAGCCTGAAGCATGACGACGAATGAAACCAAGCACAGTGTATGCCTTGGCAACAACGATGCTCATGTGCTCATTGAACCTCAGCTTCGAATCAATCGTAACACCCAGATCACAGATAGAACTTACACGTTCCAGAGAATCCGATCCCATATAATACTGATGCAGAATGACGTTGTTGCAGCGGGTGTAAGTTATTATTTTGCACTTTTTATTGTTTGCGCGCATGCCGTTGTCACCGCACCAGACTAGCAAGCGGTTTATATCCTCCTGAACTTCGATACAATCGGCGGGAGAGATAATCACGCGGAAAAATTTCAGATCATCGGCGAATGAAAGTTTGGACGATGAAAGCAGTTCACACAAGTCATTCACATAAATAATGAAAATAAGAGGGCCGAGAACACTGCCCTGGGGCACTCCAGATGGTATGTTGAATGTCCTGGAACGCACTGAATTCACAGTTACGAAAGCATTTCGATTAGACAGGTACGAGTAGAGCCATTCAGTGATCCATGTTGGAAAGCCTAGGTGGCTCATTTTTCCAATGATGAGATTGTGCGGTACTGCATCAAACGCTTTTGCAAAGTCGATATAAACCGAATCCACTTGTCGCTTTGACTCCAGTTCACGTGATATCGCTGAAACGTAGCACATTAGGTTCGATGTTGTAGAACGGTGCTTCACAAAGCCATGTTGAGCAACGGAGATGATCGGTGCAACAGCTCTGTATAATACTGAGTAGAGTAGCTTTTCGAAAACCTTACTGAGAGTGCAAAGTATGGATACTCCACGATAATTTTCGACACAAGTGTAACTTCCGGACTTATGGATCGGTACTATGGACGCCGTTTTCCATGCAATTGGGAATGTTCTGTCCTTGAGTGAGCGGTTGAAAACTGCAGCGATGGGCATTGCAAGAGTAGTGGCGCAATTCTTCAAAAATACAGGAGGCAGGCTATCTATTCCGGGTCCTTTCGTTGAGTCGAGGACTTCAAGGGCTTTCCGAACTTCATTCGTAGAAAACTGTATGCATGCCAAACTAATGTCATAGGACGGTATCTGTTCAAAGGGGTTCCGACGTTGAACAGGAGAAGCTTTACTAAACACGCTTTCGAAGAATGTGGCAAAGAGATTGGCTGCTTCTGAGCTAGATTGAGAAGTAGTTCCATTGAAGTTGACAGAGCCAGGAACGCCGTGACTAGCTTTGCGCTGCTTGATGTACTCCCAGAAGCGAGAGGGGTTTTGTTTGACGGTTGTCTGAATCCTGAGCAAGTAGCTTTCATGCGTTGCCGAAAGAAGGGCTTTATACTCCGATTCAAGCTCGCGAAGTCTAGCTCTGTCGGACTCATTTTTCGTAATGAAATATCGATTACGCATCTTACGAAGATTGTTGCGCCGGCTACGCAGATCGGGAGTCCACCACGGTTGGTTGAAAACTGAAATCGAAGCAGGTTTTTTTCGAGGAACATGGCGATTGATAACATCATAGAGTGATCCATAAAAGGCTTATAGCATCTGGTCCACGGCACCGTCGTTTAATAATCGTTCCCAATCAATGTTCACTAGAATGGAGTTTACCAAGTCAAAATCGCATGCGGAATAGTCAAACTTAAAACATTGATTTTGGTTGTCAAGTGATGTTGGCGCGTCGCTATCGTCAAGCAGTAAAACTACTGGTGCGTGGTGATTATCAATAGGCAACAGAGGAGACGATGGTGCAATTAAGTCAAGATATTCCGGGAAATTGGTAAATACCAGGTCCAAAAGTTTTTCATTTGCATTGACGAAACTATTAATCTGCCTCAAGCCATTCGTAAACATTGCTTCTGTAAAGTCCAGCTCAGTATCAGTGGAGACATTCGAAGGAATGTATCCATTAATGTCCTTATCGAGATGCCATCGCAAGTTAGGAAGATTAAAGTCGCCGACAGACAAAATAATGTCATTCTCGGTCAAACGATCTGCAACAAGTTGTACCGCACTGGCATGAGCAGTATATAACTCGGTATTCGAATTAGGTGGGAGATAGATAGCAACTATATAAAGCGAACGAGAATTCAACTTTATGCAAACTGCGATTTGTTCGAGTTCATTGCAGTTAAGCATCGAAACAGAATTGCATTTCAGTGAGCTTTTAACCGCAATTAGCACACCACCACCCCGCAAATGCTGACTCGTCAATGCATTACGATCACAACGGAAGAAAATGTAATCGGACGAAATTTCTCTGCTGTCAATATCTGCCCGGAGCCAATTATCAATGTACTGAAATATGAAGTCCAAACCTCGTGGATGAGCTTTTGGAATATCTGGCCAGCATTCCTTAATCCGAACGTCATTTTTGAAAATTCAAAAAGTCCAAACAGCTTTGTGATAGCCATTTTTGGGATGTCCTCAGGATGGAATGGAACTAGGTGGAACGTCTTTTGCAAGTCCATTTTGGAGAAAATTGTTTTACCTTGCATAATGGTCGTAAAATCCTGAAGATACAGAAGCGAGTATCAATAAGAAATAGTCTAGGCGTTTAGGGCACGATAATCTCCACATGAGCACCAAGATTCATCAGCTTTCTTCAGATGGCTGGCCAGCTGCTGCCGGACGGCCTGCAGATTCCAAGCTTCAATAATTAATGACGATTATGGACTAAGTTAAGCGATTGAAGCATAGCAAATGCGTCATACGAAAGCTTGTTCATGATATCGCTGCTGATGGTTTAATTTGTATTTCCATTGACACTTTTTCCCAACGAACGGGATGTCTTTTCATTTCTCTGCTCTGTGCGGATGTTCTACATCTCACTGTTTTTTCACGTGAGTATGATCAGAAGCACATATACATACTCATTGATAGCGTATAGGACAAATAGAAATAATTTCAATGATTATGTTTTGCGCTACAAAAATGGTTTTCAGAATTACTATGCAAATGACAAGTATGTTTTTTTTTTTAAATTAGTTCGTTTATTTGTTAGGCTCAGGCGTGTGTAACACTTTACGGAGCCGATATTCAATGTATAATTTTTCAATTTTAGTAAAATGGGGTGCCAATTACTCGTGGCTAGCTCGAGGTTAATGGGTCACATTATCGTTTGGAAGGGGCTTGGCAGGAAACTTATTGAAGGTATTATTTGCTGCTCATGGTTGCGACATCTACCAAATCCACGGTCCCTGTAGTCCGTTTCAGGAACTAAGCCGCAGATGGGTGACCACTGCTTGCTGGGCAGGTACAAGTAGCACGGAAACAAAAGGATAGTATAACTGGGACACAATGGCAGGGAATTTACTAGACTGGAGGAGAGGGGGTGATGACATTACACTCTTAGATCAGACAAACAAAGGAATTCGTAAATCGCATACATGTAGGGGAGATCGGGCATTCCCAAAACATCGCGGGAGGGTTGTCTACCTCGGGCCACTAGGGTATCCAATAGTCGTGCTCTGGAGGCATCATTACCCGGGCAATGCCAAACTGCGTGATCGATGTCATCATAACCGGATCCGCACCTACATACATTGCTATCGACGAGGTTAATTCTGTAGAGATGTGCGACTAGCGAGTAGTGGTTGGACATAAGTTTTGACATCACACGAATGAAACCGCGACTTACATTCAGACCTTTGAAACACGATCTCGACGAAACATTTGGAACAATGGAATGTAACCACCGCCCAAGAGAATTACTTGTCCAATCGTTTTGCCAACTTTCAAGAGAACTCTGACGTAATAATGGGAAAAATTCATCATGTGAAATTCTTCTTTCAAAAATCTCGCCTTCTTTTGCGCCCACCTTTGCTAGCGAGTCCGCCTTCTCATTGCCTGGAATTGAGCAATGTGAGGGGACACATGCAAAGGTAATTCTAAATGATCTTTCGACCAACGCACACATCTGCTCCCTTATTTTTGAAAGAAAGTAAGATGAGTGCCTCACTGTTTTCATCGACAGAAGGGCCTCAATAGAACTGAGCCTATCCGAGAAGATGATATAATGGTCTATGGGCATGTCGGAAATTATCCCCAATGCGAAATTGATTATTTACAAGTATGTTGTCTTCTAATGAAATACTTCTTATTGAATTATTGCTTGGGGAAGAGACGTATTGAATAAAAAAATATCGTTTTCATACTAAATAATTGAAATATTGGCGAGCAAAGTGGTCAAACTCGGTTTTTCGCAACTAGTTTGAATTATAAAAATGGGTTTGAGATACATTAGAAAAGATAATCTAAACTTCTTTAACATCACAAGATTGCAAATTTAGTTCACTAACTTATTGTGAAGTAAGTTTACCAAAAAAGTGTTCCATTGTTTTTTTTAAATTCGAGAAAGGGAAACATCATAAATCGTTCCAATTTCGCCTTAATATATAACGGAAAACATATACCGTAACAACTGTATTGAGGATAAAACGGTCCCGAAAAATGGCCATCACGTTAGAAGAAGTAAGTGTTTAAAAATAAACTTGAAATTGTCAACTTTGGCAACTCTAGTTTATTATAATGTAGGGTATGTGTCGCTTTATTCAGCCTAATATGCAACGATTGATTACATTTTTTACTAAAGCTCATAAAGTATTTCAGCCGTAAGCGATATTTAGCTATTTATACACTTGCTTAGATACCTTTAATAAGATGTTTGGTAGCATGTACATATCACGAATAGCTACACAACTGATTTTATAAAGTAGGAAACATTCAAGGGATATGGAAGTTATTTCGGTTTATGAGCACCAAATTGGGTCTATTCATGGATACAACTTCGTCCAATTCGATCGATTTTTTTTTTAAATGCAGTCTTCGTACGGTTTCATTTCCCGATTTTATGATTTAAGGCATTGCCAGCTGTATTTGCTTTACCCAACATAAAATTTCACAAAACAAACTAAACTCAAACTGCTTTGAAACACTTAAAGATTTTTACATTTATTGGTCGTTCGATAATGAAAACATAATAATTCACTCTGTACTGCACCGCTCGAAAAAAAGTGTGAATTTCTGTTCAATATCATGCACATAAATGGAGCGTCACAAAACATACATATTTAAATAACAAAACGTGTAAAGTTCTGGGACATTACATACATTGTCAATAATGTTGTATGCAAAAGCTCGTCTTTGTTGGAACTATTTCATGCAAGTTGCTGCTTCGTGTGAAATTAACGATAATTTTACATGCTCTGAGATTTACATCACAAAGAATATTAAGATTTTTTTTTCTGTGTGGTTTTAATCCTTTGATTTGAGTTTATATGAGCAATTTGGACAATATGCAAACGAAACTCATTCATTTTCATTGAACATTTTAACAATAATATTTTTTTTTTTTTTTTTTTCCTACAAAAAACCATTGGTGGGAAACAAAAAAAAAAAAAGGCCCCAAGGTTGGGGTGTTTTTTTTTTTTTTTTATTTTTTTTTTTTTTTTTTAGGAAAAAATTTATTTATTATGTTTTTTTTTTTTTTGGCTTTTTTGTTTTTTTTTTTTGTTTTTTTTTTTTATTTTAGCCAAATTTAGACCATTCGAAGATCATGGAGAAAATCTGTTTAGCTTAACCAGTAAAATCTTGATGTTCTAAAAAGTTAAGAAAATCGAAAATTACACAGAAGTGAACAACAGTAAATTGATTAATAATATCTGAATTTCTTCGAATTAAATCGGTCATCTTGAAAGCATCATAATTTTTTTGATTATCGCTGAATTAATGACATATTTGGTACATAGGCTGAATGAAGGAGCTAGGCTAACACTACATCCTATTACCCTATGCATTAAAAAATGGACTGGCTATCTACCCAACAAACATCGGTGTTGAATTAGAGCTTGTTCAAGCAAATTTGGAGAAGCTATTCAAGAAACAGCTGAATAGCTTCTCCAAATTTGCTTGAACAAGCTCTAATTCAACACCGATGTTTGTTGGGTACCTAATCACCTATGCATTGTCAATCGTAGGAACCCTGTTATGTAGAGAACAAAATTGACTGCGTTACCAGTTGATTTGCAGTAGCCATGGTGAAAGCAGTAAAACAACGACGCTCGATGGTTTTTACGCACTCCCAGCTCCACCCGGAGCGAAGATGTAGAAGTGTCGAACGGAAGCTTGGTGATGGGCAACCGTGAAGTTGGAAGACCGAGGGCAAAACGGCCTCAAAGTTCCGCGCCTTGGGCCGAAACCAGGCAAACAGTGAAGAAGTACGAGTACCTTTCCGGCGAAGCGCAAAGACGTGGCCATAATGGCGTGGTCATTTGACGAGATTTTCTTGACGCTGGACGGCAACGACTGTCAGGGTACCGGGTCCATTCCTCACCAAGGAGTCGTAATCTTCCACACCAATTTCCCGAAAAAAAAGTCCTTCTGTGGCTGACGATCAGCAAGAAGCGAATGTCCAAGCCTATACTATTCTATCCTCCGGAGCTTTCAAGGAACGGGAAGATATACAGTACGAAGTACCTGTCGGAAGCTGCCGCCTTCAAAAAGAAGTATCACGCGAAAAAAGATGCGGTATTTTGGCCGGGGCTGGCCTCGGCCCATTATGCCAAGAGATGCTTGGGGGAGATGGAACGGCTAAAGATAAACGTTGTACCGTGAACCTCAAACGTGGCCAAAACGGAGAGGCAGCTGATCGCCAAGGGTACAAAAAAGCATGCCGACATCCATCTTTTTATCGCCCATGGCATAGGCTCTGGCCAACTGCTATAAAGCTTTTCCGACAAGGCGTCGAAGCATTTTTATATAAGGCTTAATAATGGTTTTAATGAAAATGTGTACCATTGGATTATCTTAAGTGGGTTTTCATTCATCGCCATCCGAAATAAGTCCAATATATTTTAATACAGTCGTTTCATAAAACAGAATATATCTTCGAAATGAATCGTAACATCAACTTCCCCAGCCACTTTTCAATAAAATGTTGCATCCAACATGCTCTGAATGCTTGAACAGATTCAAGCGTAATAATAAACTCTCACCTTTCCTTCTGCCCACTTTTGTCCCTTGTGTTCCTCTAGTCATAATTTGTCCCTGCATCGTACCGGTTGCACCTGATCCTGAGGATGGGAGGATGACTCAAAACAGTTGCTCTTGGAGTGGCAAATATTTCATTTCGAGTAGATCTCTCATCAGACCACCGAACCTTCCCTCTCACACCACCACCTTCCTCTCTAAAATCCCAGACACAATACAATGCATACAATATATTCAAACACACATGGAAAAGCGAGCGCATCACAAAAGAATCTTTTCCATAGCTCGGCATTTTGATTGCAGTCTATTGAAGCGTGCTCACACTCAATCTCCCCACCCAAGTCTCCTAGGGGCCAAAACCCACACTGCACTCACCAAGTGATTCAGAATAGGTTTATTGAGCTCTCTAAGGCTTCGGGCCAAGGCAAGGGAAATGACTTTTGCGATGCATTTTATATTATGCAGCTGTGCTAGCTGGAAGCCGGAAAAGGGATTGCCTTTATGCTTGGAAAAGTTTAAGCTTCACCGGAAAAGCCGGAAAATTCCAATAATGGAATAATGTTCGAAACTTGCTCGTGAATTTCGGTTAGGATGAGTCTTTAAGGTCGATAGATGATATTTTTGCTGTATTCTATCAATCAGGACGATGCAGTCACTTAGTGTGATTGGTTCCTGATTTGTGTTCTTCGAAGACGATGATGAAGGCACGCTTGAAATGAAAACTAGTTGAATTCCGTTCTTACAAACACAGAATTTTTATTATTATGTTAATCAACGTTGGACTCATTTATAATGCAAAGTGTTTCCTCTTGCAGTTTTCATTCGCTAACGGTGCATTCTGGTGACGGCGTCCTTATTCTGAAAACGAACGAATGACGCCGGAATACGCCAGGCTTCTTATCGTACCTAGTCGTTTGTCGCCGGCTGATGACAATTCGGTCTACCATGCGGTCAAAGTGAGTCGATTTCGGTGACCTAAACGGTGAAGGAACGGAGCGAAGGAAGTTTGTCAATGGATCGTTTGCCTTCCTTCCTTTTCACCGGAATGAATGACGGTGGTTGGATAGATAATTTTGCAGACTTGGTGTTTGCCGTGCAGAATGCATTGCAGTGGTCTTGAGGGTGAGAGTTGAATTAAGATTGAAGGTGAATTGCTGGGCTGCAGGTTTTAGCGGGGAAGGCAAAGCTGGTTGTAATTCTGTGGTTAAACTTCAATTGATTCAACGAAACTTCGTGGGCTCTGAAGAGGTTATATGCACAAAGAATAAGTCTTTGGCGGAAAATGGAGGAAGCTTCAAAATGAGTTGGTGGAAGTTTGTTTTAGGCCGTGGATCACTAGACACAGGAGATGATTGAATTTTTGAACGTTTGTTGAGAGGTTATTATTCAATCATTTTAGATCAGCTTTGTAAGAAACATCTTCTAGAGAGAAAAAAACAGAGGATTTGTGCACAAGGCATGAACAAATGGTTGACGTTGGATATTTTGTACAACAATTTCAGTTGCTTTATTATTTTCTTGTTAAATAACTCATTTGTAGTCATTTCATTATTCTTGAAAGGCCGTTTTTTAGGCTAGTAAAGGATTTCAGAAGGGAAGATTTTTCATGATATGCCAAATTCATCGATTTCAATCATATGTGATTGTTCAAAGATTAAATCGAGGTCTGTTTTCAACTGCTCCAAAACTCAATAAGCGAACACACTGTATATGATCTTTAAGTTTAGGCTCCTGGTTCAGTTGGATCTTGTATGGGTGCAGACTCAAGTCTCGACACAGAATAAGTCAAGTTGATGTTTGCGAGAGGCCATGTTCTTATGCGCGGCGCGGAATCGGCTACCGCAGGCTTTCCTGCACACTTTCGCGTACAGCGGCGACATTCTTGGCTCGTTCCGCTGACGTATGGTTGGTGGTTGTGCGTTCATCGAAAAAGGTTCCTTAAATTTATTCACCACATTGCGGATTATTGCGACCGTAAAATTGACGAAGCGCTCGGAACTTTGCTCGCAAAGAACACTTTTTTTATACTCATTTATTTTCCGTCGGCCTATTTACTCACAACGCACAGTGATTCCATTCCATAAAAAATGCGGAAAAAAGTCTAAAAATTGATTTAACATAGTTAAGTTATGTGCTTCTGAGTAATTTTGGGTAGCGTATTTCAAATATGCTATCTAAGTTAACGTATTGGATTACACTATTGAGATAAGGCCACTTTATGGTGCCCTGGAATATGCGGAACATCAGATAAAATGGTAAATTCATTAGTCTTGTCCTAAAGCAATACGATTTTTTTCAAAACCATTAAATGTAAAAATTGAAGCGATGTGGAGAACAATGTATGGCTCTGGGTGGCCATTGCATGGTCTTCGTATGTTTTGGAACATTCGTAACATTTGAAATTTTAGCAATTCCATACCAAAAAGATGAAGTGGATTTTAGAATTTCGCAATATTTGGAAGGTTTGTTCCTTTTCAGAAAATTTATGACTTAGTTTTTTTCATTTTGTCATTAGGGTGAACCATTTCGAGATAGTGTGGTCCAAAAACGAGAAAATTTTTTTTATTTTTAAACCACATTTTAGACCGATTTTCAATTTTTATGATGAAAGAAAAAGAAAAATAACGGGTTACAGTTTTAAGAAGAAGTAAGAATATCTATATACAAAAAAATGGATTTCTGTCTGTCTGTCTGTCAGTCTGTCTGAACCTCATAGCCTCGAAAACTAATGAACCGATCAGCGTGAAATTTTGTTTCTATGGTAGTTTGAGACCCCTCCCCTCTCTAGAAAGGGATATGAGAAGTTTCTGCATATCTCAAGAACTTATCAAGCAAATGGAACCAAATCTGGCATGTGGAGGTTTTTGGAGGAGAGAAATGTTTCTATGGAAGTTTGGGACTCCTCCGCCATCTGAAAGGGGGTTTGCATACAAATTCAACTCAAATTTCAGCATAATTCGAGAACAAATCAAGTAAATGGAACCACATTTGGCAGGTGGAGGTTTTTGAAGGCAAGAAATGTTTCTATTGTGGTTTGAGACTCCTCCGCTCACTGAAAGAGGGTGTCAAACAAATGAAACTCAAATTTTTATTATAATCGAAGAGCCCAGTGAGATGGTTCGAGAACTAATCAAGCAAATGGAACCAAATTTGGCATGTGTGGGGTTTTGAAGGCAATGATTGTATGGTGGTTTGAAAAACCACCCCCCTCTGGAAGGGAGGGCTCCCATTCAAATAAAACACAAATTTCTACCAAAAATGAGAATTATCCAGGTTACTTAAACACAAATCGTGTATTTCTCGGGTAAGAAGTATATTTTGATAGAAGTTTGAACCCCTGCTTATTCAAGAAAAAAAAAACTCATTCCGAAAAAAAAACCATAAACGTGCCAGTTATATTAAATGATCCTTCATTTAGCTGCAAGCGTATCAGCGCACGCATCGGGTTCATCTAGTAAGAGGATAAAACCTTATAATTTGAATCTATTTTAGACATTTGTAGATTTTATCATTTTGGTGGTGACTTCGATTTTCAATTATTCTATGATCAATTTTGAAACTCAAAATCCAGCTTATATCCATTTTTTGACTGTAAATTCTTCCAACAGGAAATCACATAATACTGTTAGGCTGCATTTTGGGGACGGATTGAATTATTGCATATCACACATACTATATTATTTTTATTATTATTATTATTATTATTATTATTATTATTATTATTATTATTTTGATACTTTATATAGGTGACTTTAAGCCACCTGGGCTAGTTCGTCACCGATACTATATAAATGAAATGAGATCACACATACTAATGCAATCCAAGCACTGAGTGGAAGTTTGATCCCCGCTTCTGCCGAAAATTTTTGTTTCAGCGAAACAAAAAGCTTGTCATTGGACTATCTGCAATTAACGCTCTAAGAGGATGACGTTTGAAGTTTTGTTACCATCAAAGTACAGGAAAAACGAGATGAAAATGAAATTAACTTATATTTTTCCTCAAAGTTGCGTGACATAATTTATAACTCCTAATGTGTTGCACGTTGTAATGAGGCTTCTTTTATTGTATTAACCCTTTATTAACCCTTTATTTAGCAAAAATGGTTTGTTAAGTTCGCTACATGATGACTTTCCTAAAACATATAATATCATCCGCCAAATTTCAAGCATAGTAAATGGAGCATTAACCTAACTGAAAAGCTTATAATAAACCGAGTAACTTGTTTAAGTTTCTTCACATACATGTAAATTTATTTGAAAACAAAAACCTAAATTTATGAACCTATCGTGAGTCTGACCCTTTTTACACTTCCCTGGGCATGATAGGGATACGAACCAGGATGTGGTCATTGTGATCCTGGAAACTTTATATCATCACCATTGCACTTATTTTTGAGTTCTCATGTTATTTGATGTGCCACATGATGGGTTTTGATCCACATCCGAATCTTACCACTTTCCCGGGAGTAGCCGAGACATCAACCCGGATGTAGCCAATGTGGTTGTGGACTTTTGATATCATCACCGTTGGACTTATTTTTTATTTCTCATGTAATTTGAGGTGTCACATAATGGGTTTTGATCTAAGTCAGAAGTTGGCCACTTCCCCGGGGGTATCTCCGGAACCAGTAAACCGATTCCAATAGATTCAAAAGCGACATGTAGGGCTACAGTACCTTCCATTTGGCGGATGTTTCAATCGAATCGGTTCAGTAGTTGCTTGCGAAACTGAGTTAGAAATTTCGTTACACACATACACTACACACACTTTCACACACAGCCATGTGCTCACATCATCGAGCTGAGTTCGTTGTATATAACACTCGGCTTTCTAGGCCTAGGAACAAAAGTCGGTTTTCTAGGATACATATAAATACACTTCATTGTAAGAAAGGCAAATCCGTGGTAATCTACAGGGTGCGGCAGAAAATAATGCGAAAATGTTCAAACTTGAGTATTGGGTTAATTCGTGTAGCTAGTGACTAATTTCTGAAGAAAGTGTATTTGTTTACGTTTACTTTCAAGTGCTGCATCCAAACATTCTATTTGTTTTATTGCAAATTCGTCAAAATGTTCGCGAAAGAAGTGATCACCTGTTTGTTGCTCGCCTAGAAGAAGCCGAAAGAGATTGCCAAGGTGGTAGGGTGCCATTTAGCCACAGTTTACCACATAAAAAAGTCCCTGCAGGATGATCCTAAGCAGTGCAAGCCGGGAAGCGGACGTCCGCGCTTTGCACGCACGCCGAACGTCATCAAATCGGTCCGTGCAAAAATTGCTCACAACCCGGTGCGTTCCATAAGAAAACTTGCAAAGGAAGCCAATAATTCGGAGAAATCCATGCGGAGAATCATGAAACAAGACCTGCATGCATCTTCCAGAGCCGTGTCACACGTCCAATCGAACCCAACAATGGTTGAACGATGACATGAAGTTTTGGCCTAAGAATTTGTGGCCCCCTAGCAGTCCAGGTCTTAATACGTTGGATTATTCGATTTGGGCATATGTTGAAGCACAAGCCTGCAAAACATCACACCCTAGTGTGAAAACCCTGACGTCAACCATAACACGCACATGGCAGTCAATGTCGGAGGACTACGTCCGAAAGGCATGCTCTGGCTTCCGACGTCAGCTCGAGGATGTTATTAATAAAAATGGAGGACACATTGAATAAATTTGTTTAAAGGACTTTATAAAGATATCTACACTCGAAAATGTGGATTATTGCTTGAATTAGTTGAAAATGGGATTTGAAAGAAATAGAACAAATTTTCGCATTATTTTCTGCCGCACCCTGTACAACCTAGCATGCTAATGCTATCGTCCTTAATGCCGCCTATAAAGTGTTATCGCAAATAATCTTCCAGCGATTGGCGCCACTAGTACATCGATTCGTGAGAAGTTATCAGGTTGACTTTGCAACGAAATACAGTCTATAACTAACCAAATATTGACTTTGCAACAGATCCTTCAAAAGTGCCGAGAATATGGAGTTCCCTCGCATCAGCTCTTCATCGACTTCAAAACCGCACATGATATAGTTAACCAAAGTCCTCCTTTATCTCAGTCGGTCAAGACGCGGCTACAAAGCAACAACATTCGATTCCCAGTCTGGTCTAGGATTTTTTCGGTAAGGAAAATTACTCGACTCTCGGGGTATATAATATTATTGAACTTTCCACACAATTATACTAATGCAAAAATGGTACCTGGCATTGAAAACTCTTAATTAATAACTGTGAAAGTGCATTAAGAACACTTCGTTGAGAGCAAGCAATAAACTAATTGCGAAATCAATATGCTTGAAACACTAATAAAGAAGAAGAAAGACAGTTAACCAAAACGAGGTAGGAAGATCATGCATGAGAACAGCTTTCCGGGGAAGCTAACTCGACTAATCATGGCTACGATGGGCGAAACTCAGGGCTATGTGAAGATTTTGGGCAGAGTATTGGGTTCATGTGATTCCCGCAGGGGGTTTCATCGAGGTGGTGGAATTTCTTGTCTGCAACATGTCTCTGTAGGTGTTATGAGAACTGCGGCGTTCAATAAGCTGGTGACGATTCTCAACAGATCCAGTCAATTAATCTACTTTGACGATGGCGTGGCATTGTCAGTTTTGAGTTTGAGTTTGGTGGTAGAGCATACTAGAGCGTAAAGTAGTGAAGATTGGGTTGAAGATAAATACGTCCATTACGAAGTACATGCAGGCATGCGGAACCGGGCACGACAGGTCCCGACTAGTCAGCAGTGTATCGATTGACGGTGATAAATTCCAGATAGTTGATGAATTTGTTAATCTTGGCTCAATTGCTACTGCGGATAATGATAACAGCCGTATGATCCGAAAGCGTATTATCCATGGAAGACTACGGGCAACTGCGGTCAAAAAAACTTAACTCCCGTACGATGTGCATCCTATACAAAACGCTAATAAGACCGGTTGTTCTCTACGGGCATGAGACATGGACATTGCTTGAGGAGAACTTGTGAGCACTCGGAGTTTTTGAGCCATCTTTGGTAGAGTGCAGAAGGATGGAGTCCGGAGGCGGAGGATCTCACTGGTAAACCCAGTGTTCGTAAGGTTATGAAATCTCGAAGCATAAGCTATGCAGTTGGCACAAGACGACAAGGGGCGCAACGTGCAAGATGGTTAGAGGTACCCACGGGATTGGAGAGGAGCTGCCATGAATCGAGATCGTATGAGGGATATTGTGTATCATGTAATGTTTTCAATGACGTTTTGCCAAGAAAATAAAACAAAACTTAAATTATCCTGTGAACAAAGATATCCATGCGCAAAGATGGGTTGAAACGGTTTGTTTTTATGGATTTTGAGACGTACTACAAACGACAAAAAAGAGCTCCTCCCTAAAAAAGTTTTTTTCTAAGCAAACATTTTGACAATAAATTTTGTAGTTCTCATCAATATGGCAATATTCGCGAGACGAAGCAAGCCAGAGAGAAGAAGAAGACGAAGAAGAAGAACAAGAAGAATAATGTGGCAATAAAGATGTTATTAGAAATGACAATGGCTCTAACCATTAGCCCTGTTATCAAATGTCCGAAACTGCATGACATTATGATCAGGTTTCTCTAGGATTATAAGTTCCTCAAACTTATACTACCATAAGATTTACGGTTGAAAGTTAAGTATTTTCTTGAACTAATGGTAAAATTCCCATTTCCTCAACTGAAATAACTTCCAACGTCGACTTTGGCCAATAAACTCAATTATTGCCACACTCCCGCCTAACTAACTAAATTCGCCATTAACTTTACTACTAGGTAGACCCACGAAATTCGCAACAAAAACATTTGCTCTACCCTTTTCCATCCAGCCCACCTCAACCTGATATCATTGTTCCCGAACGAACAATCAATTAAACGGATGGGAAATTAGTTTGATTCGCGTTAATTAACACCACTCACCTTTCAAAGCCCTCCTGTATGGGAACGAAAGTGATTGTTTGAGTACAGCACCCGTCGTTGTCACTGGCGAAGAGGAACCAAAATTTCGTTGATTGACTCCTGATGAAGGGATTCCTTCCAAGCGACGTAGGCACTTTCAACTGAGAACCAAACGACACCATAACTGACTTGGCTGGAATTTCGCTTCAGTGGTACTAATAGGCTTCTCCTTGTTTCAGTTCCACTATGGCCACGGGTCTGGTTGAAACGAATCCACTCGATATCGGCCCGTACAGCCACGTGGGCGAACTCACACACGCAATTAGAGGTGCTATTCACGTACGTCTTCCTTGGTTGTAGAGGCTTAGGCTGACAAGAAGTACCGTTCAATGTTGGCATATGGTGTTGCTGGTGAAACGTTCACCTGATGGAAGCTATCAGACGGAAAAAGGCACACAAGTGCTCTGAAGCACAGTTTTCGCAAAAAGATGAAGACTAGGACTTTCGAATTAACTCGACTGCTGGCAGCTTAAGAATCTGTATATTAATGGTTTGCGTGGATGTTGTGCAAACCTTCTTCGAATGATAAACGATCTGAAAAGGAATTTTCCAAAACCAGGAGCCTCCGCCAATTCCGTCAAAATTCGCCATCAAATATTTATTAACTTCTAGTACATGTCGCCACATCCATCCACTCATGTGAATTAACCTACTTCGTTTGCCTCCTTGACTACCATTGCCCTCGTTTCGCTCATGAGTATTTCTCCTCCAAATCCCCCCCAACAAACCCGCAACCCTGTCAACCAACGATGGCGTTCGTTTGCGATATTGAATTATTCATTTTTGCTTTCCTACTTACTGATTTTGAACAGAGGGATCTGTCCTTCTTCGTTTTATTTTGCTTCGCATCCGAAAAATAAGGGCATTAGAATATAAAAGGCATCTGCGAGGAGGGAACATATTCGATTTATTTGAATTTGCGACAATCTTTCGAACTCGCTCTTTTTGCTTTTGAATTTGGGGGAAAACATTTTCAAGGCGTGCGTAGTCTGAGGGGAAAATTTGGTAATGCTATTTTCAGGTGGAATGAAGATCACACACAAACGCCTTTTCAGGTGCTAAATTGAACTGTGAAATTAGCTTTTAAAAGTTTTGAGTACAGGTAGGTGAAAATTGAAGTGAGATTAAATCTGGTAAAATTTTGTCTTCTTCAGCCTTCAATTCGATCACCAAAGCAGGAGCACCCAAACCTTGAACGGCTGAGTAAACCCAATTCAAATTCCAAACAATAGTTTCCCGTCTGATAATTTTATTTAATTTAAATATTTAATTCGCTTCAATTCATTTCCTTAATGCAATGCAAATTTCTTTCTCTGATGACGACCGTGACGACGGTTCCTTCTGCACGTTGGCCGACCGTTTTCAAGTGCAGTCTATTTTCTTTTTTTCCTAGCACTGTACTATCCTGCGGCAACCCACTTTCTCCCCCACACTAACTAAGCAAAGGTACACTACTATTATTTTGCGTCGCCCACCCTGTCGACCACAGTTTTATTGGAAAAGGAAAGCAATAAAAAAGAACTCCCTGTAGACCGCATCAACATCCGAGCAGAAAAATGCACTCTGAAAGTAAGATACAGAACCGCACAAAAATTCCAAACCTAGGTCCAGTCGTTTCCCGCTGTAGGTGTGTGTGTGTGTGTCTGGAGGCATAACAATGTATAAGCCGACAGTTTCTAGGGAAGAAAACACAGAGAGGAAAATGTTTCATTTCGGATGATCCGGATGAATTTGAAATCAACCCAATCCCTAACAATAGGCAAGTCTGCCCAGACAGACTACTTCAGATACGCTTGATTGGATTTTTCAGTTGCAATAATGAACCGATTTCGTCGAATACAAATGTCCAACCGTATCAGGAGCTGAAACCTCATGATAGGAGATTGGTTGATGTTTCATATTTCTTCATATGTGAGTAAGATAGGAGTTTAGGACCTGACTGAACTGAAAGGTGTTTCATTAGTTTTAGTAAAACTTTCCTTCCTATTGATATTATTTATATGATACAAATAATGTATCAATATTTTAGGGTTCAAAAACGGTTTTTGATTGAACAATCACTTATCACTTTCACAAAGTTTTTCAAGGGAACTAATCTGTACTCTCTCGGGATGAAAATTTTTATTTTCTATAAAGTTTCTTGTACGAGAAAAATCGGAAATTCAAACAGATTGAGAGAGCTGACATCTAACTTATCAAATAAAATAAAATGTCAGAGGTTGAAACTTCAAGAGGACTCCAAACATGAATAGTAAAGGTTTGTCCTACATTTTGATAGGCTGAAATTCGTATTCGCATTTCAACCGAAAGTCGTTCATCTCAGAGCAAGATATGCAAACATTAAATAGTTATCTCTCTTACAATATATTTATGTTCTTCTTTTTCAATATTTTGTTCAATATTTTCTTACGATGCACGAAATGAACTTCGTGCGTATAAACCAAACACTGCTCGTCTTCTATCGTATTCGAAGGTCTGGGTGTTGAGGAGGGCTAAAATCATTCATTTACCACCAGATAAAAGAAAAAGCATCACAAGCTTCGAGACAAAAGCCGTGAACTTATCTTCATGAAGTACACTACTTTTCACAAGTCTTCATGGCCTAGTGAGATCAACCACGGATTCAGTAGCAGCTCTTTCCAGTACACTAAGCGAAACAAGAATAGCACCAGCATGCTTTTTTAACAATATTTTTGGAATATCCATACCATATCTGGTGAGTTACTCTTTTACGTCGTTTTGGCTCATTATGTATATAGTTTTATGGAACATTTACATTTAAGTCGAAATATTCGTAACGGGTGTGCAATAAAAAATAATAATTTTGTCAGTCATATAGTAAAAAAATAGAGGTGGGTTATATCAGGGATATAACCGCGAGTATCACGTAGGACCGCGTTGGTGCATAGTAATAATGGTATCATCTTATTTTTACACATCATAACACATAAAGTTGGTTAATATTTAAATGTCTTTATTATTTTGCTTGACCCGTCCCTTCTTTTTAAATTCGGTTCAGTTTCATGGAAAAAAATTCCATTCGGATTTGATGAAAAATCTCTGCTAAACTTACCACTCTCGACTGCCTCAAACACTCCAAAATGTACTAGTTTTGATAATGTGCACGAACATTTCATTTAAACACGAAAATAAATCACGAACATTTCACTTAAACACTAACTCTTTTATTGCAAAATTAAATTGCTCGTCCTGAAAAGGACGATGGTTATGATACGCATAAGAAAATAATTTCTATTTTCGGTTTATTTGGCCAGCATGACACCATAATGTGCTGTTTTCAATCCGGATAGTAGTTTATTAAAACTTCTCGTCGCTGTGAATGGCCGACGGCAAGGTAGTTTGGATGATTCTTTTAATCTAGTTGTCACAAACATTGTTTTGCGCTGGGAGGTGCCCGGCTCCGGTAAGGCTTCGGAGGAAAGATGGCGCCCGTGAGGATTATCGATTTTTACGACCCATTGCCACGGCAATAGGTCGAGCGGGGAAACTTGAAAAACTTTGCAGCGCTTCCTTCTGGTTTGTAGATGAGGAAGCACAAGAAATAATTTACGAGTTAAACGCGCGTGTGTGAGAAAAGAGGTGAGATAAAGAAAAAGCGAGAAAAAAATTTGTGACGCGAGAGCGAGAAAAACACAAATCGCGAAAATCACTGAAATATCAAGAGAAATTTTGTGGCTAAAATGTATTGGACGGGGTGGGAGAGTTTTGTCTCCAGACGCGGCGAAAAGAGGACGAGAAATCGAGAGGTAAGTTTGATAGACGGGACAGAGAAAAAAATATGAGGGGTGTGGGGTGGGGGTTGTGGGTTAAATAGATAAAAATAAATAAAATAATGAACCTTGAGACCTCGTGAGGAGGGAAGAATATATCATTTTCATGTTTTTCTTTTTGTTTTGTAGGGAGGTCAGTTTGTTATCTTTTTATGTTATTTTTCTTTTCTTATTTTTTTGTATTTGATGCAATATGTAAAATTTTTATGTGGTGTTTAATGGTGTATTTGTCGTAATAAGTGATTAAATTTAAAAATTTTTTTTTCTGTGTTACTCTTTCGTTTTTCTCTCTTTTTAATAATTTGTATGAAAAGAGAAATATAAAAGAGTAAAAAAAAAAATTTTCAACGAATTCAGTATTTTTTATTAAAAACATAATGTTTATTCTTCAAAAAAAAAAAAACGTCAATGAATATTGGAGAAGGGGCCCTGGTCAGCCGTACGACGCAACTTAGTCGCGATGCTCTCACAAGAGCGCTGGACGGCACTGACGTCCATCTTCCGGATACAATTCCGGATCCTCGTGGTCAACTGCTTCGTATCCTTGGCCCGCCAATTATTTTTGTACACTAGGGCACTGAGGGAGCCGAAAAAATCCTCAATGGGACGGCACTGGGGCAAGTTGGTCGGGTTCCTTTCTTTCGGCACGTACGGTATCTTTTTCTGCTCAAGATACTCCAGCGTCTTCTTGGCGTAATGGGAAGACGCCTTGTCCGGCCAGAAGACGTACTTCCCATCCGCATGATGCTCCTTTAAGAACGGCAGAAGAATTTTCTCAAGACACTCCTCCTGGTACACTTGTTGATTGATGGCCAGACCGCTCGGCTTGAACCACGGCTTTGAAATCCCTCTGTCCGATATGGCGATGTACAGCATAACTTTTTTTTTTTTTTTCAAATTTATGCTTAAACTTATATTTTACTTCGGGGGGTGTGGCCGACTTGTCGCTGGAATAGTAGCTGTCATTTCCTGGAATGTGGGTCTTCGAGAGCGGAAAGTAACTTTCGTCGTCCAGCACGAACGACGTCCCGCGGTAGTTCTTCGTCATCCACCGGCACTGCGATTTCACGGTCGCTATCTGCTCGTCCGTGTACTCGGGGGACCGAGTCTTCTTCCGACAGATGATGTCCTCCATCTTGAGGGTTCGGTGAATCAAGGTATGGGAGCAGTGATATTTTCGGCCGGCGTCACGCAAACTCGTTCCGTCCTTGTTGTCGAACAGCTTTTTCAACGCTTCCTTCTTCTTCTTCTTCGTCATTATCTTCGCCGGACGGCCGCTACCGGCCTTCCGCTCCACGCTCAGGGATGCCAGGATCCGGTAAACTGTACTCACGGGCACGTTTTCGTCTCGAAAGTGGTCTACCGTAAACTTTTTTCCACGATGACCATGCGTTTCGTAAAACCGTACAACACGCTCGCGGAGTGCTTGCTGTTTCGACGCCATCTTCGATTGAACTGACAGCACCCGAGCGAAAAGAAACATGCCACCCATTTCTAGGGAGTCCAGAGAGCAATTCTCTTGGAGAGAAAAAAAATTACGCTCTTTACTTTAATTACAGAAAGGTATTGAAATCATTCTCATTTTTTATTGAACACCCGTTATTGTATAGTTCCATTGAACTTAATTGATAAACTGGAACCGGAAATACTTCAGGTACGCGTTGTATCTCGGCCGTTGGTGTATATTTGGCCTTTGTAACGTAAAATATATCATGCAACATCTCAAACCGTATGAATATATAATGAGGAAATCAACAGTAGACATCGAATATCCAGAACCGAATTGGCTACACTCAGGCGTGTTTGTGAAACCCCATTGTATGTTTTATCTTTATTTAGGAGCCTTTCAGCCAATCTGATACTCAATTTCCCCGGATGGCCAATTCCTGGTATGAGCCGAAACCCCGCATGCGACCCCTTAAATTTCACACTAAAATTGTGATTATATCAAGTGTACAAGACCACAGTGACCCATCCGGACATTTTCCGGTTACCCCAGGAGAAGTTTCCAGCTTCGCTAGAGCTACGTTGGTCCGATTTATACCAACAATAAGGATGCTGTTGGGGAAGAAATGATGGTGGTTTACTTTATTGAGAAACTATATATTTTTAGAACGATCAACGAACTTTTTGAACTGATTTCAACCAACAGTAAGGATGCTGTTATGGTTTTTCACTCTTGTGCTTTAAATTTGAGACTTAACAAGGTTACCGACAACGACGGAGAGACAAAAAGTCCACTGTACCATTGCTCCGGTTAGTGCATTAAGGAATTCATACTGTGAGGGACGCCCTGTTACTCAGCATGCTCCGTTTGCAATGAGAATTTTCTGAGAACCCCCTCCCCTCAACTCTAAATAAACCACGAGTCGCTTAACACCGTGAACTCGGGTCACCTTTTTTAGAAGGCCTAACGAGTAGTTCAGTTCTTCAGTCATTTTTAATTTATTTTCAAACCGAACTGTCCCGCTCTAACTTTTATTTTATGTTGTTGTGCTTCATATCATCTAATTAAGCCCCGACGGCAGCGGTTGTATGGTAGTAAGCGTGGTTGCCGCTCACCCCAGATGGTCTGGTATTGATGCCAGTTGGCACCGCCGGGAATTTTTGAGACTCTATGATGTCCTAGAGTTTGTTTTGATGGGTTCGATTTTAAGGATATTTAGTCCTGGCGTGACAAACCAGCCTCAGGATGAAAGTCCTTTTATGACGATACAACAACAACAATTAATTTAGTCCTAACTGTATAGAATTACACACCATCGTATAATTTAAAACCACTGTCTAAAGGGTGTCCCACATCAAATTGCAAACGGAAATTGCATGACCGATCCTTTTAAAATTTTCAGATAATAAAATATAACCCACGACGTCTTGATGCCGAAGATAATTGTCCGACGGCATCTAAGAATCCAAAATGGCGGCTTCAGTTCCGTGAAGAGTGAGAAATGCTGTCAAAAAGCCTACAACATAGATACACAGATAAAAGAAACATATAATTTTCTGCGTTATCACATAAAGGGAATGCTAGATTTGGCAGAAAATATTGGGATATTTCATGTAAATTTAAGCCAGATAACGTCTGAATCTAGCCTGTTGTATGAAAGATTGCAAACATTGTTGTATGGCGCATGAAAGATTGCAAACACATTCGTTGTTTACGCCTCCTTTGGCTTGGAATTAAACGAGGGGAAATTTTACGCGCCTGTTCAAATTCATTATTTTTTTCTGTGTACTTTTGAATCTGGAACGGCGTAAAAGACTGAAGATCGATGTATGACGCCATTTGAGAATCCAAGAAGGTGGCTTCTGTTTAATGAAAGAGAGTAATACTGTTAAATACCCTGCAATATGGATATTTATTGATCGGGAAAGGCGTATATCGGGTGAAAATAAATGTCCGATGCCATTTTGGAATTCAAGCACCTTCTGGGTTTGGAAGAAGTGGGAAATACTACTGATGGTTGACAACGGCAAAAAGACTTTGATGAATCTGGGTCTCTAAGCCCGGCTTGCGGGACAAGGTACTGAAAAACTTGAAACTAGTAGTTGAATGCGTTGTTGCCGTCTATTTTCCATGTTGGTTTCAAATAAAAGGCCATTGGATTGAAAGACAAGGGAAGGATATTATATTGTTTATCAGCATGAACAGATACGGCGCCAGCAGCAAATAGTGAAAAACATTGTATTACCAGTAGTGCAGCGATCCACGTGGTATACGTTTTCCGAATTGATCATCCAAATGATGATTTGTTCTTCTGATCCAGAAGAACGAAAGGCAGGTGTTAAAACAATCATTAAGATTAGGAACGGCGCAAAGGAAATGTACAAGGCCTGAATGATTTCAGCAAGGTTGACCAAAAACGAAGGTTCTTTCTTTCTGAGCTTATTGCTTGCCCTCAACTTAGTGTTCTAAATACTATTCTCAGTTATTAATTAAGAGCTTTTGGTGCCGGGTACCATTTTTGCATAGTAAGGTGTGGCCCACAAAATAAATCCATCGTTTGGGCAATCTAGTTCCACTGCCATTAACCTTCAGCTTCCTCTTCATAATAGCCCAAAATCTCTCTATAGGTCTGAGCTGGGGACAGTTTGGTGGGTTGAGTTCTTTCGGTATAAACTGAATCCCGTTGGTTTCATACCACTGTAGCACTGTTTTACTGTAATGACAGCTTCTTAGATCCGACCACAACATGGCAGGTTCATTGTGGGATCTGATGAATGGCAATATTCGCTTTTGGAGACATTCCGTTCTGTACAGCTCCGAATTAAATGTCTTATTAGTGATGAAAACCTTGGTCTTCCTACCGCAGCTACAGATGCCTTGCCAAATCATGTATTTACGTGCTAATTTATCTGCAAACAAAAACTTGAATTTGGCAGGAACCCCGAGCCGTAGCCAAGTGAAATGTTTGTCCCGGTAGCTGTTTGAAATCGGCCTTTACATAGGTTTCATCATCCATGAGGAGACAGCCATTGAATGTTGTCAACACCTGATCATACACTTTTCTGGCACGGATTCTGGCCACATTGTTCTGCTTTTGATCCCTATTTGTTTGTCTACAGGCACGGTATGACTTGAAGCCTTCCCGGAGACGAATTCGTTGCACGGTACTGCGAGCGGCGCGAAACTTTTTAGCCAAATCGCGGTCTGAGATGTTTGCCTTAATATTCTTGATGACTTTGTTCCGCAGTTGACGGTTGACAGTACCCGCCCAACGTTTGCTTTTAGGCTTGCAATCCGTCGACAAAGTTTCTCTGTACTTTTTCAAAACACGCAACACGGTATTTTGGGGAAAACCTAACACTTTAGCAAGTTTTGGCCCAGACAACGAAGGGTTTTCCAAATGATTGCGCACAATTATTTTTCTTCTTTCTTCTTCCATTTTGTACTTCTCTAAACTTCTGATGTTGTTATTGTTATAGGGAACACATAAGATGTCATAGTTTACAAATCCGACTACGAGGGTCGCTGTAAGAAACAAAAATGTTTGTTCCAATACTAAACGGGCCACAGCTTATGGTTGTATGACAAGTACAATCATACCCTATGCCCAGAGAGTCGATAAATTTTCCTTAACGAAAAATTCCTAAACTAGACCGGGAATCGTACCCAGCCACCTCCAGCATGGTTTTGCTTTGTAGCTGCGCCTTTACCGACTGAGCTAAGGGAGGACCTTAACGAAACGAAGGTAAATAATGCGAATTGAATGAACCGCTTCTACCTTCGTTCGATTATTAGGCACCATAGGTCCTGGTAAGGATGCCATACCTCAGACGCATTTGCCAATATCTCATCAATAAGTATACAGTAAAGCCCGATTCAAAGTAAATTTGGACGCATGCAAGTGATCATAACTCAAGAATTAAACAACATACACGGTTGATCAAAACGTAAAATATAACGGTATTTATTCAGCTTTCAAACAATATTAAACAAGTTGTTACATTGAATCGTTTTGAACGAAAAGTCGCACTTTACTTGTGATCGATGCCATCATGATCTGCACAGTCGCTGGTGACACTGTACCGGCGAACTTATTCCACTTTAAACGCATTTGTTGTGCATTTGTCACTTCTTTACCGCATCCTTAAAAGTTTTCGCTTGACAATTGCCCAATATTTTTCGATCGGTCTGAAGTCAGGGTTGTTCGGAGGATTAATCTCTTTGGCGACGAAATTAAAATTGTTTGCAGCATACCATTCTAGTACCTCCTTAGTGTAGTGGCAGCTGGCTAGATCCGGCCAAAACATAACGTTGCTCTTGTGTTGCCGAATGAAGGGTAAAATCCGCTTTTTCAGACACTCTTTAATGTAAACCTTCGACGTCATTGTGTGAGATGTGATGAAAACCTTGGTTTTAAGGCCACAACTGCAGATTCCTTGCGAAATCATAAGTTTCCGAGCAAACTTATCAGCAAAAACAAATTTATACCTGGAAGGGACATCCCCACGACCAGTTGCCAGGTTAAATTTTCGTCCGGGGATTTGTTTATAATCGATTTGGACATACGTTTCGCCATCCATTAAAATACAGCCATCAAATTTCGTCAAAACTCGTTCATATAGTAATCGTGCTCGCTTTTTGGCCATTACATTTTGTAGGAATGGATGTATGGAAAAGAATATATTTGGGGTTTTTTGGGGGGGGTTTTTTTTTGGGGTTTTGGGGGGGGTGTGTGGTAGGATGTTGAGATAGGGTTATGTGGGTATTTTTTTATGTTTTGTGGGGTTTTTTTTGGGGTTTGTGGGTTTTGGCTTTTTTTTTTTTTCACCCCAGTATTATGGGCCACCCAGTATTATGGGTCAGTCATTGCTTTATTACCAATATAAACATAACATAATAACGCTAAACAATCAAGTATATTTTTAACAGATATGAATAACGTATGCTTGTATGCTTCACAGTGAATCACTAGGCTCAGACGTGTGTAGTTTCTTATTTTCCCGATAGAAGTTAGAAGGTTATGATCAGCTGTTTATTTGTTGTTGTTTCTGCTGTCACCATCAAAATTCGGTCGTGGAAAATAAGTAAAATTCGTGTGTAAAATGCGGTTCTCATGAGTGGAATGGATGAATCTCCAAAGAAAAGGTATTTATTCATTTAATTACGTTATATTCACGCCATAATATTCGTGTTCAGTAATGTTATATGAAGCTTAAAATTGGCCCACAATACTGACAACGAAATTCAGTTTTCCCAGTATTATGGGTCGGGTGAACTGAGGAACAGTGGTTTGCTGATTCATTTACATACATCCTTTTTAATTTGTTTAGAAAAAGCAAGATGTCTTCCAGAAAAACCGGAAAACAGAACCGGAAATCCTACGAACACGGTGTTTTGAATCTGGCTCTCGATCAGGCAAGACAAACGGGAAAAGTTCGCGAAGCTGCAAGAAATTACAATGTCCCATACAGTACACTTCAACGGTACCTTCAAAAACCGCCAAAAAGTAACAAGTCAGGACCTAATACTGTTCTTCTTCCCGAAGAAGAAGCCAAAATCGAAGAATGGATTCTTTACATGGCCAGAGCAGGGTTTCCGGTCAGTGAGTCGGTTCTTACTCGCACAGTTGCTGAGTATGCTAAACAGATCCGGAAAACGCGGGAGTTGCCAGAGTCATTTCCGAGTAAGTCATTGTAGGATTTTTTTTAGGTAAATTATGTTCACTTTACTCTATTTCAGGCAAAAATTGGTCCCAATTCTTTTTAAAACGACATCCCACTATCAACAAGAAGTTTGTTACGAGGCTGCCGAAAGCTGGTGCAAAAGTAACTAAGGATCAAATTATCGGATGGTTTGTGGAAGTGGAAGACAACCTCAAAGATGTTGACGTTGATCTATCGATCTTCAATGATCCGCGACGCATCTTTAATTTCGATGAATCGGGATTCCAGCTTGTGCCAGCTAGATTTAAAGCGCTGTGCGACGCTCGGGCCAGCAATGTTTACTTTGTGAACAACAATTGTGACAAAGAGAATTTCACAGTACTTTTTGGCAGCAGTGCTGACGGAGTGCTAACTCCACCAATGATCATCTACCCCGGCAAGCGAGTAACACGTGAAATCGCGGAGAATGTTCCAGTTGGCTGGTCTGTAGGAATTTCGGATGAGGGATGGCAAACTTCGAAAACATTTTTTGAGTACATAGTCAACGATTTCTACAACTGGCTTTTAATCAAAGAGATCGAGTTTCCGGTTATTGTCTTCATTGATGGACACAAAAGCCACGTCAGCATTGAGTTGACACAGTTCTGTACGGACAAGAAAATCATCTTGGTTTCCCTTTTTCCAAACTCTACCAGGTTCCTACAGCCGCTGGACAAAGTTTTTTTCGGGCCTTTGAAAAAAATTTGGTTTAAAGTGTTGGGGGATTTTGTTTCAAGTAAGGCTGATGCCAGGGTGAATAAGGCCAACTTTGGAAAATTAATGAAAACAGCCATCGAGAGTTTTTCGAACTCAAAGGAATGCCTGAAAAAAGGATTCAAATTATGCGGGATATGTCCATGGAATGTGAGCGAGATTGATTTCAGTTCCTTACCATCAAATGTATCAGAGGCCAAAACTGAAAACAACAGTGAAAATCAATCTGTACCAAACACAAATTCTAATGCTGCGTTACAAGAGCAATCGTCAGATTTCTATAAACGACAACTTTGGTACATTGAAACAGGATTGGAAGCAGAGGCTCTATCAAGATTCACGGATAATTACCTCAAAGACTATTGGTATGGACCTCTGGAGGAACTGGCGTTTTTCAATTTTTGGAAAATTATTAAGGACAAGTCAGAAGGATTGATGTTTACGGAGCCCCTAAATCAGTTCGGTAGTGTTTCTATAAACTTCAGTATCGATGACAGCGGCAATTGTATTCCAGCTGAGATAACAGATGATTCAGGGCTTGGTAAGTTGTTTTTATTAAATTTTATATACAGCTGAACTACATAATTGGATTGCATTTTAAAGCTAATGAATCGAATATTGAAGAGCCTGTCCGAAATGCTGAGTCCATAAATGAGTCTATTCAGGAAGATAACGTAGGATCTAACCTTCAATCCAACGATCCTTTCGATGATGTGCTCATTTGGCCTCGAGTAGATGATAAGAAGGTTGGTCGTAAGCGGAGAATTCAAGAACATGTTCCATCTGTGGCAACTAGTACAAAATGGTTAGAATGGTACAACAAGAAGGATCAGTCGAAAAGAGAGCAGGAAGAAGCCAAGCTAGCAAGGATCGAACAAAGAAAATTGCAGAAACAGAAGAAGGAAGAAGAAAATCTACTGAAAAAAATGGCAAGAGAAGACAAGAAAAAAGAGAAGGCAAAGTTACATACAGGCAAAAAGACAAAAAAGCGACTAAACAAACAGTAGAATCTGAGCAGGAAAACAAGAAAATCAATCAAAACTGATAAGAAGAGAAACAGAAACATTACACATCGATTAATTACTTATAGTTTTTCTTTATATCAACTTTTTATAAGTATATAAACCCGATGAACATGTAACAATAAATGTATCATCATGCAGAGTAAAACGGAATAAAATAAGTCTAAAATAGTAGCAAATAATATTTTTTATTTGACTGACCCATAATACTGGGAACATTGACCCATAATATTGGTCTTACTCAAAAGTGGCCCATAATACTGGGAATTGGATATGTCGGTGAATTCGTTAATTTACAATAAAATGCGCTATTTTATTGCAGAAATACATGCAGGATATCAAAATACGAAATATTAACTATTGATCAGGCAAAATACAATGAACAGAACCTCTTCTTCTGCCTACTAATCAATATTTAAAGAAAGGTTTCTTGCTTAACTGGCCCATAATACTGGGGTGACTGTATTAAAAAAGTAGGGGAACTGCCCCCATATTAATCTCATTGTTTTTATATTCATTCTACGATGAATCAAACAATTGGGCAGTTGAAGGATTAGTTAGTTATATTTGTTGTAGTTATTTAACGTAAGCAAACATTATTAGAAAACGTAACCGATCCTTCAACTGCCCAATTGTTTGATTCATCGTAGGATGAATATGGGAACAATGAGATTAATATGGGGGCAGTTTCCCTACTAGTAATTGACTCTGGATTGGTTGGCATACTTCTTTAGAAAAACAGGAAAATAAATGTAAAAATCCCGTTGAAAAATCCCGGGTTACATTAAATGCCAATCTTCCCTAATGAAAATGTCTTCGATCTTGTGTCACACTATTTATACAATGATCAAATATCTGTCATAGGCAAATGGACATCTGACAGACATTAATTATGTATGTCACCTGTTCATCTGCTTATGTTCGACCTACATTTGGTCATTGATGCAAACTCTCAGTAGGCAGTTTTTCTTGCCGTTTCCTTCACTTATCCTGAATGAAAGTTGTAGTCTTACTGAAGTAGCTATTCCACTCGTAGAAAACATCGCTGAACGCATACCTAAGACCACTCCTACTCCGCTCCTATTTTGTGAAGACACAATTATCACCTAACGAACCTGTTCCTGCAGGAATTCCGTCTCCGTTTGACTGCTGTGGTGGTATAAGTCCTGGATCCGCTACCCCTCTTGGGCAGTACCAGTACTACCGCCATAACGTTTGATTTCACCGAATGTGTACGTTATGGTGTGATTTCCCATTCAGTTATGGAAATTAATGCTGACGACTTGCTGTGAGAAGGAAGGGGAATGTAGCCGGTTCTGAAGGCGAAACCGATCAAAATTAAAATAAATCCCGTACACTAGCACACGTTCCTTCGGTGATGATTCGAAATCGAAAGTCGCAATGAGACAACCTACCTGATTCCATATTTTTCTTCCCAGAAAATCCACTTTAGGGGAAGAAAATATGAATTGCTGATTGTGTGGGAACGAGATGGTGAAATTCTGCATTGACAGGTGAAGTGAACGGGGTGACATTTTCGATCTTAGAGTACGCATTGGATATTCATTCTATTCCTGCACACAAACGCACACAAACCGGATTGCTGGAGGTGTCGCCATCAGTAAGGGGAAGCATAGCATTCTAATGCTAATACGATGGGTTCTATAGAGTTGGAAAGCTGTTCAATAATCATCAAGTGAGTGTGATTGCACTCTGAATAATGAAAATTAATTGCTCTTCAGTCCTATCAATCACAGAGAAAGCAATTGGGCTGCAGCTGACGGATGCAAGTCGTTCTGGTGTAACACCGTTATTGTAAAATAATCAACTCCAAGATTTTATTTCACCTTAAATTTCAACGATTTTTCATTAAACTTGTCTGATCTCTCTGATATGACAAGATCTTTTCTGATAGATCATAATAAACTATTCAAACTAAGTAAACATTAAAAGCTTCAATTCAACGTAGAGGTATGGTTTTCTGCTTCTTGGTAGTGTACTTCAATCATCTCGCACAGCCATCAGCTCTCTTTGATGGCAACCATTTCCTCCGAAGGATACTATTCCAATCCGGCTTTTGGAAAAGTATGTACATTGAGAACCCACTCTTGGTTTTCCTACCTTTCCTCCCGATGCCATGCAAATCATTTCATTAAACATAGTAAATCCTATTAAAATGAATAATGCAGGCAGTAATTTACACTTTCCGTCTGGTGATTTCGGTGCTTGCCAGGAATGTAATCTACCTGCACACATATTGAAAAATGCGTGGGGCGCGGGGATGGTTCGGAATGCGCAGCACTTGGATGCAAATCAATTACCGGAACTGGAACGTGAAGGGTAGGGAAGAGAAGGGAATTCAGGGCGGAGGTAGTTACACATTCCGCGCAAATGAGTATTTGTCTGTTTGCTCAGTTTACACAAATTGCATTTATTCATTTTCGGTGTTTTTTTTTGCTATGGCTTGTTATCACCTTTTTCCTTGTGATTGCCAGAATCGACGCATTGCCGAGCAATGACGTTTCCATTGGCAGCAAAATATTTGTGGTACAATCTCACTCACACCGTGTCTGCGCTCTTCATGTCAGCGAATGTATTCGCTAGAAGCCAAAGGGGGAACCGTTGTTAATATGCTATTATTTTACATTTTTAATTTTTACACATGAAACATTCAACACCCTTTTAACGTTTGCGCTTCACTTAACCGGTTGCTTGTTTCGGTTTGATTGGATTTGTGATATTACATTAATGATGCTTTTTACCAAGGACTTTCCGACAGACAGGCTATTGAAGGGATGTGTTTTTGATCCTAGGGGCGCTGGCATCGGATTTTACAATCCGGAAAGATGAATATGGAAGATGTTTTCAAGCCGACTAGCTTTTTGTCGAAAAAGATTGTATTATGGCAGAGCAGATTCTTCAATGATCGCATTGGAGGAAATTGGTACGACTAAGATTGGGCGAGTACGCAAAATTATCCAAGTATGGTGAAACCCTTGTTACCCTTGTTTTTATTCATCCTCTTGATGTATGGCTACATGTGTTGCCCTGCAAAAGGACCCCTTTTACTCGTCACATTTTTTAACATTTGTTGGTATTGACCGACTATTATGAACTATGATTGATCCAAAAACTTCTGAAAAAAAAAACCGAAATAAACCACTTGGCTCCCAAAACTAGACGCCTATTCTGCTCGAATACTGCAGGGGGGATAGTTTTGAACCCAAATTCAATTAGTTTAGTCAAACTTAGTTTGTAGCGATGGTTCTACATATAAACGGATGCTAGGTGATGAATGCAGGAACTAAATTTAGTTCACTTCAATATTCAGAGTGGGTCTTTGCCGTTTGAATGTTGTTTCGATTTTTATTGTATATTGTTTCAACCTTCAACAATTGTTTGATTTGGCCTGATCGTTGAAGTATCAAATTAATTATATTCTATTGTTGCAATACATAGTAAATATGACACCACAATATATGTAATACGACATCTCTAATTGAACATCCAAAACGTAATGATGCATATATGCAGTGTCCAGGATGTTCCGGATAATCCCTGGTGATCTGGCCAGCATCTGAAATGAATCGATTTCTGTCATACGACACATCAATCTCAATTAAAAACAAAAAATAACTAAAATCATGCTTATATGAAGTTCTCTGAACTACATTGGAGTCATTTGAACGAGTTAAGAAGGTTTGAATAAATTTAGCTTATTGTTGGAAACGTATGTATTTGTTCATCAAATTATGAATATAATAAAAAATTGCCTATAAATTGAATGTTTTCGGCTGAAATATTGTTTGGCTAAGCCCTGCACAGTGGATTAGTTAGAAAATTCATTTTGTTCATTTTTGTCACCCAGCGCAGGCTCATTGTCTGGTGATTTCTTTTCACGTTGAAGGCTAATTTTATGAAATAAAATGCTAATTTGACTATGGCTTGCAATCACATTCACTAATAATTGTGAATAATATTAGGTGCGCAACTAAGTTCCCGCTGTTTAGCAATAGATGGCGCCAGTAAGTGCTGGTCGAATGTTGTACATCCCAAGCGTCATAAACTCAGCTCAGACATATGGTAAACAAACCGCTTTGCCAAATCAGTGATTTTGGTTCAGTGTTATATATTTTGGTTGTTTGAAGATGTCTGATTTCGTGCCAAATAATCGTCATTTGCGGGAAGTGTTGATTTTCTTCTTTCATTCGAAGAAAACGGCGGCTGAAGCACATCGAGAGCTTCAAAAAGTTTACGGTGATGCTGCTCTGAGTGAAACAACGTGTCGTGATTGGTTTCGTCGCTTCAAAAACGGTGATTTCAGTGTTGATGATCGTCCGCGTGAAGGAAGGCCAAAAAACTTCGAAGACTCTGAATTGGAGGCATTGCTCTATGAGGATCCGTGTCAAACGCAAGAAGAGCTTGGTTCAGGATTAGGAGTTTCCCGCCAAGCCGTTTCTAAGCGATTGCATGCGTTGGGAATGATTCAAAACTAAGGAACTTGGGTTCCTTACGATTTGAAGCCAAGAGATGTTGAGCGTCGTTTTTTCGTCTCTGAACAACTGCTCCAGCGGCAAAAAAGGAAGAGTTTTCTACATCGCATTGTGACGGGTGTCGAAAAATGGATTCATTGCAGTAACCTAAAGCGGAAACATTCATGGGGACTGCCCGGGCATGCTTCAACATCGTCGCCTTGGACGAATATTCACGCTGCGAAGGTTATGCTGTGTATTTGGTGGGACCAAGTTGGTGTTATTTATTATGAGCTGATGAAACCAAACGAAACCATTACCGGGGAACGGTATCGAACTCAATTGATGCGATTGAGCCGAGCACTGCACGAAAAACGGCCACAATACGAGCACAGACACGAAAAAGTGATTCTTCAGCATGACAACGCTCGACCTCACGTTGCGAAACCCGTGAAAATCTACTTGGAAACGCTCAAATGGGAAGTCCTACCCCACCCGCCATATTCTCCTGATATTGCACCGTCCGATTATTACTTGTTCCGTTCGATGGCACATGGTCTCACTGGTCAGCAATTCCACTCATATGATGACATCTCAAAATGGCTTGATTCTTGGATAGCATCAAAAGACGAACAGTTCTATCGAAATGGTATTCACGTTCTACCAGAAAGATGGGAAAAAGTCGTAGCTAGTGATGGGCAATACTTTGAATAATTCGTTTGTAACCTTTGTTTTCAAAATAAAGTTCTTTTTTCATTAAAAAACAGCGAGAACTTAGTTCTAATATAAAAAGATGTGTTGTAGCCAAATTGTTCCTTGAAAAGTTTGCTATCGATGCATTTGTTTCAATTTCCAAAAAAATTAACAATACGGAGCTTGGCACTTGAAAATTGAGTCAATGTCTTTTATTTTTTGCAATTTTTTTCGGTAGAAGCGGACTCATGTAAAAACTACAAGATTTATCAACATGCAAAACAATGCGCGACAAACCGAACGGACGCGCGACTGACTTTGCCCATAAATCTTAGTACTGGTCCGGAGATTACTTTTGCGGAGGAGCAAGATATGTGTCCTATTACGCCGCCCCCGACAGCCGAAGAGATGGGAAGATTAGTGCAGTTTTCTTGCAACGGAAAATCCCCAGGAGCCGATGGGGTTCGGATGGAGTTCCTCAAGTATGCAGATGCTGGTTATTCAGCACATCATTAACTGCAAGTCTGGAGAAGAATTTGGATAGAGAATAACATGCCATGTCAGCATCTATCCAGGTACCAATTCCAAAAGTTCGAAATCCTAAGACAGTAGATGATTTCAGAAGAATAAGTTTGTGCAACGTAGTCTACAAACCTTATGCAAAATGGTTACGTAACAGATTGAGAGGTTTCACAGGTGATCCGGGGTTGCATCAGGCAGCCTTCACGAAAGGTCGTTCAACAGATGATCACATATTTGTAACACGTAGGTTGATGGAAGAACATTGGGATGCAGGAGAAACCCTTTATGTAGCATCATTAGATATTAAGAAGGCTTTTGATAATATTAGCTTGGATAAATTGAAGGAAATTTTATTGGAACTGGAGGTGCCGACTCAAATAATCGATAGGGTTTTATTGTGTGTCAAAGAAGATAGGGGTTAAATGGCAAAATCAATTTTCAGATGAAATAAAAAGGGGAAAAGGAATCAAGCAGGGCTGCCCTTTGTCGCCTTTTATTTTTAATTTAGTAATTCAGAATGTTCTTCAAAAGGTGGGGAGTATGATACCACGGTTGCGGTTAATAGGAATAGGTTAGCTTTCACTGCCAATCATGCTGGCATTTGCGGACGATCTGCTTATTATAGTAGAAGATCAAGATGACTTCGAGAAGATTATTGCAGCTTTAGAAGAATGTTTGGCAGAGGTAGGATAAGAAATTAATACAAATAAAAGTCACATATTTATAAGAGTACCTAGTGCAGCGAAAGGTATTCCAGATAAGATAAAATTAAACGGAAAGGAGTTTGTTACCTGTAAGTCATCGATGAAGAGATGAATGAAATATGAAATCGGCTATGACATCGGCCAAAACCGTGGTTCAGTTTTGTAAAAATGTCAGACTATCGTTGAAAATGGGTAGACTTATTTATAACACTGCTACTCCTCCGGCAATTCAGTATGGAACTAAAGTAGCGACTCTTACGAAACGGAGTAGATCACAATTAGCAAAATATGAGAGACTTAAAGTGAAAGATATTTGGAACAGCTGTTGAAAAGAAAACAGGAAATTAAATGTAAGAAAGGAGTTGAGAGGAAAAACAATAAATAACAAAACGAACCATGCTGCCAAACCAACCCTTCGCTCTAATATCCCAGTGATTTGTCGTGGAAGTGCAGAGAATCTCTCGGCTTCAAATAAAGTAAGTATCATGTCAATACATTCCTACCATTCCGTTTTTTGAATTGCATTCGGACGGGGCTGACGCCGGTATTGCCTTAGTTTGGTTTCACAAGTTCTTGAATATTGACGATGTATGTTGGTCCAAAGCATCGGCTGTTGGTTCTCTGTGTAATAACAACTGACCTGACAATAACGGTGTAGCAGCTTCGGGCGGTCAATCATGCATATGCTCATGCTCAAAAGTTAGGTTTCTAGGTAAAAGAGTTTGTTTTTAGTTTAGTTTAAGAATTGGGTTGAATATTGAAAAAAAAAACACAATCCATCAAGATTTCTTTGTTTTATGAGTAGGATTTATGCAGTCATAACGTTGAAGAACAATGCTTTTAGGAAAACAACAAAACCGTCATTAACATAAGTCATTCACCTCGCTCTCCGTCACACCAATTTTCTATTGCCGTAAAATTCCTGATTCCCGGAATCCTCTTTCAGTTTACGACCGTGCCACGCTTAACGGCTTGTCACTTTCAGCCAGAAGCCAAAGCCAACATCCACTCAGGCGGACAAACCGCCACCATCAACAACATCTCATTCTCTGGTTTGAATTACATAATTTGCCGCAGGACTCTTTCAGTTCTGGAATTTAACTAATTAAAGTTTCTCTTTCCATCCAATAATACAATCATTAACTCAATTAAAATTGAGCACAATTAATCCCCTTCGTCCGCTATCCCATCTTTTACACTCGGTACAGCCTGAGCTCAAACGTCGAATTTCAGCTGTGAATCGCCTCTTCCCAGCCCCACTTACTTATGCCGTGCAAAAATACGCCAGCTGTGGGGCACACCCACCCTACGATAAAACATCATTCCAGCATTTTTTAGAATAAGGACAAAACAGCAGCCGAAAACAATGGATTCAGTCAATGGTTTCTGAAAAGCAAACATCACGGTAGCCTGCATTCTGAATCATCAAGAGCAGTTTCGCCTTTATTTTAGCAAACGCTAGAATTATATTTCTTCAACCCCGTTTTAATTACCAATTATCAGCACCATACTGTAATTTGTTCGTTCCCTGCATTCCGCTTCGAACATTTCCCTGTTTCCCTCATCCAAGATATGGAAACACACCACCACCACTTGAATGCGCTTTTTAACCAGACTCATACCGCGTCCCCATTGCATGGATCTTCTTTAACCAGAACAAGCCCTCGAGCAGTCGCCTTGGCCGGCCCGTCAGTCAGCCAGTCAGCCGGTCGGTCTTCTCCGTTCTTGCTTCATTGAGTGCTCGCGCGTTTTGCCGTAAATTATTCATTTCACTTTAATTCGAGCCATTAAAAAGTAAAATGATTCATCCTTACGTCGTTTCGTACGCCTGCCACCGCACGCCACATCTTAACAATTTAAAATTTAGATCTGATATCATCGTCGGAAATGGCGATTGTAGAAAATTTCGGTAATTTATCGAATCGGTTACGCTACGGATAATGTGGGCAATCTGCCTGGAAGTTTCACATTTGCGAATCGAATTTAATTTTTCTTTTTCTCTACCAAACCCACCGTGAAATGGGTGCGTTCTTCGTGCAACTTCTCCCCACTGAGGCCACAATACGAACTGACGTGCTGGCGATGACGATCCCATCTCCGTTTTGTTGTAATCAAAACGCAAGCCAAAGCAGGCCGCTTGTTTTGTGAATGAAAACGGTGACGGCGGTTGCCATCGCCGCCATGCGATGAGAGAACATAGTACTACACTTGGTTACACTATTTACCGGTTCGTTGTAAATGAACAGGTTGCATTTTTCCTCCTCGTCGTCGTCGTCGTCGTCGTCTCTGATGGGGAATAGGAGTAATGGTGCAGCGGGACTTGGGTTCTTCTATAGTACCCAACCTTGTCGTCGGTTGGTCGGCAGCGACTGCACGAATGAGGATGATTGTTGAATGGACGCCGTGGAGGCGACGGTCGGGGCCATTTCAATGTGTTTAAATTGTGAACTACTGCCGAACAGGCGATATGAGGTGAGGTCAAATCATTCGAGCGCTATTGAGGTTTGAGTTGATTTCTAGCGGCGAGACATGCAATGTTCGTAGGGTAGAGAACTACACTGGCCCAATCGCTGATTGTTGGACCATGGTGTTGAAAAAGTTGATTTTATCGGTGATCTCAACGTTATCAATCTAACGGATCACTTAAAGTCCAATAAGCACAAGATGATATCCGCATGTTTGAAATTTAAGAATGTTTATTTCTATTGATTTGAAAAACATATTAGGCTCTCCTGCCGAATCCCATTTTTTCTATACTTTGAAGAACGTGTGACCACCAGACGGTCAAATCTGGTCTGGACCAAATGATATCAACAGGCCAAGTTAACCAATAAGATGAGGTATTGAACTTTTAACGAAATGTCAACAATTTATTGCTCCTCAATTAATCTTCATACACGTATAGAAAAATTAATAAATGCTAAATTCATCTGTGTAAGTGAAATTGCATCTATCTTGCATAAATAGGCCATGAACTGGTTGTGAAACCCTATTATGAAGCGATTGGGACGTGTTGTAGTTTGGAAAGCAATTCAAGAGTATTTAGTGATTCATTTTTGAATGTCTCATTGGTAACTGAAAATTGTAATAAGGTAATACAAAATGGTGAAAGATGTTTTTCGAAAATTCCACCTGGATCTTAAAACACAAATTTCTTGATATCTGTGATTATGAAATGATAGAAAATTTGCTGTTTGTTGTTCTGTTTTGACATTTCAAGTTTATTGATTTTCATGATAAGATTATTACCATAGCATAGTTCTTAATGCTCTTCCGCTTAGTTATTAAGAACCTTCGATGCCTTTACCACATTTGTAAAACTATAATTGTGTGGCAAGTACAATCATACTCTATGTCCAGAATGTCGATAAATTTTTATTTACGAATCATTCCTAGTCCAAAGCGAGAATTGAACCTTCAGCAACGTTTTGCTTTGTAGCTATACCTTCACCGACTGAGCTAAAGGAGGTCCTAACACCATTCACTAGGCACTAATAATATCATGACCTCAGTTATTTAAGTGGGGCTTCTAGAATTGTTTCAAAATAGCTTAATACCCCGTCCGCATTACAACCTATATTACGTGATATAGCGTATCTTGATATCGAATGCCAAATGCCAAAATAAAACTCACTTCATGAAGCCAACAATTATTACTTGTCGTAAATTTAGTACTCTGATAGATGATTCCTGTAACCTTCAGAAGTTGGCCATTCAAGTTTGATTTTTCAAGGTTCAAGTGGTTGGTGACAAGTTCCCTTAGGAAAAATAATGAATCGATTTCATCACATGTGCATTTATAGACCTTCTTATTCAGGCCTCATTTATAGCGAAGGTTGAACTGCAAAAAAAAAGAAGCGGCCATATGAATGGAGAATATGACGAAATAACAGCTTCATGAATAAATGTATTTAGCTAACGGCCAATGATAACTAAACTGGCATTAATACACATGGCCCGTGTCATCGTCCAGCATGCTGCGAGGAAAATCCATTCAGATGAAAAACTTGCCGCGTAAACTATGCCGGACTGAACCTTTGAGAGATTGTTGTTTCTGGTTTTTATGTTATACTAACGTTTGGTGTTCGATCGTTGTTCAACAAATACCGTAGCGTGGCGTAGCTTTGGACAATTTGAACGATTGATGCACAGATGCAAAGTGGTTGGAGGCCAGACATAAACTAAGAAATTGATGCCTATATTTTTGGTATTCTATACTTTCTCAAACCTTCTCATGCATTGAGTAGCATTATCTCTAAATTTGGTGCTCGTTGGGTGAAATTTAATTTGCAGCTCTTAAAACGTTGCTAGGTCGGGTAATTGTAATGAGTCGAATATACACCATTTTTTGATGCACTCCAAAAACCCGTCACCCTTTGAATTTTGAACATAAGCAACGAGAAAATTTAGTTTTTGGATTTGGTTTGTTGTGTCTTAAGCAGGACACAGCCGGATCCTATGCAACCAAAAGTCTGCGAAAAATATTGCATATTTTCCTTTCAAGGGATTCTTTATGAATATGACTTCCACGTGTTCTTGGAATCTCTTTATTCATGCTTTCTTGAGCTTCTTCCAACAGTTTATCGATGGGAATTCGAAGATTTGTCGATTATTTCGTATCCATGCATCAACATTTTTGTACCGCTATTGGCATGGCGGTTTTCGAAGCGTCAAACGCGTGAATTTTTAAATATCGGTCCTATCACCATTAGAAGTCACTGCTAACAATGTTTCGAGCGAAAAATTAAATCCAAAACACCTTGCCATATTTTCATTGTTCGTAGTGGTAAATCTAGAACTTTATTTGTCGATATGAAGACTATGTCTGCTAAGAAAAGACACCCATTTGCAGGAACCGAGCCTATATACAATATACAACAGGTATTCAAGGTATCTTATCCAACAAGGTAAGCTGCTCAGACCAAAATCCAAATGATTTCTGTTGACAGGTATTTTTCAACATTTCGACAAAATCGTGTCGACGATGGATACAAATTTTCCCATATGACAATTTCCCCTTTCATCAACCTCAGTGGCACAAGTGATGTCAGGATTACATTTGATCAGTATTTTTAAATGTTTGATTTTAGTTTTTTGAACTTAGAATTTTAAAACAAGGCGCAATTTTTATGAGATAAATTGAGTCAAATTGAACTATATAAGGTTTATCAATCACAGATAAAATCTAACATTAAATTTTCCGCGTTATTTAATGCACCTAAAGGGAAAGCTAAATTTGGCAGAAATATTGGGATATTTCATGAACATTTAAGCTAGATAACGCCTGAATCTAGCCTGTTCTATGAAAGATTGCAAACATTGTTGTATGGCGCATGCACAGAAAAAATAATAAATTTTAACAAGCGCGTAAAATTTCCCCTCGTTTAATTCCAAGCCAAACGAGGCGTAAACAACGAAATTGTTTGCAATCTTTCAACAACAATATTTGCAATCTTATATACAACAGACTAGATTCATGCGTTATCCGGCTAAAATTTACACGCAATATCCCATTATTTTCTGCCAAATCTAGCATTCTCTTTATGTGCATTAGATAACGCAGAAAATTCATTTTTTCTTCTTATCTGTTTTGAAGATTGCAAACTATTTCGTTGTTTACGCCTCCTTTGGCTTGGAATTAAACGAGGGGAAATTTTACGAGCTTGTTAACATTAATTATTTTTTTCTGTGATCTTGACACAGTATGGTTTAGAAGCTCTTGCAAGTAAATTTTGCAATTACCTCCTAAAATTTCGAAGTATCGATCTCAAAGTTAACACCTCTTCTTAGCTGCAGAGGTTGGGTCATACAAAATTTAAAAAATAAACATGTAATTTTCTGTGCTGTCTAATGTACATAAAGGGAACGGTAGATTTGGCAGAAATTAATGGCATCTTTCATGTACCCGCTAAGAAAAAAGTACCCAACGGAGCAGTTAAGTGTGGGAAGGCAAAATTGGGTATAGTTATGTTTACCTACCATTGGGCACAAATAACTTACTTTTGGGTAAAATTCTACCTTACAGTCAGTAATTTGTACCCAACGGTAGGTAAACATAACCATACCCTATTTTGGCTTCCCACACTTAACTGCTCCGTTGGGTACTTTTTTCTTAGCAGGTAAACTTAAGCCAGATAACGCCTGAATCTAATCTGTTGTATGAAAGATTGTAAACATTGTTGTATGGCGCAAGAAGGATTGCATACAATTTCGATGTTTACGCTTCCTTTAAATTAAACAAGAGTAAATTATACGTGCCTGTTGAAATAAATTATTTTTTTCTGTGTATGGATACTTTTTGCAGGCTCCCACAACGTTGCACTCTAAGATAGCTTTGGATCAACGGCTAAAGTTCCTCAGACAATTTCTGCTTTGTGACACCACTCTTAAGAATGTCTGCAATTTCCTTCTTTCCCTCAGCAAATAAAACCACTTGGGTAGTAAACTGCAATGCACCTATGATAAATATATAATCAACATTTTAAATAGTTTCACAAATCTCCTTAATTAAGAGTAAAACATCAAAAAGAACGTACCAGAGCTACATGTACGATGTATATCTTCTATTTTGCGACGCTTGCTTCGGTTGCAGCAATCGTCAATCTTCTTTGATGGTTGGCCACCTTCATTTACACCTGCGTTTGATTCAGATGAGCTACAAAGTTTTACAGAAACATGTAATGCTCTGCGTTATCTAATGCACATAAATGGAATACTAGATTTGGCAAAAGTTCATGGGACATTTCTCCTAAATTTAAGGCAGATAACGCCTAAATCTAGTTTTTTTTTTTGTGGAAGTTGCAAACTATTTCACTGTTTACGCTTGCTTTGGTAAACAAGAGAACGAGAGCAAATTTTACGCGTCTGTTGAAATTCATTTTTTTATGTGTAGGTCCGAGAAATTTAAAAAAAAACAGCATTTGCTTCTAAAATTCGACCTTTTGCATAATTTCATCGGCGCAAAAACTCTCGAAAGAAGCTTTAAATACGGTTCTCACATTTTTCATCAATGCAATACATGTGTTTTGGTACGTGCTAGTCTTAATAGGGCTGTAACTCAAAAATCGAAAGCTTAGAAAATTTCCTACAAAACTCCATTTAACCATAGAGTAATTATCATTTACTGTTTTTCCAAGGGTTAATTTAAAAAAAAAAATCTTTTGTAAAGGGGTTTATCATGTTTTGTGTGCACAAAACACGTTATAAACAGCAGTGGTTGGGATTGAACAAACATGGCTTCAAATGTGCTCTACAATTCTTTTTTTGACACAAACTTTCTGTCTCTCTAAATTTTTTTTTTTTGAATTTCATTTTGAATGCAACATGGATACCCAATAAGCAGATAATAAAATCACGAATTCAAGCCCACCGTGGTGATGTCTATGCGCAAGACGCACAGCACACTTGATCACCGCGCTGCTTGATGGGGCATCCAAGGAGAAGAATGTCATAACTCAAATGTTTACAAAACAGTAACCCACTCCTTCCGGAAAACAGCTTTGTTTTCTCCAGAAAAGTAAGCGGATATTCATCTCTGCTACGGTTTAACCAATTGTTCGGCATGGGCGGCAAGAGTATGGTCGCAGATTTCTCAAACGTCGGCTGCCGAGTACAAGAACCTTCACGCCTACAATCCACCGGCTCTGGAATGGAACGTTATTATCCACTACACCTCGCGCCGAACAGCCCCGGTGGTCACAGATGCCCGCCTTAGAAGAGAGAGTTTTACAAACGATCATGAACGATCCCAAAACCAGCACTAGGTGAGTTGCACCCCAGATTCTGGTTTCTCACTGGAGCATATGGAACGTTTCGCACAAGAAAAATATCCATCCATATCATACGCTGCAAGTTCAAGAACTTCTGGCAAGAGATAAACCGATGCGGCTTGAGTTCAGCAGGATAATGGAAGCAAAAATGTATGTGGAGCCTTTGTTCTTGAAGAATATCCTATGGAGCAACTTCTTCTGCAGACACTCAGATCGATAGATTTCCACATTGATTGTTACGGTAGTTTAAAAAATGTTCGACTTCTTACCACAGGAATCGCTCACATCCTCTTCTACGATGGCTATGTAATATTGTGGACATGGAAGGGTTTTTGAGTCTTCTTTGACAAAGGTCTCGTCGTCCATCAAAACATATGCATCCGGTCGCTGCAAAACTCACGATTACAATTTCCTAGCCCCTTTTGTTCCCCTTTGCTTCTGTTCTGCACTTTGTTTGACGATTTTCTTGTAGGTTGTTCCGTTTCTTGATACGTTGAACCATTCCGACACTGGTTCACGCTTCATTGGCTAAATCACGTATCGAAAGTGATTTGTTCTTACAAATTAGAGCTACCACTTTCTGATTCAGTTCAGGGTTGGAAGATCCGGATTTTCTGCCTCTTCCTGGCAGTTCATTCAAAGAGCAGTGTTCCCCAAATTTGGTTATGAAGTATTTTACACTCATGCGCTGAATTCCAAAGCGCTTCGCGAACTGTCGCATTGTTACACACTTTTCACGTCTTTTTCAATGCGCGAAATTTTGAAAACGAAGAATTTAAACCGTGCAAAAAAGTAAACAAGCAAAATATGTCAGTCAAAAGCATGCTATGATAAACACATCAAAACCATCACAAGTACACGCGTACAATTTCTCAAGCTAACTACAAAAATATATTGACGCTCTCAAGGGCAGCCATACGGAAGTTGACTGGAACTTCATCCATGGCCGATGAAAAGATGAGTGTTGACATATTCTATAACTCTTTCGTGGTCTTGGCAATCAGCTGTTCCTCCGTTTTGGCCACGAAATCATTGGAGTAGATCCTGCGTTTGAGGTGTCGTTTCCGGTCTTTGATACGACGTTTATCATCAGCTGGTCCATCTTCTCCAGTGATCTCATGGCATAATAGATCAAGGCCAAGTCCAGTAAAAAGACTACATCCTCAATCGCGTTTGGCCGGTTACACTAGCCTCTTGACCTCAGGCGTGAAACTATGAGACCAACTTGTCCTCGATATTTCTCTATAGTTTCTGCAGCATTTTGCCGGAGGTAGACTTTTTTTTCGACGCTCTCGCCTTTCTACAGATGGGAGAGAATGTTGTTAATTCCGGTTTGATTATATCCAGTTGATATGAAGTACCTTACGATGTCCACCCTCTTTGCTCCGGGTGGAGCTGGCAGTACGTACAAACCCTTGAGCGTTGTGGCTAGACTGCAAATTTCGCCATGGCTGCTGCAAATCAACAGCTAACGCTGTCATCTTTTTATGTACACAACAGAGTTCCTGCGACTGACCATGCATTGTTGGATTTTCCACTAGGTGGTTGATAAACGAAAAATCAATAAAATCAACTCCTAATTTTGAATGCATACATTAAGACAATAAAATGATGTATAGACATTTTCAAAATTTGGTTAGTTTAAAACCTTTATAGGAGATTATTTTTTTCTTTCTCTTTAAAAAAATATGAAGGACTTATATCTTCAGCCATAAATAAGTCTACCTGACAAATTTAATAATTGTGTATATCTAAGCTTATTATTCAAAGCAATCGCAATATTTGTACTTTTGTATATTTAGGCTTCAAGAGCTTAACAAAACAAATTATTCCTGGGTCTTCCCTTAGCTCAGTCGGTAAAGGCGCAGCTACAAAGCAACACCATGATGGAGGTGGCTGGGTTCGATTCCCGGTCTGGTCGAGGAATTTATCGTTAAGGAAAATTTCTCGACTCCCTGGGTATATAGGGTATGATTGTACTTGCCACAAAGTCATACTAATGCAAAAATGGTACCTGGCATCGAAAGCTCTTAATTAATAACTATGGAAGTGCATTTAGAACACCAAGTTAAGAGCAAGCAATAAGCTAATTGCAAAAGCAATAAGCTTGAAACGCTAAGAAAGAAGAAGAAAGTCCGATCCTATATTTGAAACAATTTTTGTATCGACGCATACTAAAAATATTTACATCCAATGGATTTCAATGTGTTGAGCCAGAATTGAAAGTTGTGTGCAATTATGAAATGTTAGGTTGTCAATATTCCAACAATTTACCTAGAAATTAATTATAAATTCAAATGGCATTTGTGGAACAGATTTGCAACTAATTTCTAGAGGCACATATAATTTTCTACAGGAACGTGCCCAAAGCAACACTGTTGAACGGTTTAAGGAAACACAAAAACCAAATATCCATACCCGTTCTCTGTTATGAGTCACTGCTAGGGCCAGCGTTTGCAAACCATTGCGAAAAAAAGCAGTAGAATTTTTGCATCCTTCAATCACACCACCACCGCCGCCATGACATAAGAGCGAACGTCGAACGTCCAGCTATATTGGACGCCATTAAATTGCAATCGAAATCGAAAACGACAAAAGAGCATAAAGTACTTCTCTTGATGCAGGATGAGGAGCAAAAAAAAAGAAGCATGCAGCACATATGAAGTAGAAAATGATCTGCAGCCAGACCGAGCTAATCAATATCTCGACCCCTTGTTGCTTGTTGTCGATCTAATGCCAGAGCGCCGTTGAATGGGACTTGTGCTCATTGATCATAAATATGCATTGGTGGAATGATAATTTCCCAGTCTGTCAACATCGTTGTCGTTGTCCGAGCTTTGAATGAAAAAAAAAAAAAAAAATGTGCTGTGGTTTTGTTTTGCATCAATGATAGAAGTTGATTGATGCATATGATGAAATGCTTTTGAAGATATTTTACAGGCATTGATGCGGATTTTTTTAAATAATGTTTGTCGTTCTGCAGAGCTTTGAAGATTGATTTTTTTATAGAACCAACAATTTTGATAGTAGCAATGTCATTGTCAACACCTTAATTAAAAATATTCGAACTATTATCCCAAAGGGACTTCGATTTATGCCGTGGGATTATACTCTTGAAGTATAGACAAAACTTTCGACAAAAATTAAGTGGTGGGAACATTCATGGACTACCAGTAAATCCCATTTCCTTTCAAATTTCCTCCCGGCTCTTCACAACATCGATTCCATTCTTTATTTCCGGCCAATGTTGTACTCGGTGACTGCAAATCGGTTGAGTCCTACGCGCGAACAAATATAAAACTTGATTGATTGATTGATTGATCGCCTCCGGGTTATTGTGCGTATGTTGCAAACAATACTTCTCCGTCGACTGTACAATTTCAACTGTTTTTTTTTTTTTTCATTCCATCTCATTTATAAATTCCCAACCTTTCCACTTCAGTGCACTGACCGGCGATGATACGTGTAGCATGCTTTTACGCTTGCTTAATAAATCGCACATTAATATGCATAATCCGCGAAAAATCCTTTCCCCCATCCAGACAGCACCGCGCACCTTCATTACAATGCACCGCGGCCAGTATTCAGAAATGGGAAAGTGAAAAAGGGAATTGTACCTTTTTTTTTTCGATCGACTTGCATTGAAATCTGCAGGCGGGCGAGATCAATCGATGCTCAGGCGGTGATGCGCTATCATTTAATCTGTTTGGGAATATCCACGGAACTACCGCCCGTAAACTGAAATCGAGAATATAATTTACAGCTCGATTGCGTTCATTGAATTTCCAGCCGTGCCAGAAGACAGTTGTTGACCCTTATTTCGTTGCATACTTTGTCACGTGCATTCGGGGGTGATTATTGCTTGAACCGATCAGCACCTTTGCGTTGCAGATATGGTTGAGAAGATTTTTTCATTTTCATTTAATTCATTAACGATTGGGTTGCCACTAGCGATGTTAATTGCGAGGATAATCACAGCCAACTGTAGACAAAATTTGGTTTGTTCGTGTTTATAGGATTTTTACCGAATTGTACGGCGTATTGAAAATCATATTTTATGACCTGGAATGTATGGATAATACATTTTTCGGGACACTGACAAGTTAGCATTGAACTGGTTGTTTGTATCCTTATTTAAATCGATATATCACGTGGTTCAATACCAGAAAAGTTTGAGAAAAGTGTACACTTTTATTCAGTCGGTGACTTCAAACAGCTATTTTTCTTTTGGGGTTATAAACGAGCGCTTAGGCCTGAAGGGGTTAAACAATACCCAGTATTTCTGACTTCTGTGTTCTACACTAAATTTGTAGAGATTATTACTTTGATTATTTTGATGGGTAAAATTCCATTGACCTGGGCATTGAACGATTCTGTATGTAAACCCCCTAGATTGTTTTTGACAATATAGTTTTATAAACACTAGAGAAGTGAACACAGTTGGTTTACTGACTTCGTCCGCCAAAGTTATCCAGTTTTTTTAATGAGCTTATGTAAAACTTATATGTTGTCATTATCTTGAACTATAATTTTCGTTTTACGTCAAACATTCGTTATTAATTTTGAACTTTCCACTACTAGGTTAGACGTTTTGAAAGCGGAAATGAAAATACATTTGTTTTGGGGAAATCGCTTTTATTGCTCAGTATAGTCTTTCATAAGATCAATACACTTGTTTCAACGATCTTCCAACTTTGGTGGTGAAAAATACTCCTCTACGACGTCTATAACCTCTTCGTTTGATGAAAAATGCTTTCCACGAAGGAATTGCTGTGGTGTGAGATCAGCCAGAAGTCAGAGGGAGCTAAATATGGCAAATAGGTTGGATGCTGCAACAATTCGTACCCCAATTCACTAATAGTTTTTGAGCTGTGTTAGCAGGTGCATTGTCATGATGAAAAATGATTTTTTTCTTCTGCAAACCGGATCTTTTTTTTCACATTTTTTTTTCATCCAACTCGCCCAAAAGCTCACAAAAATGATAAGAGTTGATTGTCCCAGCAGTTTGGAGATAATCCATCAATAAAATTCCCTTTGCATCCCAATAAACTGACGCTAACGCCTTCTTGGCCGATTTCTGGGAACGAACTCGCTTCGGAGCTGAAGTGCCTGGTTCACACTACTCCTCCTTGTTTTGATTCAGGATCATGGTGCTAGATCCATGTCTCATCCATAGTGATGAATCGACGCAGAAAATACTTTTTATCGTTTCAAAATTGCTATAAATATTGCTCAGAAAGTCACATTCGGACGTGTTTTTGTTGCATTGTTAGCAAAAGCGGAACCCATTGTGCACACAGTTTTTTGAAACCCAAAACTTCAGCCAAAACATTGCATGGTATTTCATTTGGAAATTCTAGTGGTGGTGTTTTTAAACCAAAACGTGTGTTGGTGTTTTGCTAAAAATTCTTTTTTTTTTTTTTGTTTTGGGGGTGTGGTGGGGTGTTTTTTGGGGGGGTGGGGGGGGGGGTGTTTAGGGCCGCGGAGAAAATGGTGGGAGTGGGGGGGGTTTCGTGGTGGGGTGGGGATGGGGGGAAGGGATGTGTTGGTGGAGGGGGAGGTTGGTGGAAAAGGTCTGGGGGTTCGGGGGTGGAAATTGAGACAATAAAAGTGCGGGGTCCGAGTCAAGACGTCGGGAAAGTAAAGGGTGTCCACGATGAAATTGCCACACACAAAATTGATTCGCAAAATTCGAGTTTTCATCCGATTGCCATCAAATTTTCAGGGATTGAGAAATAACTATTAAAATTTATTTTAACATTTTACTCGTACTTTATTAACAGTCCATACACAAATGCCCGCACCTTGGCCTTAACCCCGGCCATAGGATTCTGCACAACCTGTGAATCAACCGTTTTTTGCATGTAAACCCATACTTTCTTCAGTTCCTCGACTGTCTTCACTACCTTAGGACGTTTAAGAAGGTGCTGCTTCATAATCGCCCAGTACTTCTCGATGGGGCGGAGCTCCGGAGTGTTGGGAGGGTTGAACATTTTCGGCACGAAATTGACCTTATTGTCCGCATACCACTTCAGCACGTCCTTGGAGTAGTGGCATGAGGCCAAATCCGGCCAGAAGATTGTTGGGACGTTGTGGGCCTTCAGGAGAGGAAGCAGCCGCTTCTGGAGGCACTCTTTTATGTACACCTGTCCGTTCATCGTGTCCTGGGTCACGAAAGGTGCACTCCGCTTCCCGCACGTGCAGATGGCTTGCCAAACCAGGAATTTCTTCGCAAATTTGGACATCTTCTGAGTGCGGACATGCTCCGGAACGCTGAATTTATCCTTGGCCGTGAAAAACAGGTTGCCGGGGATCTGTTTGAAGTCGGCCTTTACATATGTTTCGTCGTCCATGATGCAGCATTCAACTTTCGTCAGCATGTTGAGGTACAACTTCCTGGCACGGGTTTTGGTGGACTTGTTCTGCTTCTCGTCGCGATTAGGGGCCTTTTGTACCTTGAACGTTCGAAGCCCAGCCTTAGTTTTGGCCTTCTGGACAAAACTTCGGCTTAGGTGCAGCTTCTTAGCCACATCCCGAACGAGGCGTTCGGATTTCGGTTGAAGGCCCCAACTACGCGGTTGTGATTTTTGGTGTACGGAATACTTTTTCCTTCACTTCTGGGCTTCCGATCGGTGGTCAACCGTTCCTCGAACCGCTTAATCACTCGCGACACCGTGGAATTCGCGATTCCCAACGTTTTAGCGATGGAACGATGCGAGAGACCCTTGTTCTCGTGATGAATGCGCAAGATTTTACCACGCACGAGCTGTTCTTTCGACTCCATTTCCGCGAGTTTTGATCACAGGACTTTAAAACTTGCAGGATGTAAATAATGCACTATGAACTAAATCCACTCAAATTTTCATTAAATTCTACCCAACGGTTAAAAAGTTAGATCAATTTCATAGTGTGGCAATTTCATCGTGGACACCCTTTACAAGCGCTTAAGCAAGTTCTGCCATCTTCGTCACCAAAGAGATATACAACGCAAGCTTAAATTGCATCCAAAATCTTTTTGGGAATTTGTCTATAAAGAACGCAAGGGGGCCGGGTTTGGCCTCTTTTGTGGGGGGGGGGGGCAAAAAAGTTTCGGCGCACCCGGCATTTTTTTTTTTTTTTTTTTTAATTTTGCCGATTTTTTTTGTGGTGGTGTTCTCCTCTCTTCTGGTCGCGGCTGGTGGGGGGAATGTCCCGGTATACAACCAATCGATGAGTGGTGTGAACGTAGCCGATGCAATTATTTCCAGCTCTGTGTTGCGACTTAAGACGTCGTTTATTCCGGGACCGGACGGAGTTCCATCCGCAATAATTAAGAAACACATTGATGTCCTCATTCCGCCGCTTCGTCGTATTTTTCAGCATTCTATTTCATGTGGTACGTTTCCTCAGTGCTGGAAATCTGCTCATAACAGTTTGAAAGAAGGGTAGTAAGCGCGATGTCAACAATTACCGGGGCATCACATCGCTGAGCGCTGTTTCCAAACTTTTTGAGTTGGTAGTAAAAAAGTTTGGACTCGTCTCACATAGCAAGCAGTATCTAAGCACTGATCAACATGGATTTATAGCCGGCCGCTCGACCACAACAAATCGGTTATGCTTGACATCGTACGTCACCCAAACTATGACGGAACGGACTCAGACGAATGCTATTTACTCCGATCTATCGGCTGCTTTCGACCACGCTATAGTGATAGCCAAACTTGACAGGCTCGGAATCAACGGAAATCTACTAGATTGGTTTCGATCATATCTCACTGATCGGCTACTTAACCATCCTTGGGTGTTAACATTTTGTGACGAATAAGGTGTGGTAATATTGACCCGGATTTCAAATTCACATTGTGGAAAATTTATAAAACCAAATTTAAAGTCTTTGCAGTCAAAATGGTTATTAGAGTCCCAATTTTTAGTTTCTGTTGAGTACTTCCCTTTTTGACTCGATTGACCACCAGGAATCTGTGCCGGAAGAGGGCATGTTTTGCCACGATCTGTGAGGAGGCGACAGATACAAATTTTCATTTTCATTTTTCGATGGCTCAGACGTTATAATTTTTCATGAATAGTCTACTTTTAGCCTTGAAATGGACCAATAACCATATTGGCCATTCCAGGACAATCCGGATGCCTCGAGGGAACCCTTCAGGAGGAGCTAAAAGCGGATTGTCACTGAAACATGCCTTTCGACGGCTCAAACTTCCTGATTTTTCATTAATAGTCTACTTCTAGCCTTGAAATGGACCAATGACCATATTGGCCTATCTCGGGACAATCCGGATGCCCCAGGGGAACCATTTAAGAGGGAACAAATACGGATTTTTGCCCAAACATGCCTTTCGACTGCTCAAACTTCGTGATTTTTTATAAGTAGTTTGGCCATTCCGGGAAAATGCGGATGCCCAGGAGACCCGTTTAGGAGGAGAAAAATACAGATTTTTGCCGAAACATGCCTTTCGACGGCTCAAAGTTCATGATATTTGTTGAGTAGTCTACTACTAGCCTTGAAATGGAGCAATGACCATATTGGAAACTCTGAGACAACCTCGATATCCCGGAAGAACCCTTAGGAGTGGACAAAAATGAATTTTTCATTTTTAAATGAAACACAATTAAAACGTTAATTAAATATCGTAGTACACAAATATTGTGTAAAAAGAGGCTGAAGATGCCAATTTTTTTTAACCGTTGTAGTGGCTATATTTGTGGAGTGAACGCAAACATGTAAATATGCTGTGAAAACTTGAAGCCTTGTTGACAACTTCATGTCTCATGTCGTCAGCATAGGGTGCGGGGCCAACTCGGAAGTGGGCCAATTTCTGTTGCCAATCGCTATTGGTCAGCCGTATTGAAACCAAGTGATTTGATTTTTTACATAACTATTCATGAACAGAATTTGAAGTCATTTGGTTCTTGTATGGCTGAGTAATAGCGATTGGTGATGAGAATTGGTCCCGCACCCAATATAGGTTCAATCAGATGATTAAAAAGCAGCAGTATAATAAATAGTAATGGGCCAAGATGAGAACCTTGTTGCACCTTGGGCTGATTACTGGTAAATTTGATTGCTTTTCAATCGTTGTTCTCAAATCACATTGGAATATTCTAAAACGTCCCAACGTGCTTATAAATGAGTAAAAATAGTAAACGAAGAAAGCAATGTCAATTGGATCCGTTTTGCTGATTCTGGAAGCTCACAAACTTGATTACCGACCTGGTTACCGAAATAAGCGAAATCTGGCTAATTCAGTAAACTGCACGGTAATAGAATTCGTGAGTTTTCAAAATCAAAGAAAAACTGATCCAATTGTCATAGCTTTCTTAGTTTATCATTTTTTCTCATTTATGAGCAGTGGCGTAGCGAGGTTGGGCGAGGGGGCGGTTTACCCCAGTTGTTATCCAGACAGTTGAGGAAGTGAATGCATATTCAATTTGCCAGCTCCATGGATATATTTAACTGGATTTGTTTAATTTTGCTACTAACTAGCAAATAATGAAAACAGCACCTGTTGGGCATTGACAAGATAGTAAATGTGAAATATACATGGCTTTCTTTGACAATGAATCTAAGCTTGAATGAGTGACCATAGCTGCTTTGTCAATATCTTCATGCATGGTCGAACTTTAGTAACATCGACATATTTCGGGTGAAAAACTGTATTTGTCTCCTCCTGAAGAATTCCCTCGAAGTATCCGGGTTGTCCCAGAATGGCAAATATGGTCATTGGTTCATTTCAAGGCTTAACGTATACTTCTCATGAAAAATTATGAAGTTTGAGCCGTCAAAAGGCATGTTTCGGCGAAAATCTGTATTTTTTTCCTCCTTAACGGTTCCCCCAGTGCATTCAGTTTTTCCCGGAATGGCCAATATCTAGGCCATTTCTAGGTTAGCAGTAGACCACTTATAAAAAAACATATAAGTTTGAAAAATCTGTATTTGTTCCCTCCTAAAAGGATCCCCGGAGTAATCCCAGAATGGCCAATATGGTCATTGGGCCATTTCTAGGCTAGAAGTAGACTAAAAATTCATGAAGTTTGAGCCCTCTGAAGGCAGGTTTTGGCGGAAATTCGTATTTGTACCCTCCGAAAGCGTTCCCCTGGGGCATCCGGATTGTCCCGGAATGGTCAACATGGTCATTGGCACATTTCAAGGCTAGAAATAGACTATTCATGAAAAATCATGAAGTATGAGCCGTCGAAAAACATGTTCCAATGAAAATTTGTATCTGTCACCGCTTCACGGATCGTGGCAAAACATGCCCTCTTCCGGCACAGATTCCTTGTAGCCAATCGAGTCAAAAAGGGCAGTACTCACCAGAAACTAAAAATTGGGACTCTAATAAGCATTTTGATTGCTACTTGGTCGTATATAGTTTCCACAATGTGAGTTTGAAATCCGGGTCAATATTCGTAACTTTTTTTTAACAGCCCCTCAGAACTGTCAAAAAATTCAATGCAGAAACGTAACTTCTTATGATTTAGGAAAAATCAAGCAAATTCAAACGTCTAGATGCTTAATTTGGAAAGTTATAGCATTTTTAAAATCCAATCCGGGTCATATTGACCCCGATACCTAAAGAATGTTGAGGTTGCTATAGGAGATTGTCATTCAAAATCTCTAGATCTCAAAATTTATCTGAGGATTCGTTCAGTTGATGGTATTCATCTGCAACGACAACTTGATGCATTGGCCAATTGGTGCACGATTTATCGGTTGGTGATCCTGCTAAGTGTTACGTCATAACGTTTTCGCGGAAGAACCAGCCGATAACCTTCAATTATGAACTGCTTGGATCGTCATGTGAAGGATCTCGGAGTGATTTTGGATACAGAACTAAATTATAAGCAGCATGTCTAATACGTCGTTGCTAAAGCATCCAGAGTGCTGGGACTCGTCTTTAGAATAGCCAAAACATTTTCCGACGTTTATTGTTTAAAATCGCTCTACAGCTCTCTTGTGAGGTCCACACTGGAGTACTGTTCTGCCGTTTGGAGCCCCTATCACAACAACGGTGCGGAACGAATTGAATCGGTTCAACATCGCTTCCTTCGTTTCGCTCTCCGAAGATTACCTTGGAGGGATCGGTTCCGATTGCCCAGCTACGAAAACCGTTGCCATCTGACCACCTGCAAACTTTGCGAGTGAGATGGGACGACAAGAACGCATTGATCATCGCGGACGCCCTACAAGGCAGAATTGACAGAATTTTTGAGAATATCGACTTGAATGTTCGTCCTCGGCAGAATTGGCAGAATTTTTAAGAATATCGACTTGAATGTTCGTCCTCGGCCACTGTGAAATAATATAATGCTGAGGCCTCCACTTAGTCGTACGAAGTACGGGCTCGAGGGTGCGAAAAAAATCTTTTTGTGTTTATATATTTACAAATATATCTTCATATATATTTTTCAAATCGTAAACATTCGCCACAAATTTAAGTTGTTTGTTAATTTTATAATATATTAATGCTCCTTTTTTCTTACAACTGTGCTTATTTAAATGGATGCTTTATTCACAGTCATTTTGTTAGTACAAGTCTCTAATTTGTTACGCTGAACTCGCCGACTTGACGTGCCACAAGGGCTCAGTAGGGGTTCTTTGTCAAGACCCGAAGCTAAGAGTCAGTTCTTTTGTGGTTATATCAAATAAATAAGTGTTTCCACAATATTTATCTGCACATTTTAGCATGAAGCAACACGACAAACAATTAAAGTTAAATTGTTTTTTCAGCATTTCAGCATGGAGACGCTGGTTGGCGTAGCCTGGGCAATGTTGTCAATTTGACAATAGCGAAGTGAGTGACTTAAAAAGTGAGGGTGAGGGTCCTCCCTTAGCTTAGTCGGTAAAGGCGCAGCTACAAAGCAACACCATGCTGGAGGTGGCTGGGTTCGATTCCCGGTCGGGTTTAGGAATTTTTCGTTAATGAAAATTTCTCGACTCCCTGGGCATAACGTATGCTTGTACTTGCCGCACAATCATACTAATGCAAAAATGGTACCTGGCATCGAAAGCTCTCAATTAATAACTGTGGAAGTGCATTGAAACATTGCATTCTGAACACTAAGTTGAGAGCAAGCAATATGCTATTTGCGAAAGCAATAAGCTTGAAATGCTAAAAAAGAAGAAAGAAGAAGTGAGTGACTGAAGATCGTGTGCAATAAATGCAATGTATGTATTCCATTTTCATCTAATTAATAATTTCTGCACGCTACATTTCAAATTACTATTAGGGCTGCAAAATGGTGAGTCGACAATGGGCAGGGAGCGTGCGTCCCCGCAACATAGCCCTGGTCCTCACAAGTTCCTACCTCATGCTTCCACGGGTCAAGAGATGACAAAGACCGCCAGCTAAGGGTTGCGTACTTAGCTGGTAGTGCAGCCTGGGCACTGTTGTCCTTCTGACTTCAGCTAGATTGAGGAGGTGCGTGCCGAGCGTCTGTGTCCACCAAGGAGGTGCGGTCTGTCCTGGCATCGGCAGCGCGACCCGGTAAGGTAGTATGCTGAAATCTTACCCTGCCACGAAAAATGGAAGTATTCTTAATACGGTCCGACGGTGCTAATTTCAGATAATAATAATTTCAGTGCTAATTTCAGGTATAATAATTTAAGATTATTTTTTCCCTCGTGGCTATGATAATGCAAGTCCGTTTACAATTGTAGCAGGACCACAATCTGCAGACATAACAAGTGTAATGGTTATTATAATTTTATATTATCACAAAACCTTCACAATATTTTTAATGCTATTTTCAGCTTCGCATTTATGCATCGTTGTGAGTCTAAGCCAACCTAACTCACGCTATGTATATGAAAAGATACGATGGTTTTTAATGCAATTTTTTTCCCTTCTTTATCATAAGACAATTAAAAATACAAAACCTAACATTGATCCTACATCTTCTATTAGACAGGCATAAAGAATCATTTATGGGCCCAGTGGGAAACAAAAGTTAGCGGATAAATCAAATTTCCTCTTGTTTTTATTTTTATTTCTTTTTATTTCAGATTTATTAAGCTTCCGTTTTTAGGCAATAATCATATTCATAGGGAATTTATTTCGCCTTATTGTTTGCTTACATTTTCCTAGCAAAACGGCTGCCAGGAGATCAACTATGTTTCATTATATCACATTGGAAATTTCCGTTATTTCAGAGTTTAAAGCAACTAACACCGCTGCCGAAGAGGCAAAATGGCTGCATTTTATAATTATATATACATTATTTAGTATTTTATTGCAACATCGTATTATTTTCATCATTGTATATTATTAAAAACATATTGAAATTATTATTAAAAATAATAATAATAATAATTAAATTTTATCTGCTTCAAGGGTACAAGGAAGTTTGTTCCAGATAGTATAGCTATTTTTTTGTCATTGTAGCTCAAGGTTCTTTTCTATTAAATTAGATCATTGGATATTATTAAAATTAATAAATGCTTTTCAATTCTGCTGATTATGACTCATATGTTATAAATACGTACATATTTTTTATTATTTAGTATAAACTTAAATGCCATAATGCATGTTTATACTTCATTTAATTACGAAATGGTTTGGCAAAAAAGGTTTCACATTCCGGAGTTACATTCAACTACCAATGATTGAGCTGTAATGAGGCACCAAGCAGCATATAATTTTCATATGTCTATCATTGTTTCAGTTATTTCATCATATTATATTATTTACAACCAGGTAGACCAGGGAAGGTAAGATTATTATTATAAAGAAAAATACTCTACATTATTATATGAACATCACTATATTATACATCAAATAAAAAGGGTTGGGAAGGGACCATCAGAGCACCGGATTGAAGCGATTTGGATGGGGAGAGTGGAATTGCCAACTCCCTGTCATTAACAATTCGTGAATTGATGGCGAGCTCTTCTACCCACTCATTGGGAAGTCCTCACGTTTGATGGCTTGTTCGACATTAGGTTGTAGGATTCTAGCATTGGAAGGAGATTCTCATTATCCCGCGGATTACGCGTAAGTGTCTCTGCTTACGAGTCCGCCCATCCGTTTTTGGCCCTTCAGACAGTGTTAAATTGAATACAGGCAGATGTCGAACTTGATCAAATCATTCGTAGAGGACGATCCACTGTCTTATGGCTGTGCCTGCAACGATGAGTGGTATCTTTTACATACATACATACAAGCAAAATTTTGATACGCTGCTCTTCTTGCTTGGACGGCATTTTGACAACTGAAGAGTGAATTCCAAAATCAAAATAGGAGCAACATTCTACACACACACACCTTCAAAATGAGGGGTGTTCAGGTTTTTTAAATGCAAAATTGAAAGAAATACGTCAAGTTGATATTGACCAAATTGTGACCGTATCGCCCTTTATAAGCAATATAGAATTTTATTTAAATATTTGTATTAAGTTGTATGGTATGTGGTATGTAAGATACTTCATTTATTTCAGGAATCATCAAACCAAGCTCTTCTATCACTCAAACTGCTTTCTTCGACTTATAGAATAGTGTCTGTTGATTCTAAAAAATAAAACAAATTAAATATATTTTCATTTAAATTTTATCTTCGTTGGTTGGACTGATCTACTCTGTTTTTTAAGCATTTTTCGGACTAGAAAGATACTAAAACATATCTAATTTTTATTCTGCAGTAACAATCCAGTAGATGTCAGATGTATTTTGTAAATTCATTCATTATATTATATTACGTAAACTACATACAAACATTCAATAACAAAGGGTAAGGGGGGAATACAGGGTGCCAGAAAAAGTCTATTCTCTAGACCCTTTCCGTGGGTTTCGTGTAAAAGTGCTTCTGCTTACCGTTTTTGGCCCTTCATACAACGGAATAGTGAGGATTACAGGTATGTACAGTTTGATCTTGCCATTAGGAGGAACTGTTCGCCATGGCAAGTCCTGCACTAGTGGTGGCTTCCTATCACATCACATCACATCACATCACATAAGTCTCTAAATTTTTGTAGTTTGCAAATCGTTCTTATGAACGACACAGTAATTTTAGAATAGTTTTATTCAAATTCATTCAAAACTGAGTGTCCACTACCAGGGGCGCAATTTATACCCTTTTGATGTAGGGGAGAGCGGTGTGTCACTAAAAAATGTGCTAGATGTTGCATTATTGAATGAAAGTTCATTGGCTTCATGTCTAGAAGATTTCAAGAATTCAAAACTTCAATCTCTCACACGACATGCTAACAGATTAAAAGTATGAAAATGAGAAAAACTTACTCATGTTTTCAAGATGGAATATTTTCTCAATAATATTCATTAGCAAAGATTTCATTAAATGCTAAGTTCAATCTTCTACTTTCCTAGATTCAGCCTAATGACCCATTTGGCCTAATGAATTTTGGCCTACTGACCCATTTAGCCAAAAGCCTTCGGTTTACAGTAATTCGGTCTAATGTCTTATTGGTGTTGGCATAAAAATCCTTTAATTAAGTGGAATTTCCTCTAGAATACGTTATATAGAGTAGGCGAAAGCTCTATGAAAAGATCGTCAAGGCTACTTAGAAGAAGATAAAAAAAAATGCAACTTGGGTTTGATGCACTGGAACATTTTCCAAAGACTCACAGAGAAAGAACAACCTCCGAATTTTACAGTCCAATACCACAGTATAAAAATTAATAAACAATTCAAAGCTAGCTGATCTCTTAAAGCTTTAAACAAAAACCTGTCACGGTAATAAATGACACTCTATAACTCCACCACAACGAGTCCCCTGCAGCTGAATGGGCAAAACCAAACGTGACGGAAAATTGTCTCGAAATGAGCAAACGATGACTTTAAAAACCGTCTCCAGCCAGCTATTAGAAATATATGAAAACCCAGCTTCCCAGAAGTCAAGCTTGTTTTCTGTAAACAAAACCTCGAACAATTTCTACTCTTTCATGGCACTACTGTCAACTCCCCGTCCCACTCATCCACTTGAGAAGGAATCTCCCATTCTTAGCTCATGAAACAATTCTCCCACAACGGGTTCCGTCGTCATCGTTGTCGTGTTTCCTCACAGAATGTCCCAGCAGAACACAACAGTCTCCCATAGATGTTCCTCTGCCACGCCATTTTCGTCTCGCTGCCAATTGTCGTACCACTTTTTTGATGTTTGGTTCTTGACAATAAATAAAACGAGTCAGCAGATAGATGGGGGGAAAAAATGCTTCCTCCGTGTTGTTGCCCGATTTTGTCGATGGAACTGTCATCTTTTACTTCCTCGCTTTGCCGTTTGTATGCTGTTGGTTATTACTGACAGAGTGAAGAAAAATGACTAAGAGCTTCTCTTCTATTTCAAAGTATCCGACTTCACCGAGTCGATGGAAGAGGCCAAGTGGAGGTTAATAATATCGAGTTATTGCTTTTAAATTGATGTCAGTAAGTTGTCAAATCTCGTTGTTAGTCATGCTGTGGAATAGATTTTTCTTCTTTTTCCATTTCGTTCAATTGCTGCGGCCGCTGATGTCATGCATAGATGCGAACGAACAATCGGTTGGAGTCAGTCGAGGCAGGTGTTTTCACCATGAGTCATGCAATACTCATCGAGCAAGAAGGAGAACTTTGTTTTCAGAGTACCCTTCCGTCGGTGACCTGTGCATGCCTCTGACGATTCATTGGTATGGTATGGGAAGCAGCCGCCGACTGCGCTTCCACGATGTAAACAAGTTAGAAATAAATTACATTAATTAAAAGCTGCTATTTGAGAAAAAAAATCTCTTTCGGTACTACATGTGAACAAGCAATGTTGCAACACTAAAGTTTGTACAACGTTTATCAACAGTCGGATATGGAAATTATGCATGTACCCACACTAGATTGCAAGCGGTGACCATCTAGTTATTTTTTTTCCTGGATCAACTTCTCCTTCTGTAACTTCATGTGCGATTGCTTATCCTGTTATCCTGGAGGTAAAAGTTGAAGTTGTTCTATTCTCTCTTATCCGGTGGAATAAGCCGAGCGTGGTGTAGGAACTAAATTCTGAATAAGTCATGAGAGAGCAATCGAGTTGTGCAAAGTGATAACAATAATAAACTACCGATCCACCACCAATCAACTTTTCTTCATTATGGCAAATCAAGGACGAGTGGGATGTTTTACTTTGGAATGAGTTTGAAACAACCAAAAGTTTGGAAATGTGTTCGAAGTTTATTGAGTAGAAACATTTCAGGGAATGGGAATGTGTGATAGGTGGTAAGCTTTTGTGGTTTTTGTATTTTTTTCCTGTTTCTAAGAAGAACGTGCCGATCAAATTGTTACTAGTAGTGTGTCTCTTAGAACTGGGAATTGTCAATATGGCTATGAGTTCTGAACAGTTTTTGCCTTGATTTAAAAAAAAACTTGGTAGATATTAATATCAACTGACAATGGTGGGGCCTCCCTTAGCTCAGTCGGCAAAGGCCCAGCTACAAGGCAACACCAAGCTGGAGGTGGCTGGGCTCGAATTCCGGTTTGGCTTGGAATGTTTCGTTAAGGAAAATTTCTCGACTCCCTGGGCATAGGGTATGATTGTACTTGCAACACAGCCATATTAAGGCAAAAATGGTACCTGGCATCGAAAGCTCTTAATTAATATCTGTGGAAGTGCATTTAGAACACTAAGTTGAGAGCACGCAATAAGCTTATTGTACAAGCAATAAGCTTGAAACGCTAATAAAGAAGAAGGCAATGGTAGTAGGAGTACGGCGTTTTAACATTTTTTGGCAACGTTTATCATTATGACTATACGGCAGACACACAAAAGTGAGGCAATTGAAAAAAGTGTCATGACATTTCTGTACATATTTTTACCGTTGATGAAACATTTTCACAGTCGATGGTTTTTATCTGGTTAATATTTTTTTTAATTTGATAGCTACTGTTTAATTACTGCATGAATATGACGTGTATCGAATGTAATCCTTCAATTATAATGGGTACTAACAGCTCTTTTTTATAAACGGACAAAAGTGTGGAATTTTAATCAAGCTATTAAATACAGGCAAACGTTATCCTTAAACTGTTCGAAACTGTCCGCCGGAAAAAGGTTTTCTTTTCTTTACTTGTTTTATCATTTGCGTTCGCCTGAACTGTACCGGTACACGATTCCTAGAGTGCGATGTTCAACATTTCCCAACAGGAGTTGGTTTTACCAAAAAGTGTGGTGACGGAGATGTTTTGACTAGTATAGAATGTATAACAAATGAAAGATAAACAAATTTGAATGTCGACACCCGAATTTTCCATTTTCAATTGAAATAGGTAGTACTAGTTTAAGTGAAATGTTTCTCTTCATGGGCTTTTTCAGGAATCAGCAAATGTTGAAAACATAATCCCCACAAAACAAAGGTTATTTATGGGTTGTGAAAAGTAGGAAACAACCTAGACCTCTACCGTACTTACGATTGTTTATCCACAAAAAAATCTTGAGGGTTTTACCTGGAAAGAAATAAAAGATATCAAATTAGTGATTGGATTCACCTAATGCAACTGGTTCATAAAGTATTTGTGTATTTGAAATTACAATTTAGAAATAAACGTGTAACAAGATTCAAGGCGTACTATTAAAGTAGAAAATTAAAAATTTCAACCAAGTGAAACAATGCAGGTATCCTGCCATGACCGTTCGTTCATCACGGATTTTAAACGGTTAAAAAGATACATGAAATTCTATTTGAATCACTATTTATCTGCATAAAGATTGTACTCGAAAAAAATCAGAGAGTATTTTATTATAAAATTTTATTGCATGGGTAAAAATTGATGAAATTTCGGGTAAAACTAGCTAAGAGTGTAATTTGAACATGTTCAAAAATTTCGTCACAACCTGTTATGTGGTTATCAAGATGACTTCCAAGCAAGAAGTGCTACGAAAAAAAATTATAAAAAAATTCAGGACAGTTCCACAGGTGGATCGCGAAACAGTTGGGAATCGACAATTCGACCGTGTCCCGTATGGTAAAAGCATTCAAAGAGATCCAGACGACCTAGCCAGCGGCAAGCTGTCAGTGGAAGAAAAGCAAGCATGGCCGACCCCATGCGCATTCCGAACCATTCGATTCGGGACGTGGCCAAGAAGGTCAATTCTTCCATCTGGTTCTTCCAGCAGACAATGAAGCGGGCCGAACTTCATGTCTTCAAGGTAAGGAAGGCATTTAACTAAATCGATAAGCAGAATACGGTGGCCAAATCCCGTGCCAGAAAGCTGTACCGCGAGTGATTGGTGCAGCCAAAATGCATCGCAATGGACCACGAGGCGTACATTAAAGTGGGCATCAAACAGATCCCCTGCCTGGAGTCACGCCTGGATGTTCGGAAAGAAGAGCATGAGCATGATTGACCGCCCAAGGTTGCTACTCCGTTATTGTCAGATCAGCTGTATTTCCACAGAGAACCAACAGATGAGGCTTAGGACTAACATACATCCTCAATGTGTAAAAACTGGTGATCCCAAACTAAGACAATACCGGCACCGGCCGTGCTCGAATGCAGGTCAAGTAGGGAATGGGTAGGAATATGTTGACGTGATACTCGATTTGAAGGAAGCCGAGAAATCCTCTGCACTTCCACGAGAAATCACTGGGATTTTGGATTACATGGTTGGGTTTTCTGCAGGTTTCGTTTTGGTAAACGGTGTGCTTAATTCAACTGACGTCGGCAGCGAATAAGATATTTAATTATGTTCCCAGTTTATTCTCTGTACAGAGATGCGCATTAAAGTTATTCAAATTTTGATACCGATTTAAACCAACAGTAAGGATGCTGTTGGGGCCACTCACAAGTGTGGGTGGTTTATTTCAATGGAATTCAAAAATACCTTAAGATATCGAGTTTAACCCGATTTACCCCAACAGTAAGGATATTGGGGCCACTCACAAGTGTGGGTGGTTCATTTTAGTAGAATAAGAAAACTTGTGAAAACATCGGCCTGGATGTTCCGAAAGAAGAAGGTCGACAAAAGTTATTTGCTAACTTTTTCCAAAGCGTTTATACTTCTGGTTCCCCACCGGTTTCCCAAAATCTGGTGGAAAGCTTGTCATCTTACACGATTAATTTCTCAAGGCCTACATTATCAACAGCAGACGTAGAACACGCTGAGCTCTATAGACTCGTCGAAGGGGCCTGGCCCGGACAAGCTGCTCCTGTGTTTGTCAAACGATGTGCCAATGTACTTGCAGAACCCGTTAGCTATTTATTCAACCTTTCTTTGTCAGAAGGAAACTGGCAGCGGTAACGCCTATACACAAATCTGGTAGCAAACACTGCGTGGAAAATTATCGTCCTATTTCAATTCTGTGCTGTATCTCAAAGATATTGGAATCGATTATTCACGACAAAATGTACAGAGCCTCTCAGTCTGTCATTTCCGAATTTCAGCACGGTTTTGTAAAAAAATCGATCCACCACCACTAACCTTATGTCATACGTCAGCACTCTCAACAGTAGTCTTGAAGACCGATGCCAGGTTGACAGTATATACATCGATTTTTCTAAAGCCTTCGACAAGGTACCGCATAAGTTAACGCTGAAAAAACTGGAACGATTAAGATTTCCTGGATGGCTGATAATCTCGTTACGCTTGTATCTCTAGGGTAGATTTGCCTACATCAAGCTTGGATCTGTATATTCCGGCAGCTACGAGATACCGTCCGGTGTACCGCAAGGCAGCCATTTGGGTCCGTTAATTTTTATTCTCTTCGTTAACGATTTATGCCACCGCTTACAATCAAACCGACCCATGTACGCCGACGATCTAAAAGTTTTCAAAAACCATCAAGAGTATGGTTGATTGCGCTGCTTTACAGCAAGACCTTGATACTGTATCAAACTGGTGTCTGTCCAATGGAATGGAGATGAATGCTATAAAATGCAAGATCATAAGTTTCAACCAAAGCCGTTCGCATATAACTTTCCACTATTTGCTACATTCAAAAGAGCTTGAACGAGTCAATTGGATTAAAGACTTAGGAGTAACGATGGATAGTAAGCTGAATTTCAACGACCATATTTCCATAACTTCCGCTAAAGCTTTTGCCGTCCTTGGTTTCATTCGTCGAAACTGTTCCGTTTCCGCGATATTCACGCACTGAAAGTCCTGTACTGTTCTTTGATGCGCAGTATCTTTGAATATGGAGTTCAAGTATGGGCTCCCTATCATGCTGTACACGCTGACCGGCTAGAAAGAGTTCAACGTTGCTTCATCAGATTTGCCCTGCGCAACCTACCGTGGAACGACCCTCTCCGACTACCTCCATATGAACACCGAAGTTAACTCATAACCCTAGATCCTCTTCACCAGCGAAGGATTTACTTGCAGAGATTGTTTGCATTCGATGTATTGAGCAACCGCTTGGACTGCACACATCTTCTGCAACAAATAAACTTGTATGTCCCTGCTCGCAGTTCCGGACAACGACAGTTTCTGTGGTTTTCGAGGCACCGAACAGTCTTCGGTGAAAATCATCCACTGCAAAGATGCCTCCGAAGAATTAATGAAGTAACCCATCATTTTGATTATAATATGACGAGAAATAAGTTTAAGACTCTCGTTAGATAGGGTAGGTTATTTTATCAGTCCGTACAGCTCTGAAGATGTTGACAAATAAATAAATAAATTTGCCTAGAAGTACTTGGTGTGGCAGGCGATCTGTGGGTGCGACAAATTCAGCAATCCGTTCATAACGATCGGCACCATCAACGGCCAAATGCATAAAGAACAATGCCTCCAGAAGCGCTTGCTGCCCTCTCTCCGGTCCCATGTAGGTGAAACTCTGTTTTGGCCGCATCTGGCATCGTGCCATTACACGATGATTACCGGTGATGGATTGGTACTAAGCCAACGATTTGTTTTGTGCCGAAGGAGGCAAAACTACGATTATGAAGGGCAAGCTCCGAAAAACAAGGAAGGTCTTCAAAAACGACAAGGGTTTGTAGAAAGAGTAGATGAAAGTGTGTGAGAAAGATGGCGAAAGTGTTGCACATGAGTTGATGGGTAGTGTTAAGTCCAAGGTGCGGGCATGTAGCCCAGAAGAAGCGGTTGAATAAACCAACTTTGGAAAAAAAAAAAAACTAATATGTGTTTATTTATTTCCTGATGTGTTTTTACATGATACAAAAAGTGTAGAACATTTAAAATTAGCAGAAAATTATATTATATTATATTCACAAAACTGAATTTAAGGCTTGTTCAATAGAAAACTCCCCTTATTTACATTAAAACCAATAGATTGGCTCATGTAGGTTTCGGCAAAATTGATTTGTATTAAATTTGCTTTAAGTTTGACGAAAAAGGTTTATTTTGATATGCAAAAATAATAAAACAAAAATCGTTATCTCACTAATAGGGTGATTATTCAGCAAATTTTTATCTTCAAAAGATAGAGAATAATTCATTAAAAAAATTGCTGAAGAAACTATACCGAAAAAATCAGTGGGGTTGTGTATAACACACGACCGGTTGACGTAGACTACGTTAAACCGTTTGATTAGTTTCTTTAGTTTAGTAGCGGAACATTGCAACTGTTCTAATGGAACGTTGGGTTTGCATAAGTAAGTGAGTAAGTATGTTAGAACATTCGCTTGATTCGCTTCTTAGAAATTATTTGGTGGCCCTGGATAAGGATGTTTGATTTGAAGGTTGGTATAATGAAAGGGCAGCAGGGTAAATGCACCCTTATTTTTGGGGAAATGCTCCTTAAGCTTTGGAAAAATGCTCCTTAGATACGTTTGCCCGGTATAATGCAATCGGAGGTATTAACCTTCTGGTTAGCGCTTGCCGGTTGTTTTGCCGGGTCTTAAGTTTCTTCAAGATTGTAAAGCGGAGCTTCGCTCCGCAATCTTCTAAGTAGTTTTGACGGGTTTAAATTTCTTTTTGACGAGTCTTAATTTCCCTTTGAAGAGTCTTAATTTCGTTTTGACGGGTCTTAATTTCGTTTTGACGACTCTTAAATTCAGAAACTTAAAACCCGCCAAAACTATACAATCTTGAAGAAACTTTAGACCCGTCAAAACAACCGGCAAGCGCTAACCAGAAGGTTAATACCTCCGATTGCATTATACCGGGCGAACGCATCTAAGGAGCATTTTTCCAAAGTTTAAGGAGCATTTCCCCAAAAAGAAGGGTGCATTTACCCTTTGCCATAATGAAAGTGAACGGTGGTGCTGGCTGTAGTGATTGTGTTGTTGACATTTTTTAGGATAAATTATTTTATTTGACTGACAGATACGCGACCATTGTCCTCTATCGCTTTGCAGACTTCTTCAGGGTCTGTACTAATACTCAAATAGGAATTTAAGGGAAATTACTAATCATTCTTCTTATTTTCATAGTAAAGGTATTCCTCTAAAAGCTCACACTCTCATAATTTAATTTTTTATAGTTGACAGTCGCGAAAATCTCCAACTGATTGAAGCAAAAATCTCGAAAATTAGACAGAAATGATAAAGCTGTTAGCGTTCAAACTGTTTCAGTTATTTTCAAATTTTCATTTGACCTCCACCCTTACCGTAAGGCGTAGTCTGATCAAAAAGCGTGGGTGTAGTCCTAATAGATCGTTAGACCAGCATTAGATAGTAATTATGTTGGAAAATTCTTTTGTACACTCTTTAGAAAGCATTTGGTGGAATGTTACTTCGAAATATCATGTTCGAGAATCAAAACGTTGTCCGTGATAAGGAATTTCTTGATATTTACCGGAACGCAACATTCCTTACAATTTTCCAACACCGATGGAGTAATATGTACACAAACTAGGGTATGTGTCCCTTGACTCAGCCTAATATGCAACAATCGATTGCATTTTTTACTATAACTCATAAAGTATTTGAGCTGGAAGCGATATTTAACTAGTAATACACCTGCTTACATATGTTTAATATGCCATTTGGTAGTAGGTATCACGAAAAGTTACAAAACTCATTTTATAAAGTCGGAAACTTTCGAGGGATATGGATGTAATGTCGGTCTATAAGCGTCAAACTGGGTCTATTCATGGATACAACTTCGTCCCATTCGATATATTTGTTATTAAAGGTTGTCTTCGTAAGATTTTTTTTTCTGATTTTCAGATTTAATGCATTTCCAGCTGTATTCGCTCTACCCAACAAACAAATTCATAAATCAAACTATACTAAAACTGCTAAGAAACACTTAAGTGATTTTCACATATGATTTAGCGACCATTTGATAATCAAAACATTATAATTCACTCTACACAGATTTTGTTCCTTTAGTTTTTGTTAAGGTGAGCCATATGGAAAACTTTCAACTGAAACTCAGACATTTTTATTGTAAATTTTACCAATAACAACATTTTTACTACGCTTTCCATACAACAGGCCATAGTTGGAAACATGGAAAAAAATATGTTCCTAACATTGGGTCTATGGTCTTCTTCTTAAATCATTGTTATTTTACCTATGTGACCTGTTAGTTTACAACGAGTGACTAATTTCTGTACATCTTGACTGTATTATTCGGTTTATAGGTTCAATTTCTGCAAATTAAGATCATTCGAAGATCGTGTAGATAATCTGTTCAGCTTAACCAGTAAAGTCATGTTGTCTAAAAAGTTGAGGAAATCGAAAATTACACGGAAGTGAACAACTATTAATTGATATTCTCAATCGCTTTAAAATCAATCGGTCATCCTGATAGGAACATAATTTTGTTGATTATCAGCGAATTAATGACATTTTTGGTACATAGGCCGAATGAAGGAGCTAGGCTGACATTACATCCCGTTACCCTAATTTATCTTTTATTTGTAAAATTTTAAATACTTGTGTAAATAAAATGGTAATTCTTAAAACCTTGGAGGTTGGTGCAAGAATCTTAAAAATAAAACAATCAAGAAACGATCGAATTATAAGCGTCCGGTATTTCATAACGGCAGCGATTTGTAAACTGTACACAATGCTCAAGGTATGCAACGAAGAGAAAACTAAAATTATTATAGCCACAGCAGTCTGCCAATTGGTAAGAACTTGGAAAGTAAATTTAGATAAATTCAAATCATACAAATTCTCTCGAAATTGAATTCGTAGTCCTGAAAAGTACGGATCCGAAATAGTCGGTATTTGAATTAAAACCTACTCGGTCTTTTGATGAAGCAGATTATTTCAGCCGTTGCACGTTGTACCTTACCAAAAGGTGGCAAGATCCAGCAAGATCACACACACACAAGCAGCTTTTATATCTTTTATATGAAATTTTAATATACTTGAATAAATAAAATGGTAATCGTAAAAACATCTAGGTCAGTGCAAAAAGCTCAGCTCAAAATAAAAAATCAATAAAGAACCGATCGAATTATTATCGACCGATTTATCAGTTCTTCTTGATGGCAGCCATTTATAAATTATGCACAATGCTCAAGGTACGCGACGAGAAGAAAACTTAAATTTATTAAGCCACCGCTCCGGTAAAATAAATTCAAATTAAACAAACTCTCTCAACATTTGATGGATCGTCCTGAAAAGGACGGATTTTGAATAATCCGCATAAGAATTGAATCCTTGTCGATCTTTTCACAAAGCTGCCATGCACGTTGCGCTATAAATAGAGATGGCTACCGAAAGTATAACACACACTCAGGCAACTTATTTCGCTCCTCGTAGTGGCGCCCACCGGCTGGCAACATATCATCACCAACTTGGGCAACTGGCTGCCTAGCACACCACTGCAATTAAGTGGCTGCCTAGCAACGGTTGCCTAACCAAGGGCTTGCTAGTAACAGCCTGCAACGCAATCAGCTACCTGTCCACTGGTTGGTCGCCACTGCACCTTCTTTGGTACGTGCCACCACCAGCTGCCAAATCCAAATTGGCGCTTTGCCGCTCCGCACTAGAGGCTTCGTGCCATCGAGGTTGCCTTCAGAGCTCATTCCATCGCCAGCTGCTTCTCCTCGATGGTTAGTTGGTCTGCCCAGCTCCAGTACTTACACTTATGAGTAAATTTGCGAAGGTGTACCCGTTTTATTTCGTTCACTGCTGCATATGAGACCTCCCTTGCCTAAATTTGAAATCTGTGATAGTAAAGTACAGTGCATTTAGTAAATTTACTCAGAAAAATCGGCATTATAAGACCTTATACATTGGTTATTTTCAATAGCTTAAAATTGTTAACGGATAATGTTTGATAATTGCATTGATACGCGGGAACATTTCCAACCGATTGGTGTAAACATCTTGAAAATCTATTGAGCATTTATTAATTTATTATCGTTTAATTTGTAACGATATTTCGTGACGATTTTTAGATTTTCAATTGACACTCTACCCTTGCCGTAAGACGTAGTCTACGTCAAAAAGGTAGTTTTAAGGGTCAAAACAATTTCGGTCACGTTTTTGCGCCTTTGGTAACAGTGTGCATCGGCAAGATGAATTGGCTCAGTGTGCGATGGTGAGAGGGTTTATCTCATGCTATAGACCTACTTGTGAGACCAATAATAATATCAATAGTGAAAGTATCATATATTCTGCTCTTTTATTTCGCTGCCACGTTGTAGGACGTGCCATCGAGGCACTTATATCAGGAGTGATACTGTCGAGCAATGCCCCAATGCACTTTTTGACTTCTTACTCTCAATTTTAGAGAAAGTACACTTTTTATTTTTGTGGCAGCTTGTGTTGTTGTGTATTAAATTTGTTTTATGGATTGAATAATCAAAAAAAAACCAAATTGGCCCATAGTTCAATCTCTGAATGTCATTGAAGTATTATCAAAGAGGATGAATGTTTTGAGCATGGTTATTATTTGATTGTTCATAATGAAGCACATAATCGCAGAAAAGTATTACTTAGGACTGACGATAACAAGCTTCTATATAAGAAACACCGTACGGAGGGTTCTTTTTTTCTTTTTTTTATACGGGATGACTGCAAACAGACTCCTGAAGAGCTCAGGGTGTGGGGATGAGGGAGCCAACTCCTCGACCCACTAAAAACACACCCTAGGTCTTTAGTAGTTAGCTTCGCCGACCTGACGCTGATCCGATCGAGATGCTCCGGGATCCAAGCAGGGTTCAGGACGTCGGCGATCTCCCTGCCAGACCACTTACGGTACCTGCTGATCGCGCGTCACCTGGTCCTTCCTCCGACCGAGAAAGCCAGGGTGTGTATGTGTGTGTTTGTATATACAATCCAACGCACACCGTCCAGCAGTGCTTTTATGGAAGAAAAATGTTTGCAGTTAAACGAACTGTTGTCGACTCAACAAACATTTTTGGCCCAGGAGTTGGAAGGTGATAGCTCTGTTGTGTTCCAGTGACCCATTTCGAAATGCCTGGTTACTCACATCCATTACGAGATCACTTTCACTCACAACAAGCCCCGCATAGACACAGTACAAACATCAAATGTTCATCAAATCTTACTGTTTTTAGGGTGGCTCGTATTTAGCAGTATCGTTCAAAGTTAGTTATAATGAGATAGATCTCACCGGAAATTGTTGCTGATGTACAATCTTCATTGATTGTTGCTAAAGGATGCTTTTATGTCTCTGCAAAAGAAGCACTCCGCTATTCGGTAAGTATTTTAACATCATCTTTTTTGAATGGAACAGCTCGAATTCAATTAGTACTCCGCGCATAAATGCAATACAATGAAAATCACAGGTAAAAAAAGCACTTCCGAGAAGAAATTTAACTTGAAAATCACAATCATTGTGCAACGAAAGAAACAAAAACTTCCCAGCTCTCCATCTGTACACCACGCAATGAGTGCATCTGAAATTATATGCCAGCCACTCACGCGCGTATGCGCGTTAGCTTCGTTCTTTGCTTCTGATCAGCAAATGGCCGTTTTCTACATTGCACTGGTTTTATTTTTTCTCCACACTCTGTCAATAATCAAAATCCCCCGCTATCAGGCGACACTATATCGGCTTCTTAACTGCTTATAATCATCAATTCACTCGCGACAAAGCGGAAAAATACTCTAATTTAATCATTTATGTCCGCGTGGTACAATACTAACAGCACTAACAAACAAAACTAAGATGATATTAACTCTTCCTCCGGGTGCGGGGGCGAAGCTCAAAAAACAGAAAACGGGGAAAAACTACGGACCATCACAAATTTCGGGAGGGAATCGATTATATTCACTACATATTACACAAAACACGTGGAGATTTTATGATTTCACTGTTCGTTTCGGTTGAATTACGAAAATATTTTTGATTTAATTTTTCGCGAAAATGACGCATCAAAAACAAAACACGTCACCATTGAAAAGCATCAACAATGCGATAAAAATTATCACAACAGTCCTTTATTCGAATTGGTTAAACGAAATTTACAAATCCAGCTTCTACAGGACGTGAAACTTCAAAGTCTTTGGCATGAGCTACGAAAATTCACAGAATAGCATATGCATGCATAGAAAACAATCGTTTAAGTGCTTCGTACTTGACCGCAAAAAATTTCCCGTTTCCTCAAAATTCATCTGTGCTTTGCTTTCTGAACAAGGCTAGGTGCTACCTTACTGCAGTCTGAATGGCGCCAAAAACTTCCTCCATACATAGGTGTAAATTTTCCGTCGTCAGAGCTAAACTTTGCCCACCGTATGAGACGTACATGCTAGTGAATAGACATATCCTTATTGGTGTGTTGTTGTTTACATTTGCATATAGATTAAAGGCACAATCTTATTAATAAAGTTGTAATTAAAATATGAATAGCAAAAAGTACTCTCCGGCAGCGGGCATCTGCAGTTACCGTCATCAGTGAGAGGTTTAAAAGTGGCTGAATCTACACCCTCAATACAGCTTTGATGTCCTTGCTGGCTAGAAGGTTGAACAAATTTCAGTGGCCCGCAGGCCACATTTCACCGAAAAAGGTAGCACCCGTCTCTAAGGCACAGGTGAGCATGATTATGCAATGAGTAATTTACCAGCTTGTGGAGACCACATCGTCGCACCGTGCTTCTCGGCTGATGAGAACTACATACTTTCCCCCGTAGCCGGCTCATTATCTGATAATTATTCCAGAGTTTTGACGTGCTACGAAGTGCGACACATGCGAAGTAACAATCTGAATAGGAAATCTGCATGAATATGATGATCAAACTTCTACCGTTTGGGGACTTAATCGGTAGTTGAATGTTGGTATGGATTTAATTTAAAAATGAAACATGATAGCGGTTCTATTCAATACTTCATGTAAGAACAATTTCATCTATCAGCTTCTGTCAAAAATGTAACACCGTTCCCAGAACTATTTTCGGATGATTTGTTCGGAACCCTTATCTTGTTTGGTGAGAAAAATGAGCACTTTAACAAAGGATTCGTTGACTTTTTTATTCCGGAATCAATGACAAACGTATGTCATGTTCTTTGTCATCCCATCCCAATTCAAATGATTTCTCTATCGCAAAGAATTGACAATTATAAATGAAACATTTAGATCGCAAATGCTCGTGGTACAAAACCCGGTCAACATCGAACCTTCATCTAATCGTTCGGCACCACCAAAAATAGGTTCGAGTCAAAAGCCTCAATCCTCCTCCGAAACATCCAATTCGTTTTGGGACATGCAATTATCGCAATCATTGGAGTATGGACTTCTATTCGCTTCGTGCAGCCTTTCTCGTGTTCTCGTGGATTCAATCATCATTGCCGAACGCGTGCTGCTATTAAACCAATTTTCGAAAATTGCTGTTGGTTTTCGATACAGCGCTGGGGTGTTGGACTCGCGAATAAAAAACCGCCTCCTGCTTCAGGCGAACAAAAAAAACGCTCCGGTCCCTTCATTTATTGCGGGGCGGTCGAAAAACTGAGATGATAGACTGTCATTATTCAATCATTTTTTTTCGCACCGAAGCGCGAATCGTGAGAGTTATCGAAGACAAGCTCTTCGTTTTCTTTTTCTTTTTTTCCAAGTTCACTCGCAGTTTTTCGCTGTGCTTGTTGACTTTATAGAAACTGAACGAAGGAGCTGGGCTGACAATCGTGGTTGGCGGCGTTGGAGGTGGAACGTTATTTGCATTGATCCGATTGGCGCGCATGGAGAACGACAAGAAGCAAAACGAAGTTACTCTATCTCTTCGCTAAACCCTGATGATAACGGTCGATAGTGGTGACGACAATGACCATGATTCACACCATCCAATTGAGTGAAACTGATTGATCAGTTATGGTTCATTTCGTTTTCAATTTGCATCGACAGTGTGGGCGCTTTTTTGTCTGCTCACTCGCGAAAATTAGATGTGCACATCATGCGTACAATTTGACGGCTTTTAGTTGCATCGTGTTTGTTTGGCGCTAGGAATGATTGATACGTTTTGCATGCTTAATTTTAAATAAAGAGAAGGTTGAAGTTCACACACACACACACACATTTAACAAGTAACGCAAAATTCATTTGAAGTATTTCAGGACTGGTAGCGATCGAAGATACTGAAAATAGTGATTTTAGTGACTAGATTGATGAAACAAGTGACCAAAGTGTGCCCAACAGTTGCGAAAATGGGGCTAAATACGCAGAAAAAAAAATAATTTAATCAAGCGCGTAAAATTTCCCTCGTTTGATTTTTATTTTTTTTTTTCTTTGTTGCAATCTCCAATGCAACAGGCTAGATACAGGCGTTATCTAGCCTAAATTTACATGAAATATACCATTATTTTCTGGCAAATCTAGCATTCCCTTTATGTGCATCAGATAACACAGAAAAGTCAATGTTTCTTTTTATCTTTGTACATGTATATATCTTTTCGAAGCGCAGTACCCATTTTGTCACGATACGTCGTAATTTAGATTTATGTCTATCAAAATTCTAACACAAGCAAAAATATCCACAGAAATGTTTCACTCTTCTAAATCTGGAACATTGTTCTGAAGGATCTACTCTAGATCTCTAACTTGTTCTTATCTGTTCTAGCATCTTGCAAAAACAAATCTCACCTAAAACGATTAATTCATACTATAATATCTCTAAATGCTGATAACCTGAAAAGTTCGACAGTTAAGCGAAATTGTTTAGAAAGTAAAGGACTTCCGCAAGATGGAGAGTATGGTTCGGAATTTGGTCACTACACACAGATGGAAAGAAAAATATTAGTTTCTGCGCTAGGAAACTGCCCCCATATTATCTCTTTTCCTTTTCATCCTACGATGATCAAACAATTGGGCCTTGAAGGATCAGTTTCGTTTTCTAATATGTTTGCTTACGTTAATAACTACAACAAACATTACTAACTATCCTTCAACTCTCAATTGTTTGATTCATCGTAGGATGAAATAGGAACAATGAGATATATTCTTAATGCACAGAAAGGGATCGCTAAACCTAAATTTAATAGGATATTTCATGTAAATTAAAGCCAGAAAACGCCTGAATCTAGTCTGTTGTGTGAAAGATTTCAAACATTGTTGCATTGCGCATGAAAGATTGATTGTTGTTTATGCCTCCTTTGGCTTGGAATTAAACGAGAGAAAATTTTACGCGCTTGTTAAAATTCATTATTTATTTTCTGTGCATGACACTAGTGGGAATGTAATAAGAACATTTTCATAGATTTTATGTAGGGATCCTGACCACTTAAAAAGCTCAAACTTTTAGCAAAGTTGTTCAGAAGGTTAAGGACTTTTGGAAAGTTCAGAGTATTTTTCGGAATTCGGTCACTATGTCACTATGTGGCACTAGTGGGCATGTCGAAGAAGATATTTTTTAACATGTTGTGATATCGTTGATGACCACCTAGAAAGCTCTAACCTTTTGCAAATTGGTTTAGAAGTCCAAGACCAACCGAAAGGTATACATTTTCGTTCGGTAGTCTTTTACTACGTTACGCTAGTGGGTATGTAAAATTGACTCAAATTGACAGGCAAAGAGTATGCGAGAAAAAAATCGAATCACTTCAGAAGAATTTGGAAACTTATTTAAAATGCTTTCTTACTCTTATTTATTTTCAACACGTTAGAAGACAATTTTAAAAAATGTATCAAGTAACCAACAGTAAGGGGACGTTCATTAATTACGTCACGCAAAAATTGACTTTTTGTAAACCCCCCCCCCCCCCCCGTTGTTTTTTTTGTTTTGGTTTTTTTTTTTTTTTGTTTGGGTCGTTTCGTTTTCCCCCCCCCCCCCCCCGACATAATTAATGAACCTTCCCTAACAGGAGGATAACATCAGGTAGGAACATTTGGATGCACTTGTTTGTTGGCATTCGAGTTTTGGAATCCTCGAAATACCCGCCGTTGGCTTTTATGACACCTTTACAAATTTTTGGTATGTGTTCGATCAGCTTAATCAAAGTATCATCCGTAATATTGTTCCAACAAGTTTGTAAGCATTCTAACAGGTGATTGTGATTCTGAGGAAGTATTTTTCTTGTGTTTTGATCCATCTCATCTCAAAGTAATTAACCGTCCATTGGGCTCGCCAAACCATATCAGACACAATTTCTTTGTGTTCCAGGTCTTTCACGTATCCCCGGCACAGTTTTCAGGAATGTTTTGGACAACAATATAACGTCGTTACCCACCCTTACCAATAAGACTCTTGTTTTTACACTTGCCAATAAGCTTCGAGTAAGAATCAATTAGAGCAATATAGACTGTTCCAGAAAGTATAAGCACACTTTCAAAATAATTAAAAAGTCATGTTTATTTTAGTTTTAATAATTTTATTTGGCAAATCATAGTTGTATTTCTGTTTTATATGATATTTTACTCTCGTTTAATCAAAATATTTAATCATAGCCAAGACTCCTAACTTTTCCTCGAACATTACCCATTAGCTTCTGCACCGTGTTACTTCCCACCATTTTGACCACATTTGGCCAATCTTTTTTAAATTTTTGGATGTCGCCGGCTGGTTTTATGAATTTTCGAAGCTTTGCTTTGGTTAAAGCCCAAAAAGTCTCGATTGGCCGTGCCTCCGGGCAGTTCGGCGGATTCATGTCTTTCGGCACGAAACATACATTTTGACGACTTTTGTATCATTCTAAAGTGTCCTTTGCGTAATAAAATGACGCCAAATCAGGCCAAAACACTACTTGACCTTCGCGCTGCCTGATCATCGGCAATCATCGCTTCTGGAGACATTCCTTAACGTTTTTCGGAGTGTTCATCGTCTCCGTTGTGATGTACGGACTAGATGTTTTACAACACTCGCATATTGCCTGCCAAACCATAAACTTCTTACCGAATTTTTCGGTAAAAATTTCCTTCTCCGTTTCGGGGATGTCTTTGTCTTTGCTTGCAGTATAGAATTGTGGTCCGGTAAGCGTTTTGTAATCTAGTTTCACATACGTTTCATCGTCCATTATTATACACCCAGAATTTTTACACAATAACGAATCATAGAGTTTGCGGGCCCGTGGTTTCACGAACGTGGCCTGTTTTGGGTTCCTTTTGGGGTTTTTTCTGCTTCCGGTATGTTTTTAGCCCAAGTCTTTCTTTGGCACGCATGACGTTACTCGACGAGGTCCCTAGTTTTTTCGCAACATCCCGAACGGAAGTCGCTGGTTTTCGCTTGTAGGCATCCCTGATCTTTTTATCGATATCCGGACTAACAGGATCGGATTTCCGACCACTCTTCAGCGCATCTTCAAACTTACACTGTTCTCTATATTTTCGAATCGCAGATCGTACCGCTCCGACGCTTACACCCTCTTCCTTGGCCAATTTTCTCAAGGAGAGTCCGCTCACAGTGCATCATTTGTGCACGATACTTTTTCGTTGTTCCGGAGTAAGACCGCGCATTTTGAAAGCTAACACAAAACTGAGCACTTTTTTGATGCTATGTCATTCAGAAATGTGCAAACAAAAGGACGCAGCCAAAACATGTTGAAATATTTCATTATATTCAGTGTGACCGTTAAAATAAGCTGTGCTTATACTGTCTGGAACAGTCGTCACATTGTTCTACAACGTTGCAGGATTAATCAAGCGCTAAATGTTCTTTAAACACCACTTCTGAACCACCTGAACAACTTTTCTGTAGTTCCGAACTTTCTAGGCGGTCATGATCATTATATATTTGTTTGAAAAAAAAAATCTTTAACATGCCTTTTAAGGCCAGAACTGATCGTATTCCGAACGATAATTGCCAACTTCTCAAAGTTCCGAAACCTTCTGAAAAACTTAGCTGAATTGAAACTGCTGAATTATGAAATGAAGTCGTTGAAAAATACTCTCTAACATATTCATAAACGCCTCGTAGAGACCGAATTTCAAACGAGAAATTCTACTTTCCAAAAGTCCTTGACCTCCTTTGTTGAAGTTTTGAACTTTTTACGTGGTCGGCATCACGATATAAACTCGTTGACACATTTTTCTTTTTTTTCATGCCCACTAGCACCACGAAGTTATGGAATTCTGAACCATACTCTCCACTTTTCGGGACCCGTTGACCTTTTGAACAACATTACTGCAGGATCAAACTTTACAGGTGATTGAGATCACGATATAAGTTCGTAAAAACAACTCTCTTTTACATGAAAACTAGCGCCACGTAGTGACCGAATTTTAAACTATACTCTGCACTTACCGGAAGCCTTTAGGAAACATCCATTAATTAGTCACGCAAAAAACGACTTTTTAGATCGCTTCGTCTCCTCTGTAACGTTTTTTTGTATGAACTTTCAATTTTTTTGTATGGATTGTCACAGTTTCCCAAACCCTCTTCCCCCCTTACTGCGTTACATAATTAATGGACCTTACCTTAGCTGTCTGAACAACTTTGATGAAGGTTATTTTCTAGGTGATCAGGATCATGCTACAGACTCTTTCAAACATGTCTTTTTCCATATACGCTATTGCGCCATGTAGTGACTGAACTCCGAACCATACTCGCTACGTTCCGGAAGCCCTTGGCCTTCTGAGCCACTTTGCTGAAATCAATTTTGTTGGTAGGTAGTCAAAGTTTCAAAATATACTAACATAAATTTTACTATTCTAGGTGAGTCCATACTTTTCAGTGTGATGCAATATTCAAGTGTGTGTGATGCAAGCAATACTTTTCGAAGTGAGTCGTTACTTGTGGATATGCCACAACCGATAAATGTTCTAGGTAATCAAAGAACTCTGTTTAGTAAAGGTTTTCGTGTATACCTTGTGATCAAAAAGTTCCGGTAATTTTCAATTTAAAAAGGCCGCCTTTATTTTTTTCGGTAAAATCTTTTTAGTGTAAGATGGCAACACTAGTTCTGATATTCTGTCAAAGTGTGAGAGCAAATTATCCATTAGTTTTGTTTTGACAACTACAGATAGCGATCCCACATTCATGGAACGCATCATAACTGGTGAGGAAACGTGGGTATATGAATTTGATATGCTCACAAGTCAACAATCGTCCGAATGGCGCGCCGAAGATGAGCCGAAACCAAAAAAATCACGACAAAGTCGCTCCAAAATTAAAGTTTTACTGACCGTTTTCTTTGATTTTCGCGGTGTCGTCCATTCTGAATTCCTTCCAGAAGGTCGAACGGTTAACAAAGAGTATTATTTACAAGTTATGAGACGTTTGCGTGAGGCAATTCGAAAGAAGAGGCCAGAATTGTGGCGCAATAATTCGTGGATTTTACACCACGATAACGCTCCATCACACACCGCGCTCACTATTTGTGAATTTTTGGCCAAGAACTCCACCAATACCATCAAACAAGCACCATATTCACCAGACCTTGCCCCGTGCGACTTCTTTCTCTTCCCAAAACTGAAAATTCCGCTCAGAGGTAGGCGTTTTGAATCGATTGATGCGATAAAAAAGAATTCGCTGGAAGAACTGAAAGCCATACATTCATCGGCCTATAAAAAATGTATGGATGATTGAATAAAGCGCTGGCATATGTGTGTTGCCTCTAATGGCGAGTACTTTGAAGGCGATAATAAAGATATCAATTAAAAATTGAAATAAATGCGTTTTTTTTCAAATTACCGGAACTTTTTGATCACAAGGTACAAGCGGAACTATCAATCTTTAGAGAGTTTATTGTTATGAAATGAATTAAAGGAGGTTCAAAGATCGAAGTTAAAGCTAGACTAAAGGTAAGAGGTTGGTTTAGGTAATCAAAGAACATCGGAAGTTTTGTTTTTTCTATCTACAAAGGAAACCAGATATCGTTTCGTACTTCATGGATAAGATATGAATTTATGGAGATCCAAAGATCTAGGTTGGAATAAATGATAAGGTGAAAAGTTGATCGAGGTTACTGGGGGAGGTAGCTCATAAAAGCTTCCGGTCCGCCTATTGCTTTGAGGTACCAGGTGGGTCTCCACCGATTGCCTGTCGATGTGCCAAATTTGGAAGACGTCTGCATTGAGTTATCTTACATTCTTATAATCCGTCCACTATATCACAAAATATTGCAAATGGTTGAGGAGATAATGAATTCATTGGGTATAGGAACAAGTCTCCCCCGGTTGGTGCTAAACCGAGGAGCTTGAACATCAACAGAAGCGTAAAATTGCCAGAAAGCACGAAATGCATCTAAGGACTCTTATTTCAACCAGGTCGCTAAATTGTAGTTTAAGAAGAATTAGCGTGAATTGTTCTTCAGAAGCTTTTAAGTACACTGAGGTTTTTTTTTACACTGGGGATACGTTCCATTTCAACTATGAAACCGCGTAAAAAAAGTCTAAATAGAGTTGATCAATTCACATGCATGAACATTTTCAATTGGTTCGATTTTGCTTGCATGTGTTACCTTTTCATGCAATGGTCAAAATACAGTTTTTAAAATTTTGAGTAGTTACACCAATAATTGTGAATTTTTTGAAGAACTGCTACATGATTACTTTTTGCCCAAAACAAAACATGTGATTCGTATTAGATTGAAAAGTAGTTCCGTTGTGGAGTTATCGCCAAAAACAAACCATGTAAAAAAACGAGTAAAAAAGACCTTAGTGTACTTGATTAATGCGGATATTATTTGCAACTTTGAAGTGGTTTGTGGAGGGCGGTTATAAAAAAAAAAAATTTAAGAAAATAAATTGGTTGCCCCGGGGATTGGGTGGGAGAGGTTGTGGCGGTGCTATTGTGGGCTATTTTTTTATAGCGGGTAAAGGGTGTCCACGATGAAATTGCCACACACAAAATTGATTCGCAAAATTCGAGTTTTCATCCGATTGCCATCAAATTTTCAGGGATTGAGAAATAACTATTAAGCTTCATTTTACCATTTTACTCGTATTTTATTTACAGTCCATACGCAAATGCCCGCACCTTGGCCTTAACCCCGGCCATAAGATTCTGCACAACCTGTGAATCAACCGTTTTTTGCATGTAAGCCCATACTTTCTTCAGTTCCTCGACTGTCTTCACTACCTTAGGTCGTTTAAGAAGGTGCTGCTTCATAATCACCCAGTACTTCTCGATGGGGCGGAGCTCCGGAGTGTTGGGAGGGTTGAACATTTTCGGCACGAAATTGACCTTATTGTCCGCATACCACTTCAGCACGTCCTTGGAGTAGTGGCATGAGGCCAAATCCAGCCAGAAGGTTGTTGGGACGTTGTGAGCCTTCAGGAGAGGAAGCAGCCGCTTCTGGAGGCACTCTTTTATGTATACCTGTCCGTTCATCGTGTCCTGGGTCACGAAAGGTGCACTCCGCTTCCCGCACGTGCAGATGGCTTGCCAAACCAAGAGTTTCTTCGCAAATTTGGACATCTTCTGAGTGCGGACATGCTCCGGAACGCTGAACTTATCCTTGGCCGTGAAAAACAGGTTGCCGGGGATCTGTTTGAAGTCGGCCTTCACATATGTTTCGTCGTCCATGATGCAGCATTCAACTTTCGTCAGCATGTTGAGGTACAACTTCCTGGCACGAGTTTTGGCGGACTTGTTCTGCTTCTCGTCGCGATTAGGGGCCTTTTGTACCTTGAACGTTCGAAGCCCAGCCTTAGTTTTGGCCTTCTGGATAAAACTTCGGCTTAGGTGCAGCTTCTTAGCCACATCCCGAACGGAGGCGTTCGGATTTCGGTTGAAGGCCCCAACTACGCGGTTGTGATTTTTGGTGTTGTACGGAATACTTTTTCCTTCACTTCTGGGCTTCCGATCGTTGGTCAACCGTTCCTCGAACCGCTTAATCACTCGCGACACCGTGGAATTCGCGATTCCCAACGTTTTAGCGATGGAACGATGCGAGAGATCCTTGTTCTCGTGATGAATGCGCAAGATTTTATCACGCACGAGCTGTTCTTTCGACTCCATTTCCGCGAGTTTTGATCACAGGACTTTAAAACTTGCAGGATGTAAAAAATGCACTATGAACTAAATCCACCCAAATTTTCATTAAAATCAACCCAACGGTTAAAAAGTTAGAGCAATTTCATAGTGTGGCAATTTCATCGTGGACACCCTTTAGTGCGTTCCTTGTTGTTTCGGTTATCTATTGCTCGGCGGTGGGGGGTTACTAACGATTATGAATCAAAAATATTATCATAACACTTATCAGGATGAATCCTGATCCATCGAACCCTACCCTACTATCATGAAAAAGCCTCCTTCATGTGACCTTTGTGGGGATGCTGAGGTAAACACGGTTCCAAAACAGTGAAGGTCACACTAACATTCCTTCCCTATTCCCACCTGATTGCAAGGACGTGGCCAGCACCGTTAATTATGTTTAAAGAAATTGAATTACTGAAACGTGTACAGTGAGAATGGTAGGTTACTCCCAGTCCCATTTAGTTGATTCATAGTGCAATTTCACTGATTCTGATCAATCACGGAGAAACAACCATCGGTACGTGCAGTCAATCAAGCTAAGCTAAGTTAATCACCTTTTAAAAACTTTTGGTAGTTCATGGTTATGATATGAATTTATGGAGGTCCAAAGATTGAAGCTGGAACACATAATTAGGTTAAAAGTTGTTCTAGGTGATCCAAAACACCTCTGAAGTTTAGGTTTTTATATTTATATACAAGTGAAAACACCTTTCGCTTGGTATATAATGGATACTATACTTATTTATAGAGGTCAAAAGATTAATAATGATACTGTATTAAGGGAAAAAGTTATTTCAGGTTATCCAAGAATTCTCTGGAATGAAGTTCTTCGTATCTACAAGCGTAACAATCATTCTCCTGGTAGTTTATGGGACCGATATAAATTCAAGGAAGATCAAAGATTATAGTAAGATTAGGATTTAAGATGAATGGTTATTCTAGGTTATCCCAAAGATCTTTGAAATTTATAATATTATTCATATATAGAAGTGAAAAAATCTATCTTTTGGTGTTTATGGGTACGATATTAATTTATGGGGATCCAAAGGTCTGAGTTGAAACAATTGATGAGGTGAAAAGTCTATCAAAGAGCTATTCGGAAAAAAAGATTACATAACTGGTGTGTATGGGTGTCATATGAGTTCATGGAGGTCCAAAGATCAGAGTTGAAACAAGTGTTAAGGTTAAAGGCTGATCTTGACTATTGTTTTTTACTAGTTTATGGGTCTGATAAAAAATAATTGAAGGTCAAAGATCTCAGCTGAAACAAACTTAGGTGTACAAAATTGTTCTAGGTTCTCCAAGAGCTCTTTGGAGTTTTGGTCTTTTATCTCCTTACAGTATGATTCTTATTTTGGCATTCTCCCATATGCGGAGTATCTATGATGATGTTGTTAAGGAAGGAAATACTTTCTCATCACCATGAAGATCCAGGAGTGGACAGTATTTTTTTGTATGAACAAAGATCTGAAGAGAAAGTATTCAGTTCCGTTAGAGCACGGCAGGTTATGAAAATTGAATAGAAGTAGTTTGAAATTGAGCGTAGGATATTTGTAAAGCAGTATTTCGAAGCAAGCACACAATCCTTTCCAAACATCCCCAATGCGGGGTAGGCCAAGGCAGGTATAAATCCGCCACCTTGACAGGGAAAAGAATATGTGTTTGATCGTGCTCACATACTACCAGTAGATTTTTGAAGTGGTTTTAACGAAATATCGTTCACACTGCCAAATTCCTGGGAAAGCGGAGAGACTATCTCAAACATTGGGTTTATTTTAAGCATTTATCTACGTGCAAATTTTATTTCAATATTTAAAAGCTGATAACGCTTGAAGATCTCATGACTACAATAACGTACAGCTCTTGGATAACCCAGAAAATGTATGTTACCCAAAGTATTATATATATCAGATCAAGATCTAGAACTAATCAGCAAAATATTAGTTACCTCAGATCAAAACCACTAGAAATAAGAACCGGAACCATTCACCCAAGGGAGCATCTGGATGACAAATAACACATATTTATTGCACTTAGATCCCAAAACCCCTTGAAGAATGCATCAGATCCATAAATTAGGATCCTATATCATAACGCTTTTAGATCTTACGACCTCAACTTCAGAGACATTTTTGATGACAAATAAGAAACTTTGAACCCAAAATAATGTTCCACATGGATTTCAGAACTCCTCAAGATAAGCACCGGATTAGAAACACGAGAAATAGAAATTAATAAGAAACGACATAACTCCAGTTATTTATCTTAAGAATTTAACTCTAGGGAGTTACACTTAGATCTCAGAACCCCTCAACCCAGGCGAACAAGCACCTGGGGTTCATTTTCAAAATCGTCGACGGATTTCGAGACCCGATGTGCATGAAATCTCTTTACTGCGCACTAGTACGTTAGATCCTGGAATCCGCTGTTGTTGTCTGGTGCCCGTATAGCAGTATTTGGATCGACCGCATAGAGGCTTCTTCCCTGGCGTGACGCGGTAAATTTGCCACCTTATGAGCACCGTTGCATGTTGCTGGGAATCGAAACATTGGATAAAAGGCGTTTGTATGCTCAAATATCTTTTGTGGCAAAGGTGCTGACTAATGTAATCGATTCTCCTGCCATTCTCTCAGATCTCAGCCTGTATGCACCAGTAAGGCATCTCAGAAGACGTAACTTTCTTCATCTTGAGTCGTGAAATAGTCGCTATGGACAACATGATCTGAACTTTCGACATCAACGAGCCTGCCAGCGCATTTCTGCATCGCCAAAGAAACGTGTTACGTAGAGTTTAAGTTTTATGTTGTTTTAGTTCATTTTATTCATTAAGACCCCAATTGGTCAGATGGATGTTTACAAATATACAAAAACAAATACAAATACAAATTAAATCATTCAAGTTACTAACTTGCTACAAATTGTTAGAATTGTATAAATGGTCATCGCTTGACTTGATTTTCTGGTTTGGTTTGACCATAAATACTTAGAAACACATGCTGGATCCACTTTGCCTATCAAAGTAATGATACATTGAATTTTACGGGATAGCATCTCTGGTTTTTTTTTTCAAAGTGAGTAAATACTCATGAATTTCTCACTTTGGGGTATTATATTGCATTCAGTTTTCAAACTGAAGTATCTTACTAAACGTTTAGTTAAATTGATAACGTTGAGGTAATAGAAAGTTGTGATTTTTCTGCACTATAAACCAACAATGGGTAACTAAGCCAATGTACTTCCCCCGTTACAGAATGGAAAAACTTTTAACATGTTTCTCTAACATTGAATTAAATCAATGTAGAAGCAACTTCTTCAGATCTACCAAATATTATTCATATATTCCTAATATTATGATGTCACCAACAATATTGCAACAAATGCTGAAAGTGTCTAACTCGACCTCGGCACAACAAACGACACACCGTTGAACAGTCTTCAGCTATCCTGACGTCTAATGACCAGCGTCAAGGACGGCACTCGCCGAAGCAAAACACATAGCGTAATTAATACAGCGCGTGTCAACGAAAACGATCGAAACAAGTTTCATGAACGAAAAAATGTCAAGGTCCTCATATTTTGTCAGCCGTTAAATTCACACGCGACGTATTTGTTTATGCATAATCAGTTGAGCTGTTAGATGACGAATCTGCGAACACCGAAAATGTGGGAATGATGAATTCTCGCTTAGCATTTTCCGTATAATTTATTGTTCAATGTATAAGTTAACAAAGTCTTTTCTCGATTTTAACTGTAAGCAGAGCCATGAATTCGATTGTTCAGCCCTGATAATACATAGCGAAAGTCGATGTAGATAATCGATCAACGAATAGACTTTTTTCAAATGTTACGCAAGAATTGATGCCTTTTTTCCTCGCCAACTCTTCAGTCAGAACAACACTGCTCGACACAATAGATGGTCATGATTTCCCTTCCAGAAATTGTAATTTTAATTGCTCCGTTTTCCCAACAGACCGACTCCAATTAGTCCCGGGAATTGCTTCAACAATTGTCAATGTCGTAACCAGAAAGTGAGAGAGCGGAAGGCGCGCAACCATCGAAGTTGGTCATTCGGAACACTTTCCGAGCACTTCACCCCCGCTGGTATGACGAGAATTTCTTCTCCAACCCTCGCTCAAGTGGCAAGAAGGACTAAGCGAGGAATCAAGCAAAAAATACCAAAATAGCTGCCAACCGAACAAAAAGGGACATAGACTGTACGCAGCAGACGCAAATGAAACGCTAGAAATCGTATTTGTCATTTTGATTGATTTTTGTTTTGCATTCGTATCCCGTCATCCGTCGGCAGTGGATATATCCTACTAGGGCTCGGGCCCGGATGTGACGGAAGCAGCCTTTGATGATGATGATGTAGATGTTGTTGATGCTAATGGGAATGGGTCTGAGTGTAGGTGTTTTTCATAGAACTACCGAGAAACCCTCACCCAACTCCCATCCCCCGAGCTACAAAAAAAAAACACTCATCTGATGATGCAAACGTCTTCAAGGTAGATGGAAGATTGGAGGAAAGTGATGAAATTTCCCGACACGCAGTAAATGTTTTTGATGGAATGACAATAGGCACATTACGTCGATGAGGACAACTTGACTACGAACGGCGGCGGCGATGCTCAGTGAATAGAATCTCACCACATTCATTTTTTGCCCAACCGCCCACTCACGCCACCACAGTACCGATTGGATGTAAATATGCCACACAAAAATCAGCCAAAAAACGACGAATTGTGAAAAGGGTTCTCCGGTCGTCGACGGCAGCGGCGGAAACTCTCGAACGTGGCTTTCACTTGCTATGGAAATAATGAAATATTTATGCAAATCATGGACCGAAAAGGATCACGCTGCCAGGCTTCACTGAGGTCTGTGTGTAAATATGGGTTATAGAGAGAACTTTTCTCTGCCCTCGAGGTTGCCTCGAAATTTGGAAGTTTATTCTCACTGCGTATAGTTTTGCCAAAGGTGGGTGGTGGGTCGTGTCTGGCCCACCGGGAAGTTTTGCCGTCGTCGCCGTCGTCGTCGAGAAACCTGGGTTTATTTTTCCCCACTTTTGGCACAGTTTATTTTTCTTCTGGTTCGCGTTTGATTTTATCGATTGTTGTGCGTCGCCTTGGTCTTTATTGTGACGAGAAGATTCGAGATCCGAAGACGGGACCTGATCGAATTAGGAGTCCCATTGTGTGAAGGATATCGTGACAGGGATTACATTGCGACGGCCATCAATTCGGGAGTATGTTGAATTTGGGTGCTGTTGTAAGTTGGGGGAGTTTTTTCGTTTCGAAATTTGGGGAAAACATAACTATTTTTTTCTTTTTTTTTTTTTTGTTTTTTTCTCTTTTTTTTAAATTTGGGTGTTAAAAAAAATAGGGGGGTTTGAGAATTCTCAAATTAATCAAGTTATTCAATGCTGTTTATTGTTGCTCTTGTGGGTTAGAACGGATGATGGCAACCAAAATGGTGTTCGGTTTTCGTAAGTGTCAAAATGGCTTTGGAGCGGCGTTTTAATAAAAGAGATTTTCTATTTTGGTTATATTAGCAGTATCAGAAGAGTGAGATAATTTAGGTAAAATGCTTCGCAATCTATCTGTGTTCGAGCTAAATGCGCAACTTGTGTGCTCTTTGACAGCAGCTCCCGCACAACATATGCGAAATATGTTTTCGCTCTGTTCGCCCGGTTGATCTGGCAGCACCGCATGCACTCGGCTGCTTGAATTCCCGACCGTCAGTAGTATTTAAGTAAAAGGTTCAATCGTCTGTTCGTAGATTTTTTACATGGTACGGTTTTGACGCGTTTGTCCCCGTTGCATATTAATAAAAGTTCAGTTTTGTGATTGCAATTTAGTTTTGAATTTGATAGTGAACGGCGTCTTATGGTACATTGAATGCATCGTAGCGAAGAAATCAACCCGAAAGTCGCTCATATGAATATTGTGGTTCCCAAGCGAAGTAGACCCAAAAATAACGCAACACAACGTAGGAAACTCCAACGATAAGCGTCACCATAAAAACTGGTGCCGTGACCAGGATCTGCGGCCTGGAATTTCTGCGAGAATCTCCAAGTCATCTCAACTCCCGGTGCAAAGAAGAACGACGTCGTCTTTTCCGACGTAGGAAACCTTTCACTGCCGCCATTCTGTGGGGTAGTTATCACGTCGTGGAACAGCGCCATTGCTTAAGTCAAACCATTGTTGGCAACGGTATTGTCAACTTCATGATTGTTCGATTGATGCCACTATCCTGAATCGTTTGTATAGCGACAATTGTATATTGTATGGTGTTCGTCATTGTCCGAGATTGCAATCACTCCGCACGGCTTCCTACCGCAAATTGCGGAAATCGTTACGCTGCTATCTTCGGACCGAACCTGCTACAGCATTCACGTTCGAATTGGTTGATCGAAGTCTCTATCCACCTGCTGATTTGGATTTTGAATAGCCAAGAGTTGGCTCGCTTTGTTCCGGTTGGCTGAAAAATTAAATACAAGGCACATTTTTGCCTTGGACAAGGTGAATACCTTTCCAAGTGTTAAATTACCTATCGTCCGGTCTACCTTGGTCGTTTTTCGACAGGATCACCTCTCGCAACCATCGATCATCCGTTGTGCGACCATCAACCATCGACAATGGCTACGGAAACTGTGCTGCTTTCCCGGAGGGAGACGATACTTGCTACGCTGGGTCGGGCAGAGGACTTCGTTGCGGAGTACGACGCGGAACGGGACCAGGCGCAGGTACCGTTGAGGCTGAGCCACATCGACAATATCTGGGCTAACTTGGAAGCGGTGCAAGGGCCACTGGAGGATATAGCAACGACAGCCGAAGGTAGGGCGATGCATGCTGGCATCCGTGCCGACTTTGAAAATCGCCTGTTTTCAATAAAGGCAAACTTGCTTTCCTATTTGCCTCCACTTTCAATTAACGCTCGCCATCCCTGCTCCACTAATGCTACTTCTGCTCTCTCTGGGATCAAATTGCCCACCATTTCGCTTCCGGAGTTTGATGGGGACTATCAGCAATGGCTCACTTTCTATGACACGTTCGTGGCACTCATTCATTCGAACGCTGAAGTCCCAGACATACCAAAATTCCACTATTTGAGGGCAGCTGTGAAGGGGGAGGCTGCTCAGGTGATCGAATCGATATCAATTAGCTCGGCGAGTTACAACCTAGCTTGGGAAGCATTGAAGGGCCGATACTCCAACGAATACCTGATGAAGAAACGGAATCTGCAGGCGCTGTTCGATGTTCCCCGAATGAAGAAGGAGTCTGCTTCAACCCTTCACGTGTTGGTCGACGCTTTCGAACGACACATCAAGATTCTACGTCAGCTGAAAGAACCTACACACATGTGGAGTACCATCCTCGAGCATTTGTTGTGTACGCGCTTGCACGACGATACACTGAAGGCCTGGGAGGACCATGCGTCAAAAGTGGAAGATCCGAACTACACCTGCCTCATCGAGTTCCTGCAAAGAAGAATTCGGGTTTTGGAGTCAATATCGGTGAATCACCCTGTGTTATCCAGTACTGCCACGCCTGCGTTATCGTCATCATCGTCGAAAAAGTCGTCGATTAATCTTTCTTCGTGCTCGTCCACTACAAGTACTTCGAAACGATGTCCTGCCTGCAATCAACCGCATCCATTGTACCGATGTTACAAATTTCAACGCCTTCCACTGTCTGAGCGTCAACAGATAGTCAATGCGAAGCATTTATGTTTCAATTGTTTTAAAGCCGATCATATCGTAAGCAACTGTCCATCGGAGTTGAATTGCAGGCAATGTAATCGGCGGCACCATAATCTTCTCCATCCTCCAGGATCCGAGGCAGAGCGCAAATCGTCTAAAGGTAGCTCATCGGTAGCTTCGACGTCATCTTCGAGCCCAACCGCCCACTCTCGCGCTTTAGCTCGGGAAGAATCGGCTGAGCAATCAATGGTGGCCGCAGCAGATGTTGCATACGAAGTACAAACCAGCGTCCCGGTTCAGCAGCCAAGGGAAAACGTATTCCTGTTGACTGTGATCGTGAACATCGTCGATGCGTTCGGGCACGAACATCCAGCGCGGGCTCTTCTAGACAGCGCTTCTCAACCCAACCTGATCACCGAGCGGATGGCCAGAATTCTTCGTTTGCGGAAAAGCAGTGTCAACATAACCGTTCAAGGAGCTGGTAAATTGTCCAAAACAATTCGTGAATCGGTGTACACGGAGGTTCGGTCGAGGAATCAGAAATTCTCTTGTGGAGTCAACTTTCTCGTGATGGATAAGTTAACAGCAGACCTGCCAGCACACAGTATTTCGACGTGTGGGTGGAACATTCCGAAGGATCTCGTCCTGGCTGATCCCTCTTTCAATAAATCCCATCCAATTGACCTCGTTCTTGGAGCGAAGCACTTCTACACGTTCTTCCCCAGCGCAGCACGGTTGCAGTTGGCTATCAATCTTCCGGTGCTAGTGGACAGCGTGTTTGGCTGGGTCGTCACTGGCTCCGTTACCCAGAATCAATCGACAGCATCTTCATCCACTTCCTCCGTCAGTACTCTGACTGTTTCGATGGTATCCCTCGAAGAGGGAATCGAACGCTTTTGGAAGAACGAAGAACTCGTTTTGAATGATGGCTATTCCGTTGAAGAAAGGTACTGCGAGCAACTTTACCAATCCTCAACTACACGAAGTGAAGCAGGTCGCTACATCGTCCGTCTTCCTCGTCAACCTGACTTCAATACCAAGCTTGGTTTGTCGAAAGCCAATGCTATGCACCGCTTCAAACTTTTGGAGAAACGATTTGAAAAGGACCCTACGCTGATGGCCGATTACCACCAATTCATGCAAGAATACCTGAACCTTGGCCACATGCGCTTAGTCGGAACGCTCAAAGAAGAACCATTGGTGGCCTGCTACTTGCCGCACCACCCAGTATTCAAAGAAGCCAGTACTACAACGAAGGTCAGGGTAGTTTTCGATGGTTATGCGAAAACGTCGACGGGATACTCCCTCAATGAAGCACTTTGCGTGGGGCCGGTGGTGCAGGAAGACCTTCTAGATCTCACCGTGCGATTTCGGACGTCCAAAGTGGCTGTGGTAGGTGATGCAGCAAAGATGTACCGCCAAATTCTGCTACATCCGGAGGATTGTGCCCTGGTTCGAATATTCTTCCGCTTCTCCCCGATGACTCCGATCAGAACGTACGAATTGCTTACCGTTACCTACGGTCTTGCACCATCTTCGTTTTTCGCAACACGTACGCTCATTCAACTGGCCAAGGATGAAGGTCACGCGTATCCTCTCGGTGGCCCGGCTCTGCGTAAAATTTTTTACGTTGATGATTTTATAGGAGGAGCGCAATCAGTGGAAGAGGCCATTCAGTTGCGAACCGAATTGAGCAAACTACTGTCAAAAGGGGGAATCGAGCTTCGAAAGTGGACATCGAATCAACTAGACGTTCTGAAGGGCCTGCGGGACGATCAAATCGGAACGCAATCATCGGTGCAGTTTAGTCCCAACGAAACCGTTAAAGCACTTGGCGTTGGCTGGGAACCCGAGACTGATACTTTGCGTTTTGATTCCAATATCGAGCAGGCAACCAATCCTCCCACGAAACGCAATATTCTATCCAATATCTCCCGGCTGTTCGACCCGCTTGGACTCATTGCACCCGTCGTTGTCAAGTCCAAAATCCTCATGCAAGAACTCTGGCTGCTGTCCTGCGGATGGGATGACCCTGTCCCCGAATCCATTCGGCTGAAATGGGAAACTATATGTAATGAACTGCCTTCTATTTCAACTTACCGCATTCATCGTTATGCATTCATGCCGAATGCCAGTGTGCAGTTGCACACCTTCGCCGATGCGTCGGATGTCGCATAAGGTGCCTGTATCTACGCACGTTGTGAAGACAATCAAGGTAATGTTCAAATTTCTTTGTTGGCTTCGAAGTCCCGTGTGGCCCCGCTTAAACGCATAACCATTCCACGATTGGAACTGTGTGCTGCGGTCCTCGGAGCACATTTACACGATCGGATTAAAAAGGCCATCAACATGGACATTTCCACTTCGTTTTTCTGGTCGGATTCTGCCATCACGCTCCAATGGCTCCGATCTCCTCCGAACACGTGGAAAGTATTTGTTGCGAACCGAGTCTCCGAGATACAACATTTCACCCATGGCTGCCTTTGGAATCACGTGGCTGGCTGTGAAAATCCCGCTGACCTGGTGTCCCGTGGTATGTCCGTCGAAGACTTCATCAAGAGCAAACTTTGGCGGTGTGGTCCTGATTGGCTAGCGCATCCATTGCAGGATTGGCCGTCTACGAAACCAACCGATGTACCTGAAGCGGATCTTGAAGTGCGAGCTGTAGTAGCAACGGTGACGACAACTTCCACTATAAATCCATGGTTCCTCCGCTGGTCCTCTTACAGTCGCCTAGTCAACGTTGTCGCCTACTGTCTCCGATTCGTTAGTAATGCCAGAGAAAAAACTCGCACCCAAGAACCGGACGTCTCCGAGCCAAGCAACATGTGCCTATCACCTGAGCAGCTGGAAAGAGCCAAAACATTGCTGATTCGATTCGCCCAGCATGACGCTTATGCCAGCAAGTTGCAGGAGCTGGAGGCAAATCGTACCCTTGGAAGACGTTCCCCCCTTCGAAAGCTGAGCCCTTTTCTAGACCCAGAGAGAGTTATGAGAGTGGGAGGTCGCCTAAATCTATCGCAATTGCCCTACCAAGCCAAACACCCTGCTCTCCTTCCAAAACAGCACCCTCTAACGCGCCTAATTGCTGAGCACTACCACACAAAGCTTTTGCACGGCGGCGGGCGTACCCTGCTATCGGCAATTCGGGAGGAATTCTGGCCTATAGATGGTCGCAGACTAGTTCGTAGTGTTGTTAGAAACTGCTTTCGATGCTACCGACTGAATCCGGTACCCGCTCAGCAGCAAATTGGTCAGCTTCCAGCTTCAAGAGTCGTTCCAAGCCGTCTGTTCAGCATTGTAGGAGTAGACTACGCTGGGCCGTTCTATCTGAAAGCCATCCACAAGCGGGCGTTGGTGCAAGAGATAAACTAGCTGTAGAACGCTATCAGAATGTATCGAAAATCATAGTATGTGGCGCCGTTTCACGAAAAGGAAAACATCCTCTTCTTTTCATAGAACCTTACGTAAAAATCAACACTGAATATTACATCGAGCAGGTTTTGAAGAACCATCTGCTTCCTCATGCTTCAACGCTGTATGGGAATACACCATATTGTTTTCAACAGGACGCAGCTCCAGCTCACAAGGCAAAGAAGACACAAGCGTCGTGCGCGGATTTCATCACAAGCGAAGAATGGCCTGCATCTTCACCGGATCTCAACCTACTTGAATTTTGTTTTGTTTGAGGTTATATGCTTCAACATATAGGCTCTATGAAAGGGCTTACTTTAGATCGATTCAAGAAACATTTGGTTAATATTTGGGACAAAATTCCTCAGGAAATCGTGCGTGCCAGCTGCAACGGGTTTACAAAGTGTTTAGGCAAAGTTATCAAGGAAAAGGGCGAGAGAGTCGAATTGAATTAATATGGTTTATATCTATAATATGTATCTTTCAAATTAAAAATAGATGCTATGCTTTGAATGATTTGTTTTGCTGTAATCCCATTTTGTTTTAGTGAAACCTATTGTGAGACACCCTGTAAAGTAGAAATGGCATCGATTCGTCACACTTAATGACCCTGTGCTCTGAAAGAAATTAAGTGCACTTTATACAGAAAGTAATTTTTAACTGTTATACTTCAGAATTCAACAACGTATAAGTGAAACAGAACAATTGAAACCTTTCGGACCACTAAAAAACGTGTATTCATGTATTGATGAGTTAGTTTTCATCCCCCTCGGATTCGCTCCTACTATCGTTTGCCATGACTCTAGAGTTATAGTTTGCCATGACTTTAGAATGTACATTTTTCACTGTTATTTTCGGTTTCAATTTGATCGATTCAGAATGCTTTCTAACCGTTAATTAGTTGAAATAAACTTCAAAATCTGAAATTAACAAAAAGTATATAAATTTTTTAAATAAAATTTTATTTATTCCCGAGGACATGATTCAGAAGAGTTTTGATTCGTGGATGAAAGAGTTCAACTTCTTCTGGATCAAGATGTGTAGTCAAATCAGGTTCTTCGATAGAAAAGCTGATTGGCTGGATTCGCCATTTGTGGTAAGTCATATCAAGGAATTTATTGTCATCATTAGTGGAAATACTTGAGCAGTCTTTCAATTTTGCTCGAAGGTTTTTTTTTTGCAATTTCACGATGTTTAAATATCAACAAATAGGTTTTCCAAAAAAAAACAACATAAGAACTTTTACTGACCGCATTAACATTTACATATTATGACATCTGATGTTGAAACATGCGGTAGACAGCCGATGCAATTTCTGTAGGGGCAATTCTGCAACCAAAAAGATATTGAAGCTATTGAGAAATGGTAGCAAAGCTTGGGCAAAGGAAGCGGTGATCCAGTCTAAGCCACATAAACTCACTTCAAGGCCTTCAAGAGAAAAAAAAGACCCGGCTATGTCTATCAAAATATAAATATAGAAGTACGGCAAGCTTTATTCGACAGGAGCTGGGACAAAAGCTGGTTCCGTGGAAAGATGTAATGGTTTTCCGGAACGAAATAATACCATAGTTTTTGGAACTAAAAGGAAAAAGGTTATTTGGCTACGAGTATTACTGTACGTGACATGATCCCAAAATACATCGAACGCATAATGGAACTCACCGAGGTTTTCTTTTCTTTTCCTTTTTTTTTAAATAATTTCTGATGTCATTAATATATACAGGTTAAGTTGAAGCGGCCGCAGGTACTTCAAATTGCTTGATGCGCGTGTCGGCTGGTCCTGATTCTGCGACAGGTTTCAGTCACTATAACTAGGCAAAGTTCTTGGTCCGTGACGATTCGCTGTCGACAGAGCACTTCATGAGCTTAAGCTGGAAGCTAACGGCAAAGTTATAAAAAAATGGACAAAAAATGCCGATTTTTCATGGGTTTACCTTCACCCGCACTGGAAAAACTACCCATGCAGCATCAATCATAGTAACCCATGAGTCAGCAAACAAAATTTGACAGCTCTATCAGTCGAACTCTAACGGTGATAGCAAAAACAGTGAGGCAGCTCCGTTCAGAAGTGCGCGCGTTCAAAGAACGGCACCCCGCCGCGTCGATACCGGACATCGTGCGGCACTTTGTGGTCGCCTGATACGCCCGTTCCAGCATCTACAACATCTTGGCACTATTAGACAACAATCAGAGCATAGAAAGAAAGCCCGGTTCCAGACGGCCGACGACCCTTTGCGACAAGAAGCTCCAAAGGATGCTGAAGAGGAAGACCGAGGTAAAAGTGGCTACATCGCTGCGTGTGCTTGGCCGGGAGGTCGGTTCAACCGGCCAGACAGTGAAAAAGTACCTGGCGAACATGGTCAATTCGATTTTCCCGGCGACCTATCTCACCCTGGATGGCAACGACTGGCAGGGCACTTCTTATTTTACTTCTCACACGAAGGAAATGAGCTCCGAGGTGAAGTTCATTTCACACACCAAGTTCCCCAAGAAGGTGCTGCTGTGGCTGACAATCAGCGAGAAGGGGATGTCAAAGCCGCTCTTCTTTCGCTTTGGACTGGCCGTGAACGGGGAAATTTATAGTACCGAAATGCCTGCCGGAAGTTGCGTCGTTCATCACCTCGTTGCCCACTACTCGAAGCGATCATTGGAGGAGATGGAGCGTCGGTGAACACACTCAACGTCCCCCAGCTGCATCCTATCAAGAATTTCCGGGCCAACCTGAAGCGTAAGATCTACACCAACATTTTGTCGCGAAAACTGAGGAGGAATTGATAAATAAAACGAAGAAAGAACTCAAAAACATGCCTGCCAGCATGTTTTTGTCCGCAATGGCGAATGTTCCGGTATGCTGCCGGAAGGCCGCTCGCAAAGACGTAGAATTTTTTTGAATTAAGCTTAAATAATTACCTTCGATGAGAAATTTATCAAAAGCAATTATCTGTCTTAGCTTTTTTTTATCACCATCCGAAAAAAGTCAATTTTTTTAATGCAAACGTTAGTCGGGAAAACTCTTCGTTTTGCTTAATTATAGGGAATTGGGGCATAAGTCGTGTATCTCAGCGCACAGTTGCGTGCGGTGATTGATTTTGGCACCATTGAACCTGTGAAAGTTTTTGCTTAAAGAATCAGTCATTTCAGCTGAATTTTTCCAATCCTACAATTCCCTGTAGGTTTGGGTCCATTTTTGCCCATTGTGCGGCGGCAAAGAATTTGGAAAAGCAACTTTCAGGTGACGCTTAGTAGCGTGATTACATATTGACATATTGACCGGTACCATCACCGACCAAATAGAAGAATGCCTCCAGAAGCGCCTGCCAGCTTTCCTTGAGTCCCATGAAGGTGACACTCTGTTTTGGTCGGAAAGGCATCGCGACATTACGCGAAACCAGTGATGGAGTGGTACGAAGCCTACGATGTTGTTTTTGTGTCGAAGGAGAAACTCCGCCAAACTCGCCAGAACTTTGCCCAATAGAAAAATTCTGAGCGATTATGTAGGGCAAGCTCCGGAAAAAGAGGAAGGTCTTCAAAAATGACAAGGATTTGAAGAAAGAGTGTATGAAAGTATGTAAGAAAGATAGCGCAGGTTCTGCACAGGATTTGATCGGTAGCGTTAAGTCCAGGAAAGGAAGTTGAATAAACCAATTTAACAAAAACATAGCTTATACGTGTTGGTTTCTTCCCTGAGAATTAAAAAAAAATATTTGGCTTAAAATTAATTTTTAGCGATCATCATTGTCTGTTGCATTTTTTTCGAGTACAATCTTTAAAATGCTTGACATTTGAGATTGACACTCACCATCAGAGCCTGTTAAGTCGTTTTATTCTCATATTCGTTCATATTCATGTGAAATTTATTTCGCTTTATTGTTAGCTCAAATTTTTTTTCCTATTTCGATAGGTTACCAGGTTATCAATTTGTTTCAAATATATCAACAAATGTTTTGATCCTACAATCAATAACACACTTTGAAAATGTTCGCTATTTTATTATTTATTATTAAATGTATATTATTTAGTAGTAAGTTTAGCACTTACGCACAAACGAAATATGTTCAGTTGATCAGCCATCAAATTATAATCAATATATATCTAAAGAAATGTATTATGCTATACCTGAAAAAGTTTATCTGCGAACATAGAAATGATGTCCAAGACATTTGAGACTATACCAAGACTATTCAGGAAGCAATATAAAATATTTCTGGTACATCAGGATCAACCAAGTGAAGAACATATGTAATAGATACCCATGAAATAGTACTTTTCTCTTAAATAATTCAATAACTAAATAAACAATTAATGCTTATACAGGGTGTGGCAGAAAATAATGCGTAAATGTTCAAACTTGAATATTGGGTTAATTTGCATAGCTAATGACTAATTTCTGTCGAAAGTGTATTTGTTTATGTTTACTGTCAAGTGCTGCATCCAAACATTCTATTTGTTTTATTGCAAATTCGTCAAAATGTTCGCGAAACAAGTGATCACCAGTTTGTTGCTCGCCCAGAAGAAGCCGAAAGAGATTGCCAAGGTGGTAGGGTGCCATTTGGCAACAGTTTACCGCATAAAAAAGTCCCTGCAGGATGATCCTAAGCAGTGGAAGCCGGAAAGCGGACGTCCGCGCTTTGCACGCACGCCGAACGTGATCAAATCGGTCCGTGCAAAAATTGCTCGCAACCCGGTGCGTTCCATAAGAAAACTTGAAAAGGAAGCCAATATTTCGAAGAAATCCATGCGGAGAATCATCAAAGAAGACCTGCATGCATCTTCCAGAGCCAGAGTGAAACGCCACTTGATTACGGACCGGGTCAAGGAACTGCGAGTGACTCGTTCCAAGAGATTGCTTTCCTTGTTGAAGAAGGAAAAAATGATAATCCTGTTCTCCGACGAAAAGCTTTTCAGCATCGATGCTGTGGCCAGCAGCCGCACAGACCGGTTCATTTCAACGCAAAAAAAATGGAGAACGTTCCGGAAACAGTGAAATTCAAATTTCAAACCAAACATCCGGCTGGTGTCATGATGTTTGGCTTGGTGGCGTCCAACGGTTTGGAAATGCCGCTTGTTTTCATTGATGCTGGAGTTAAAATCAATATACCTTGTGATCAAAAAGTTCCGGTAATTTGAAAAAAAAAACGCATTTATTTCAATTTTTAATTGATATCTTTATTATCGCCTTCAAAGTACTCGCCATTAGAGGCAACACACATATGCCAGCGCTTTATCCAATCATCCATACATTTTTTATAGGCCGATGAATGTATGGCTTTCAGTTCTTCCAGCGAATTCTTTTTTATCGCATCAATCGATTCAAAACGCCTACCTCTGAGCGGAATTTTCAGTTTTGGGAAGAGAAAGAAGTCGCACGGGGCAAGGTCTGGTGAATATGGTGCTTGTTTGATGGTATTGGTGGAGTTCTTGGCCAAAAATTCACAAATAGTGAGCGCGGTGTGTGATGGAGCGTTATCGTGGTGTAAAATCCACGAATTATTGCGCCACAATTCTGGCCTCTTCTTTCGAATTGCCTCACGCAAACGTCTCATAACTTGTAAATAATACTCTTTGTTAACCGTTCGACCTTCTGGAAGGAATTCAGAATGGACGACACCGCGAAAATCAAAGAAAACGGTCAGTAAAACTTTAATTTTGGAGCGACTTTGTCGTGATTTTTTTGGTTTCGGCTCATCTTCGGCGCGCCATTCGGACGATTGTTGACTTGTGAGCATATCAAATTCATATACCCACGTTTCATCACCAGTTATGATGCGTTCCATGAATGTGGGATCGCTATCTGCGTTCGCAATCATCTGTTTAGCGACCTCAACTCGATGCTGTTTTTGCAAAAAAATCAGCTCTTTTGGAACAATTCGTGCTTCAATGCGTTTCATGCCCAGAATTTCCGTCAAAATGTGTTCGGTCGATCCAAATGAGATATCAAGGAGTGCAGCTATCTCCCGAATGCTAATTGAGCGGTTTTCCATAACTAAATTCTTCACGGAAGCGATGTTTTCATCGGTAGTTGAGGGCGATGGTCGTCCAGAACGCGGCATGTCACTCACGCTTTCACGGCCTTCTTTAAAGTCTTTGTGCCAAACAAATGTACGATTTTGTGACATAGAGTCCTCACCAAAGGCTTTTTGCAACATTCTGAGCGTTTCCGCTGCAGAAAATCCGTTTGCAACACAAAATTTCACACAAACGCGTTGTTCCAATTTTTTATCCATGGTAAAAATCGCCGAGCGTCTATTTTTCGACTAACAAAAGCAGTTGTCAAAACAAAACTAATGGATAATTTGCTCTCACACTTTGACAGAATATCAGAACTAGTGTTGCCATCTTACACTAAAAAGATTTTACCGAAAAAATAAAGGCGGCCTTTTTAAATTGAAAATTACCGGAACTTTTTGATCACAAGGTATATCGGTATTTTAAAGGACCAAGTGCTTCCCTGGGGGAGGGCCAACTTCCCGGGGGACAAAAACCCCCTAAGGGGGGGGGGGGGGGGGTGTCACACGTCCAATCAAACCCAAAAGTGGGTGAAAGAAAAAATGTTGGTTGGCCAAATTGGAAAAAAAAAAAAATGTTCTATGAAGGGAAGGACTCAAACAAGCTGCTTTTTGAACTTGAAGACTGCGTCTATTGAAAAATGATTCTCCTGACCATGTCTATAGCTGGGAGCACAGCACTACACCAAGAAAGAAAACCTCTCAATCAACAACTGAAAAAAGACACGAAACTTGCAAAACACCGAGCTTCCAATGAAACAAACAAGTAACATCGACGATGAAGAGATTGATAAATTTGAAACTCCTCCACATTTCCTCGGCCATCTTAAGTATCATCCCCTATTCCAACCACATCAGACAAACAATACCACCGCAAACCGATACACTATACAGAAGAAGAACAGAATCCCGCGAACACCGGATGATCGAAGGCTACTGCTGGCCAGGAGGGATGGGTGGCAGCGGACGAGACAACGGTGTCAACTTGCAATAAACTAAACAATGTAAACTTGAAACCCCTCGATGGCGATGAAAGCGAAAACAACCATCTCCCAAAACAAGCTTCGAGTGGGTGACGACACCGATAGTGTTCTATGTTTATTCAATGTGGGAAAAGAAAAAAAATTCTGACAAGATGGAACGACACGCGCTGGGAAGAGTTGTCATGGAGCCGGTTTGGGTTTAAATGGTGAGGGAGAAAATCGGGAAGACTCGAACAGAGTGAGTTATTCAGTTATGGATATTGAAGAAGTGTCATACAGAATATTAGCATAGATGAAAGGGAAATTATGTAAATGAGATTTCGTATTTTTATTCTCTCCCATTCCGTCTTATTTTCTTATCTGGTTATATCTATGCCAGTGTTTACGTCTTTCCATTTTTTTCACTGTAAATTATGTATTGAATGACGAGTCACAGGCGGATTGAGTGAAGGCTAGTACTCAGACTGGGACGCGTTCCAACAGACAGCGCGTTTTTTCGGTTGGTGCAAGATAGAACCGAAGAGGTTGAAATAATATTTGTATGCTAATTTAATAGTCAGCAACGTTTCAGCTCCTCGTTTGGGTGCTGTCGGGTGTCCGACGTTTTTCGCGCCACGCCACCATACCGCACCGGCATGTCAGCGGCGGCGTTCGTCCATGATCCCCGATGGCCTTCAGAAGCAAGGTTTTGTCACTTTTGGCAGAGCATTCTCCACACTTGATTCGCTCTATTTGGCTTGTGGATGAAATTTGTCGGTTTGATTATTATGGTTAGGTCATCCTGTTTGTCGGTATGAGGTCGAGCATGTGTGGCCACGTCTTTGATGGTGAGAGTGCGAATGCTCTTGGGGTGAACGTTTATCATCTCAGCACTATACACAACTCATGGGATTCCAGCACGGCGGGTGGCAAAATGCGCATGCAGAGCGAGTGGAAGTGAGATTTTATTTTCGCCTCATGTCTTCGAAAGATAAGATAAGCATTCGGTCGAGATTCTATCCGTGGAATGGAGGTCTGGATTTGAAAATCAAAACGTTTCGCAAGATCGGGATTGTTGTATGGTTTACAAACAATTGTTTTCAATGCCTTCTTTTTACAGCGGCAATACTCGAGCAACACTGTTGCTTACATTCGGACCATGGGCTGCTGTTGACGAGTCATATACAGGGTTTTCGGTTCCTTAGTGCAAATATTTTCTGGGGCGATAGGAGATGATATTTGATGAAAAAAAAAATGTTGTACTCATATGGTCAAATCTCAAGTTTTACGGAGCTATTGAACTTTTAATGTTTTGTTACATCGTTAGTCTTAAATTGGCTGTGACTAAAACTTTTTTCATATATTTTTTTTTTTTCATTCGAAATCGGAGAACGTTTCGTAAATAACAGTGGTTTATTTAATCTAAAAACATGACTTTAAAAGTGCTCTACAACTCTCATTTTGACACAGACATTCAGATCTATCCTAAAATCTGTTTGTTATGAATTTTGTTTTGAATGCAACATGTTGTGCCTCCAATTGGCAGATAATGAAATCACGAATTCAACCCCACCGTGATAATGTCTTTGCGATGTAGCTGTTTTCCGGAAGCCGTGAGCTACTGTTGTGAACACATTGGAGTTATGACATTCTTCTCCTTGGACACCCCATCAAGCAGCGCGGTGATCAAGTGTGCTGTGCGTCCTGCGCACAGACATTAGCACGGTGGGGTTGAACTATGTGCGAGTTGAACTATGTGCGACTCAAACACACTACCATAGTCATTGAACATGGTTCCAAAGATAACATTGCTTAAAATCTCGCTATTTAATGTTAAAATGTTAAATAAATGTTACATTATGTTTCTGTTAGTGAAAAAATGAGACACACAAAAATTATCACAAAAAATTTTTTTATGGGTTTTAAGGTTGGGGGTTAAAAAATTATATATAATTTGTGTGGCGATTTTTTTTTTGTTTGGGGGGGGTGGTTTTTGGGGGGGGGGGGGGGGGGGTGTTTTTGGTTTTGGGAATGTTTTTCCGCTTTTCTTCAACTTCTTCTTCATTATCGCCCAAAACTTTTCGATCGGACGAAGTTCTGGTGTATTTGGCGGGTTCGCCTCCTTCGGGACCACATTAACACTCTTCGCTTCGTACCAATCCATTACAGGCTTGGCGTAATGGCACGAATCGAGATCCGGCCAGAACAGCGTGGGACTACGGTGAGAGCGGAGGAAGGGCAGCAAGCGCTTCTGCAAGCATTCCACTCGATAAATCAGCCCGTTTATGGTGCCGGTTGTAACGAACGGATTGCTGTACCGTCCGCACTCGCAGATCGCCTGCCACAACAGGTACTTCTTCGCGAATTTGTCCATCTTTCTCTTCCGGAACTTTCCAGGGACCTCTATGCGGGACGTACCGACAAAAAACTCGAGGCCGGGGATTTGTTTGGTGTCCGCCTTGATATATGTCTCGTCGTCCATGACGAGACAGCCTGGCTTGACCAGCCACTCACGGTACAGCTTCCGCGCACGCAATTTGGCCACCGTGTTTTGCTTGTCAGTCCAGTTTGGCGCCTTCCTGACCTTAAAAACACGTAGCCCAGCCCGTTTCATGGTCTGCTGAACGAACCACTTCGCCGAATTGACCTTTTTGGCCACGTCTCGGGTGGAGAGGTTCGGGTTATTCTTAATGTACTGCCTTATCTTCCGCGCCTTCTCTGAGTATTCCGTTTTCGGTTTTCGGCGGCTTTCAACGCGCCGCTTGATGGTCTTCGTCTCCTGGAACATCTTCACAGCGCGGGACACGGTGGAATGGTGGATTCCAAGCCTTTTGCTGATCCATCTGTGCAACTGACCAGGATTATCGATCACCGCGCCCAAGATTTGCTGGCGTAGCTCTTCTTGTTTCGAATGCATCTTGAAAACTACTTGACAGATCGCGATAAAATTTTACACACATAAACATAACACTTTAAACTAGTATTACTCAACATTTTTACCCACGCGATAAAAAGTTACACCCAAAACAAAGTGTCGCATTTTTTCCGAGTCCAATCTTTATGCAAGAATTACTAATTACAACTACAAAAATGCTTCACATGACGTTTAAAGCAATAGCTCAGCATAGCAAAACGCAAACAAATACGCATATTCGTAATCATTCAGAAAATAGATCGCACCACAACGATTCAATCACGGTGATCGTACTGAAGCATTCTTTGTCGATATAAATCAGCTGTGAGTCAAACTGCTGCCGAAATCATGAAAACGGTGTTCAGACAGAAGCCAATCGCTTTCGAGTTAAAAATTGCTTGGGTGGGAAAGGTGGTGACTGAGCTAATGAGAAACAGCCGACGAGGATGAAAACAAAAAGGAACAGGGAGAGTGATTATTTGTCCGCCATACTTCCACGGCCAGAAATTGAACTCAATTTGAGAGGCCACTTTAACTCCAATCCCAGAAGCATGTGAATCAGAGCTCACTTGCAGAAGCCCGGATGCACCTGGACCATATCTGAGGATAAGTTCCAGATACCAATCTGAATCGTCGTCAACGGTTTAAATTCTGCACTTTCTTGATCACCAAGAAGCGCATCGAATAGGTCGTATGCTGTGACCCGATCGTAGCAGAAAAAGAATTGTTTATCTGTATCCGCGAACTGCTGACACCGGAGATTGGTAAGCTTTTGATATGACTGAATCGAACTCTAAGTCTTTTCTGATTTACTCAAATAATTTAGTAAGAGATCCCAAACAGCTCTAATAAAACATTTCAATTCAATTCAAGGCAATGACGTACAATTAAGGCTGACTCAAAGTTAATTGTTACACACAAAAAGACCTGTAATTCGTTATTCAAAACGTTTAAAAAATATAGTACTGATTAGCAGTACTTTTATTAAAACTCCAAAGTTACAGCATTAGATGGTTAAATTTCTCCAGTTCGAACAGAATCTCGAACCTTCCTCTTGATGGAGCCCATCAGCGCCCGCATAGTAGGAACGAACACGGAATCAGCGCATTTCTTATATTTTGCCTGCATTTGCTGGGTGTCCTTGGCTGCCCCGCCGGTTCGTCGAAGTCACTGCTTTGAAATTGCCCAGCATTTTTCGATTGTATGATGTATGATGTATGATATGTTCTTCCACCCATTGTAGCACGGAAACTATCAATGGGCTCTCCTCTTTGTTAGACTTGATCAAGCTTTAATAACCACTGATTATCCTAATCATGCCATTGTATGAAGGGCCAAAAAGGAGTTGGGTGGATCGATATGCAACATCACTTATACGTATCCACGGGGATATAAAGAATCTCTTCCCAACAACAAGATTGAACATTTGGTCAAAAGGGCAAGCTTTTTAACGTGGGGGGCCCCCAGGGGGGGGGGAAGAGGCCCCGCCCTCTCTTAACAAGCTGTTAATAGGGGGGGGAAAAAAAAAAAAAAAAAAAAAAAAAAAAAAATAGCAATAAAAATATGTGAAATCGCACGCAAATTTTTGAATACTGTGCCAACGAAAAAAAAATCGCACTAGAAAAACTTAAAATAGCAATAAAAAATTGAATTATGGAGAGTGTGAGCTGTTTAGTGGAATACCTGTAACTAGAAAATAAGAAGAATGATTAGTAATTTCCATTTAATTCCAACTACCTTTATTGCTTATCTTGACAGATACGCGTATTTCGTCTACAATGTGCCGACTTCTTCAGTGTCGTGTACTAATACTTGAAAAATTTAAAGACTTTTGTCACATGTATAGCGCTAAAACTTATTATTATGACGGAAAACTATCAGTTTATTATTGCGTTTATACTAATTGCCATTGCTATTTTAGAAAGTTTTACCGGTCACTTTTGAATTATTGAAAATGAATTATCAATTTCTTATTGCTATTTTATGTTTTTCTAGTGCGAATTAATATTTTTTCGTTGGCACTGTGTTTAATAATTTAGTGGCAATTTTGTAAATTTTCATTGCTAAATTTTCATTAATTAGTGCCAGTATATATTTTAGTCGTTAGCAATGAGGAGTTGGCATTCCCACTCTCCCCATCCAGAGGGCTTCAATCGGGTGCCCTGATGGGCCCTCCCATTCTCATGAAATATTTATATAATGGTGTATATATTTATGTAAATGAAAAATACTACAAGCATTCGTATCTATAATATATGATCTTCATTCGGTTGATCCTGAAATGCAAGCAATGTTGTAAAATGTTAAAGCGATAGCAGCAATTCACCAAAATCTTGATTTTAGGTATCCTGAAAAAGTTTGTTAAATCTATTGAAATTTTACAAGACTAACATATATTAATTCAATTTATTGTTGGATGGAAATAATACGATGTTGTAAAGAAATACTACATAATGTACATATAACAATTAAATGCCGCTATTTGCCTCTTCCACTGCGATCAAAGATAATTGAAACTCTAAAATAACGAAAATTCCAACGTTATATAATATAATAAAGTTGATCACCTCGCAGCCTAGCAAAATAGCAATGAAAATTCAAGCAAACAATAATGCGAGATAAATTTCGTATTAGTATGATTACTGCCGGCAAATCCAAAACGAGAAAAAAAAAATTAAAATAAACGACAGGAAATTCTTCGATAACTCTTTTTTCCTACTGGGCCCATGTATGATTCTTTTTGTCTGTAAAATAGAAAATGTAGGATCATAAACAATGTTAGTTTTTTAATTAATTATTTTGGACGAAGAATTATGATTTGTAGAATTTGTCGTACATAATCCTCTCTCTAAAAAATATAAAAACCATCTCATCTTTTCAAATACATAACGTGAGTTAGATGGGCCAAAACTTACAACGATGCAAATGCGAAGCTGAAAATAGCATAAAAAATATTGTGAAGGGATGTTATAATATAAAATGATAATAAAAATCATATTTGTAATGTCTGCGTGTCTGCTGATCCTGCTGCAATTGTAAACGGACTTCCATTATCATTGCCACGGGGGATGAAAACAAGTCAAAATTATTATACAATATTTGGGAATGCCATGGATGATCTGAAATTATAAACGGCATAGAGAATACTTCCATTTTTCGTGGTAGGGTAAGATTTCAGCATGCTACTTTACCGAAGTCTCGCTGCCTACATCGCGGCTGCCACCTAATGTATAGTTGACGCAATACAGCGTTTCTTACTCAACCGCTGGATGCTAGGACAGACGCTGTTTGAGCCGCACCTCCTTGGTGGACAGACGCTTGGCACGCACCTCCTCAATCTAGCTGAAGTCAGAAGGACAACAGTGCCCAGGTTGCACTACCAGCTATGTACGCAACCCTTAGCTGGCGGTCTTTGTCATCTCCTGACCCGTGGAAGCATGAGGTAGGAACTTGTGAGGACCATAGCTATGTTGCGGGGACGCACGCTCCATCCCAGATGTCTACTCACCATTTTGCTGCCCGTTTGCCCAGCATTTTTCGGTTGGTCGAAATTCCGAAAAATTTGGAAAATTCATTAGCTTGGGGACAAAATCGATCTTGTTGGCAGCATACCACTCCAGAAACACATTGGAGTTGTGGCAGCTGGCCAAATCGGGCGAAGAGATAACTTTGCCCCTTGCTTGCGGATGAACGGAGAGTATTGCCAATTTAGGCATTCTTCGATGTGCACTTGAGATGTCATCGTGAAGGATATGACGAATGGTTCATGGCCTTCTTCTTGAACTTGTCGGCAAATACGACCTTGAATCTTTCCGGCACATCCCCACGCCCAATCGCGATATAGAACTTCTGACCGGGAAGCTGCTTAAAATCGAGTTTGATGTATGTTTCGTCATCGTTCAAAGTGCTGCCCATGTGTTTCGTCAAAACACGGTCGTACAAGAGCCTTGCATGCTTATTGGCCACGGAATTCTGCTTCATATGCCGGTTCGGATGTTTACTGGCTTTGTGCGACTTGTTTCCTTCCCATGGCAAGGATGTTCCGCACCGTTTGAAAGTTAGCGTTGTACCTTCTGGCCACATCTCGAATCGAAAGACGCACCTCAACATCTTGCTGCGCAGCTGACGATCCCTGGTTCCAGTTATTTTGAAGGTCCGCTGACTCCATTCCACACTCAGGGTTTCCTTGTAGGTTTTGAGCACTCAACAAACTGTTGTTTTCAGCATCTTCAGCACTTAAACCAGCTTGGAACCGATAAACTCCAGGTGTTTGTGCTCAATATTTTTTCTTCTTCCAAATTCCATTTGACGTTAATTCTGAACGCGATCGCCTACTTTGATCAAACTTGCACTAATTGTTTTCTATAGAAGTGTTAACAAACCACTGTCAAATATTTTCGATTTCCAACTCTAGAGACGTGCTACCGGCGCGCGAGGGGCATACCAATTTACTTTTAGTCAGCCTTTATCCATCATTTACTTGGCATTTTGTGAGTTATTTGAGACAAAATACATACCCAACACACCCAATCTCAGAACACCACATATGGAACATAAATCGGCAAAAAATGAACAAACGCAATTCGCACATCACAATGTTGCTTTCATCCTTTCACCCTAACCCAAGATATCGTTTAAAGAACAGAAAAACCCCTAACACCACTGGGGTGTTAAAGTGTGCATCGCATGTGAATTGTGGCACGTGGCAAATGCCTGGAAGCATATTAAACACAAGAAAAAAGATGAAAATGCACCATCATCATCACCGCCCTCAGTTATGATTTTTTCTTACCTTTGGGAATTGGCAACCATGAATGTGACGAGTCTTGCGGTTCTGAGTGCATTCAAAAGGTGGAAGCGATGCGCTTGGAATCTCTATATTATCCTCACACTGGGCTGGTGGCCAACCACAATTTAGACACAATCGAGAATGCTGGTGCAATGCTATGGAGGAGGGTGAATACCCTTCACTGCGCATTTTTATCGCACTATCTATTCGTGAAGTCTTTGTTGAATTGGTTTTTTTTGAGCGTATAATACCAACGTTGGATGTCGCCTTGCAGGTTGGGAAGAGAACGATCGTGTCAATCCGTCATCCAGCGGGAAGCAAAGCAACGCATCGTTGAAAAACAATCCCGACAAATTGCCAGTGGCACAAGAAGGGCTCTAGCTCAAAAGCATGTTGAAAATTGCTACATTAAAAGTATTTTAAATCCGCTCATACTTGCTGTCTGTTTCCTCCGGCGATAATTGACGATGACATGGTTTTTGAAGACGAAGATGCGCTCTTAGCTACTTCTGATGAACTGTTCGAGAGGAAATTTCAAAATTCTTGCTTCATCCTCCGACATGATTTATGCTTATTTGAAGGATCAAAGATTTGAAGGGAATGTGCACAAAATATACCGCCCTGACCTAGGATAGACATGCAAAACAGATGGCACAGCGCTCGGCCACAACCACTCATTTCTCCTACATCGGTATTGGCTGTCGGTCATGGCCAAACTTGAAATATAACGCTCTAAAACACATATAGAAGCATGACAACATACGAAACACCACTGCACCATTACATCTATCTCCACTCTACATCCGGCAACACGTTGACTGTAGAACGCACCATTGCCTGTTTTTAACCCCCATGGAAGCACGCCTGGTTTGGTTTCTTTATTTGGACGCACTTGACGTGGACTCATAAATCACATTCCGAGCGTTTGCAGAACAGTTCGTTCGATCCGATCTGATATTGGGCAAATTCCATCCACCCGCCTCCAGCCAATTCTGTGCATCGATCTCAACGAATTCAATTTGAAAAATCTCGCACGAAAACCAACCCACTCCATCGTTGGATAAATCAAACCAAATCATCATCGAAAAAACGAAAGAGAAATTGCACAACCTAGCCACACTTTTCCGGTGCTCCGAATGGAAAAGTTTAGGAGACACAATGTGTCAATTTCGTGATCACAGTGAACGAATTTTTCACCCAATGCAACCGCCAGTGTTTGCAGCCACAACCCGTCTCGTTCCAGGGATTTGACTCCCGCTGGAGATGGAGGTACAGCTCAGAAGACAAATGTGTGCGGTCATGTGCGAATCAGTACACACGTTGATCTGTGCCAGGTTGATACTTTATATGTGTGTATATTGAGAACGGAAAAACACCATGCGTCGTCATGTCGTCCTTTTGGTGATGGCCATGGCCATTCTCTAGTTGGGCGGGTTTCGTGCCCAGGGGGGTTGGTTTCCTCTGTCGGCCGCATCGCATTTCGCAATTTTTCATGCTCAGATTGCAGCTGGATGGGGTTGTGTAATATGAAGTCATGAAGGTGTACGTGTGCACAATTTGTTATTGAAGAATGAGGGCCATGAGCGCTATTTTTCATACACGGTAGATTCTCAATATTTATCAAAACAAAATATCCGATTGGACCGTGTTGGATTGCAAGAAAAAAGGATCACATGATTTCTGCCTGAGGATGCAATCTGACGACATTTTGGCTTCCATGACAAAAACAATCATCTTTCCACGCCATCCACGTTTAACCCCTCGAACAGAACAAGTTAATCTAAAAGCTAACTCGCCGTACTTAATCCACACTAAACCCGTTCATAATCCTCCAACACTCCAAATCACGTCATTGGTATCATCTGTTGGCCACCCGAAAAAGTATTCCATTTCGAATCTAATAACAGACCGTATCCCTTGCGAGGCATCGACTCCGACTTCGGCATCGACGGGAACACGGCAGGCAGCTTTGAAGCTCATAACCGCAGCCACATGTGCCGATATGAATGAAAGCGTGCCGGGGCGCGCTCCGTCGGTGTGATATCAAACCGCGTCTGCATCCCGACTCGGTCGCCGTCGTCGTTTGGGTTGACGAATGCGAGACAGATGGCGTGCGACTGCTGAGGCATTCTGGCTGGAGGCACGTTTTGAATAGTACCTACGGTGCCTGGAGGAAACGTATGACCGCGTGTGAGCTTCGGGTTCATTAAAATAACGTGAATGACGTGAACGTGCAGATTTATTTCGACATTATTCATTTTAGCTTTTCATTCGGAATTTTAAATTAAAATTTTGTTGTGTTTTTCCGCTCTCATTTCCATTTGCATGTGAGCCCTTTGTGCAGGGAAAGAGAGTCGTTCCGATTGTTGAAGGAAAACGAAAATGGCGGCTTTGGGGATAAATCCATTCTGCATGATCCTAGCTTCTTAGTACGCGTGGATGTATAAAGGTTTACTGAATTAAAATTTACGGATTTCTGCTTTGCCAATTGTTGTGCTGTGTTTTGTTCTCAGCTCACAAAGAGTTGAATTCTTTCGCAGCGTTTTATCCGGGTGGAGGTAAAATTATCCGTGATGTATGGTTGAGTCATAGCTTTTCAATTTTTTTTAAAAGAAATAACAATATATTCAAAAGAAATCTAGGTTCACTAATGTAATAGCTAATACTTAAGGGGCCACCACACGGTGGCTATTTCTAGTATGTAGTGAGCTATAAGCTAGAAAACTATGTAATAGTTCAACCGAACCAAACCTAAGTTCAACCTTTGATTTTGATCCCTGACTCCAACGTTCAATCATCCCTTTTTGAAAGTTGAAAATCCGAGTGGATCCAAACCCAAGCCAGGAGTGCGCAACTTGAAGCGTTAAAAGTCATCATATGTGTCGAAATCGTGTCTGAACCCACGGAACTTAAAAAAACCAAAAAATCAGGCCACAATAGGCAACTCGTTGCAGGAGACGTTGTTGGCTGGAGTAATTTTCAGAATGTCTCAAGAGCAGCTGATTGTCCTCGCGTCAGTGAACCATACAACTTGCCCACCATCGGAGCCGAAACAGGCATCTCAGGAGCTAAAGATCCTGCATCAGATTCCCCGAATGCACGACGATTTCACGAACGACGTCCCGCGGTAGTTCTTCGTCATCCACCGGCACTGCAATTTCACGGTCTATCTGCTCGTCCGTGTACTCGGGCGACCAGGTCTTCTTCCGCCAGATGATGTCCTTCATCTTGAGGGCTCGGTGAAGCAAGATATGGGAGCAGTGATATTTTCGGCCGGCGTCATGCAAACTCGTTCCGTCCTTGTTGTCGAACAGCTTTTTCAACGCTTCCTTCTTCTTCTTCGTCATTATCTTCGCTGGGCGGCCGCTACTGGCCTTCCGCTCCACGCTCAGGGATGCCAGGATCCGGTAAACTGTACTCACGGGCACGTTTTCGTCTCGAAAGTGGTCTACCGTAAACTTTTTTCCACGATGACCATGCGTTTCGTAAAACCGTACAGCACGCTCGCGGAGTGCTTGCTGTTTCGACGCCATCTTCGATTGAACTGAGAGCACCCGAGTGAAAAGAAACATGCCACCCATTTCTAGGGAGTCCAGAGAGCAATTCTCTTGAAGAGAAAACAATTTGCGCTCTTGAATTTAATTACAGAAAGGTATTAAAATCATTCTCATTTTTTATTGAACACCCGTTAATAAATATCCCTGGCGCTCTTTGCAGGGGGCTTTTATACTTACGTCCTTGTGAATAATAAACGAATTTTAAATAAAGCGGTCATTTCAATCTCATTTAAATGTTGCTGCTCTAAGCACCGGTAAGAATAATTATAAACCTCAAAGCAATGAATTAAACCGATTTCTCTGAACTTCTCAAAGGAAATTCCCTGAACTTTTCAGAAGAACATCCCTGAACTTCTCTGAAGAACATTCCTCACATTCTCAGAAGAACTTCTCTGAAGAATTTCCAAGAAGTACTCTGAAGATAATCCCCGAAGGTCTCTGAAGAACTTTTCTGACGTTCTCTGAAGAACTTTCCTGATGTTTTGTGCATAATTCCACCAAAGTTCTCTGAAGAACTTCCCTGAATTTCTGTGAAGAATTTTCCTGAAATTCCTCTGAAGAACTTCCCTGACTTGACTTTCTGAAATTCCCTGAATAATTTTCCTGAACTTCTCTGAAAAATTATCTGATGTTCTCTAAAGAACTTCCCTAGTTTTCTCTAAAGAACTTCCCCAAAGTTCTCTGCAGAACTTCACCGAAGTTTTCTGAAGAATTTCCACAAAGTTATCTGAAAAACATCCCCTGAATTATCTGAAGAACTTCCCTGAACTTCTATAAAGAACTACCCTGAATTTCTGTAAAGAATGTCCCTGAAATTCCTCTGAAGATCTTCATTGATTTTCTATAAAGAACTTCCCTGAATTGTGAAAAAGTTCCTCTGAAGAACTTCCCTGTAGGTTCTCTGAAAAACTTCCCTCAAATTCCTCTGAAGAACCTCCCTAAAATTACGTTCCTAAAATTCTCTGAAGCATGTCCCTGAACTTCGTACACCATCACAACCAATCGATCGAAGTAAGGCCTGTACTCGAAAAAAAATGCACCATTTATATCCGTGTGTAACTTTAAATAAAAATTTATAAAAATCTGGGTATAACTAGTTTGGAGTAAATTGTTTACATGTGCAAAATTTCATAACAATCGGTTCAGTGGTTATTGAGGTGTCATCGAAACAAGAATACATTTTGTCCCAGATGACCAAGCGGCGGGCTAGAAGTGGAAGAAAATCGAAGACAGCTGACTCTGTGAAGGCCCGGAAGGTGTTGGATTATTTCAAGTGTAATCCGAACCTTTCGATTCGCGACGCGGCTCTGAAGACAAAGTGTTCCGCCTGGTTCGTTCATCAAACCATGAAACGAGCTGGGCTTCGTGTATTTAAGGTCCATAAGGCACCGAAGGGGCGTGATCAACAAAACATGGTGGCCAAATCCCGCGCAAGGAAGCTGTATCGAGAGTGGTTAACGAAACCGATGTGTGTGGTTATGGAGGCAGCCGCAAAGCAGATACCGGGGCGGAAGTTCTACGTTGCCAAATCACGGTTTGATGTTCCGGAAGAAGAAAGTGGACAAATTCACCAAAAAATACTTGCTCTGGCAGGCCATATGACAATGCGGTAAACTGAGTAAACCGTACATCACAACGGGTACCATCAACAGCGAAATTAACAGCACCGAATGCCTCGAGAAGCGTCTGGTTGCCCTTCCTGCGGTCCCAGGGAGGCGAGATATTATTTTGGCCGGACCTGGCATCATGCCATTTCGCGCGTTTGACGTTGAATTGGTACAGAGACATTAACGTTGTTTTTGTACCAAAAGCCGCCAACGACCAAAATTTACAAGAGATTCGTCCGGTGGAAAGATTTTGGGCCATAATGAAGGCCAAAGTTCGAAAATCGTCCAAAGTGTTTAAGAACGTGCTGGAGTTGAAGAAAGAATGGATGAAAGTGACCACAAAGGTCAGCTCCACCATTGCACAAAATGTAATAAGGGGTCTTAAGGGAAAGGTGCGGGCTTTCAGCGATGGACAAGAAATTTAATAAAGTTATTATGCCAAAACACAATCCATATGTATTAATTCATTCTCTGAAAGTTTCAAGAAAATCCGGCTTAAAATGAAATTTTGGCGAACACTTTTGTCTGGGGCATTTTTTTCGAGTACAGGCCTAAACAGATAAAACTCTCTAGATATATCATAAGCAAATTGGAAGCTCATATTAATACTAGCGCCACGTAGTGAGTTAATGCTGAACATATGTGATCACAATCCGGAACGACTCTGTCACTTGGTAAAATTTACTGAATAAAGCAATTGGATTAGGGTCTCAATACAAAGCATAAACCATCTGGAAACAGTAACGCCACGTTCTGAGTGAATTCAGAATTTATGAGACTGCAATACGGAAGTGTTTGGTAGGGCTTCAAATGGTGAGATGACAACTTCGAAGGAGGATGCGACCGACCTCTCGTCCTCACAAGTTCCTACCTCACGCCTCCACGAGTCATATGATCACAAAAGACTGCCAGCTGAAACATGGAGACGCTGGTTGGCGTAGCCTGGGCAATGTTGTCAATCTGACAATAGCGAAGTGAGGGGGTGCGACCGAAGATCTTATACCTTTAAATCATATTCTATATTTTCTATTCACATTTTACTAATAATTTCAGCACGCTTTGGAATCATCTTTGCATTCCAAAACCATGTAAGAGCCAGGAGCAACATTCCAGGCATCAAAGGCGGAATTTGTATCTCAGCATTTCAGCATACCATTTTATTTAAAATTGCACTTCTGAACTTCAACTATTATATTCATAAAAGGCTGGCATGTGCTTATACGTAATGTAGGATTATATTTTAGGTAAGATAAGCCATTTCTTTCAGAAATTATCCCACCGGACTCTTCGTTCACTCTATCTTTGAAATGTTGCTAGAACAGTATAAAGAAAAATATTACAAATATTACTATGTTTTATAAAATAATATCTTTTATTGAAATTTTATCTTTTATATTTCGAATGATCTATTCTGTTTTCAGCTTTCCCAGGACTAGTAGGATATTGATACATATCTAACTTTTATTTATTTTTCAGTAACAATCCATTCAAGTTTGAAATTTGAATAAATTAGCATTTTGGTTGTGTACAAAATATATTATATATTAAATAACATATAACGGGGAAAGGGAGGGACCATCAGGGCACCCATGTAAAACGATTTGGATAGGGAGCATGGGACTGCCTCCTCCCTATTGTTGACATTTCGTGGAACGAGGGCGGGCTCTTCGACCCCATCTATTGGGTTTATTCTGTCAATCGAGGGCTCGATTCTAGTGCTGTGAGTGTGAACTTGCTTTTGGAAGGAGATTCTCTTCCCTATATTCGCGGGTTTCACGTAAGTGTCTCTGCTTACGGGCCCGCCCAAACGTTTTTGGCCCTTCATACAGGAGCTTGATGATCACAAACAATAATAGAATCCTGATCAAATCGTTTTTCAGATTATTCCACTGCTATGGAAAGTTACCTTGCTGCAATAGATGGTAGTATTACATCATCATCATCATCAATACGGAAGTGTTTGGTCACTAGCACAAGTTTGTTGAACAAAGCAATGCCCTAAATGGTAAGGCTTTAAAATAAAGCATACATAAATTGACTAGTGCCGCGTAGTGAGTGCATTCTCAACGTATATGACCAGCATCCGGAAGTTATTGGCCAGTAAGACAAGTTTGCTGGAGAAATTTCCTAACTGATAAGGCTAACGTGATAGAGCACCTCATCAAAAGTGCCGCGTAGTGACTGAAATCCGAACGTATGCAACCACCATCCAGATGGGCTTGGTTACAAAAGTAAGTTTTCCTAACTAGAAAGGCTCTCGGGATACAGCATAAACAAAGTGGAAGCTCATTTTCATACTAGCGTCGGGTACTTAGAAAATCCCGAACATACACACCTAGAAAATAACCGAGCTCGGTTCAATTTTCTACCGAACCACATCGGTTACCAACAAGAAACCGAATAAATCGTTTATATGTACTGTTTTCGGGTGTATTTTTTGAGTAAAAACCGAATTTCGATTACTATATGATATATTTGACAGATAAAACTGAAAGATTAACCGAACAGTATGGTAAAGCAGGGATATTCAGGAGTTCGGTACACGAAAACCGAGAAAACTCGGTAAACTTAACCGAGCATTCGCTGAATATTCTTAATCATCAAACACTTCTCTTCGAGCCAATCCGGCAACGGCTATGCACGGAAAAAAAATACGTGCCCAGATACGTGAACTGCAGTCACGGATTCGAGAACAAGTAAAAATATACCGTGATCGGAATCACGTAATCATGAACTAAATAACGTTTAAAGTGAAAAATCCTGAAAACGTTAACTAGTTCACGGTCCGTTTTCATTTTCGGGAATGCTTTTTATTCAGTGTGTCTACCGAAAAACTCGAGTATTTTAGCTGACTCGATAAGGCCTGAAAAATCGTCAGCCATGCGTGTGCGTGCGAATGTCTTTTTGCAAAAAAATCTTCGTCCTGGTTTTTTTGTGTGGTGAAAATGGAAAAAAAATACCGACAGACTACAACAGGAGGATGCACGTTTAGTTGAAATCTTTTGTAGGTATTTGATACTAATTTTGTAATTATATTTGATGGTGCTATAGTCTGTTCTTACTGACATGAACACGTAGCAGGCTATGTCGCTGGCTTGCAATTTCAAAAAAACCACCTGCTTAAAATCATTTGAAAATAGATTTTTTGCATCGATGGTTGACAGCGTTCGGTAATATTTGAGTAAACCGATGTTCGGTTATGGCTGATTGCATTTATTTTTGACAACCGAGTTTTTCGGTAAATTTGACAGATTATGAGAAAGTAAAAATTTAACGAAAACTTGGTTGTTCCATTTTGAACCGAACAGACTACCGAGCGTTCAGCAGATAAAAACTCGGTTGAAATTCAACCGAGTTCGGTATTATTTTCTAAGCGTGTATGTGACCACCTTATGGAAGGAAAAGTTTGCTGAATATAATTGCGTCCTAATTAGTAAGGCTCTCGAGATGTAGCAATAACAAACTTAAAGGTCATAAGCACACTAGCACAGTGTAGTGAGTGAATTCTGAACTTATGTGAACACTTTTTTGAAGGGCCACTAGAGCTAGTTTACTGAAGACTGATATATCCTAACTGGTGAGGCTCTCGAGACATACTAGGATTAAACCAAAGGTAAGTAGTTTTTTATCCCACAGCGTCACTGCATGCATTTGTAGTAACTCGAAAGTAAAGCACCTCTAGTGGTGAAATTTTCAATATTCTCTCAGTCCAATAACACAGATTTGTTGGTCTTTCCCAGTACAACAATTCTGCTGAAGTCTGTAGAGGTTTATGACTTGAAACAATTGAGTTATTGAACTCGTTTCCCCCAATTATTGGAAATTCCATAAGCCACAGAAAATATTCTTTACGGTCCGCATTAAGGTTCCAACTTTTTTGCGAGAGTAAAAATTAAGAGCAACGCAATTGAACGTATCAGAAGACAACAGTTCAATTATCGTACACTCATCCAGGTGCCTTCTGGCGCGATGGAATATTAAGTTTACTACTAAACATAGAATAGTGGCCCTGAAAAAGGCCTTTTGGTTTCAAAACTATTAAATTCTTCAATTCAGTTGCGTTTTGTAGTTGGCTAAGTTCCTGTCTGTTGGCTCTTAAAGTAATTGCTTTTAATAAAGCAAGCTCTTAAGTTCGAAATATCGAATTTGTTGGCTTGTATGTTTGGCACGATGGGAGATGAACCAGCCCGAGGCTTTTTAATAATCTCACCTACACCTCTCATACACCGCATTTGAAACGTTCGGTCCATTTTGAATTCAGTGAATTAAGTATGCAGAAGGTATTTATAAGACATCACCTTTTATTTGTGTCAATTTCAATAGCTTTTTGCAATTCAAGAACCAATGATAATTTTTGATAATTGAATTGTTAGTCGCAAATATTTACAATTAATTGGTAAACATCTCAAATATGTTTCAATTTCGCTCTAAGTCATCTTCACGAAGGTTCAATGCTTTTCTTTATTAGTTTAAAAAAAAGATGCTTTCCGTAGAGTCCTATCATAAACAAAGAGCACCAACTCTGCTCAGACTATCGTTCATATTTCATCGCTTGGTTTAGAAAAACAAAATCAATTACGTTGCATACCTACTGAGCTGCGGGAAATTATTATTTTATTCGCTTCAAAGTGCACCGCCCACTAACAATGCACTTCAATCCTCCGGATTAAAGAATTTATTGTTATGGAGTTGAAAATAATTAAGGTGAATTGCTGCTCCATATATTTTTTCCTATCTATTATCTCTCTCTCGCAAACTTACCTCGCTATTTCGAATTGATATATCTCGATTGTTAGTGAATGAACATCGAATCGAACTCCATCAGATTGCTCACAGCAAGTAAGCATACAAACTGATGTGATGAAATATTCAATATCTAGTACAGATTCTGAGTTATATAAATTATAAATTTTGAGGTAATGGCTGCCGTCGAGAATGCTTTAGCGTAAGCCCTTAAGAAGGCATTCTTTTGCACTGAAATATTGATCTTTCCTTTACTTACAGGATGCAAGCTGCCACTTGTTTACATGACGGGAAAAAAAAACCCCCCCCGGTGTGTTTTTTTTGGTCGGGGGATCGAAATTTGAAAATTTTTTCTTTTTTTTTTTAATAATGGGGGGAAATTATTTTTTTCCCCCCCACCCAATTTGTGGGGGAATTTACGGTGTTATTGACATACATATGTGTAGATATGAGCAACGTTTACAAATAGGAAACTACACAGAACAAAGGGACGAAAAATCTGCTAATTAATTGAAATCAAAACATTCCTCGCATCACAGACCGCTGAGCAAACAGATCGCTTGCGTTTACATAATTGAACCTGAATAATAAATAAAACAATTTCCATGCTCCAGCACGGCGATAATGAATGGACTTCTGGCAATGCTATGAAGTTTTTTTTACTTCTCGCACTTTGCAACTGTTTTGTTCGTGCGAAAAATGTTGTCATTTGAGTGCAGTACTGACGTAAAAATCAATGCAAGTCTGATGAGGAGTACCTCAGTGCCTGAGTCAACTTCAATTCGTCGTGGCAAACAGGGGATTTACTCGAAGGGCAAATAAATGGCTGCTTTATTCTAGGAGTGCAACAACAGAAATAGTCGTTACAACTGTGTTCGAGATGTGCGATGATCAAAAATCATGTCATGAAAAAAATCACATCGATAATGATGACCGAGGTACCGACAATCCTATTACCACTGATCGTTTCCCCCGATATTCGAATCTGATCTGAACTGCTTTGCATTTTGCCTCTTCAGTTGATATTATTTCGCACGCATTCATTCTAGCTCGTTATAAAATATGTCGTGTCCCTTTGAACCTCCCACTAAAAGCACAGCCACAGTCAACGTGGCGGTGGAACTGCGCTGGAATGATTCATTTTCACCGAGGAAATTAATAGCCCATTGGCCGCCCTGTCGAGGTAATTAAAAGAAGGCTAAATTAATTTGTGTCTACATTTTCAGCGGGGACAATTATTTAGGCTTGGAATTGTTGGCAAAATCTAGTTAATTGCCATCCTTCCCTCCGGATGGAAAAAAAGGTATTCACTCAGGATAGACATTTGTTAACGATAGGGCAATCTATTAGCTAAGGGGTCACTTGTCTTTTTCTTAATTTAGGTTTCCTACGCTTTTTAAGTGAGCATTTTGTCAGTTCTCAACTTGATGTTGAAGATACCAGTTTTCAGTTATATAGAGAGAGCTGTTTTTTCCAACAGCAATTCATGAATTCTGATATTGTTTGGCAAGCATAATTATATTCGAACACAAGGGATCTTCTTTGTCTTGACTACTTTTCAAAAACCAATGGTCGTGCCAAGATATGATTTATAGAAACAATGGGTCTAAATTAAAACGTAAGGTTGCCACTTTCATGACATATCGAATTAACATCTTCATTGAGTTTTGAACTTGAACAGCAGTGATCCGGTGGTAAAGAATAATCCCTAGCACAAGATGAATCATCACATAAGCTAGAATATAAACCGCAACGAAAAATAAGCTCCACTTATTAATAACTGCCACTTGCCGCCCTAGATCCGAAGGCTGCTGACCCTCGTACAGTCGCTTTCAACTCATCCTGAGCCCTTAAATTAAAGCGAATCATCTCTTTGAAAGTGTCCAAACTGTGAACCCCTTGTGGTCCATTAGGAAGTAAGGATGTTACACGAACCTGTTAAACATTCCAGCTGATCCCACAGCTTGCCATCATCCCGAGAATGAAGTCAACGATGGAGACAGCATGACGTAGCACACACATTTTCCGACTTTCCGACGACCAGTTTTCCCTTTATACTTTATAGTAATTCTACAATAAAGATGGCTGCTGCTGCCTCGGTGCCTGATGATGACACCGGGACCACGTTAGACGCAGTTAAAACCACACGCCAGAAGGATATGTCCCTTTATGAAGAAGCTTCTACCGGCGACCACTTGGTGCACTTAAGGCGCAACCTTCTCCACTCCCTTTTTCCAGTGGCAGCAGTACAAGGCTGATGAACACGACCCGAAAGCTCCGTACACAATACCGGCACACACTGCTCCGGGAACCGAGAATGACACGTACATTGGCAAACGTGCTCACACAGAGTTCATTTCTAATGTGAAATTTCTCAAGCCCCCCTTTTCAACAGATCCAGTCGGCTGGTTGGAGCTTGCTTTGTAGACACATGCACACATGTGCGCACTCACTTTCGGGGTGGCTGGCTCAAAATAATAGAACAGTCGCATCTGCTACTGTTTCCAGGTTTTGTGTCCACGAAGGATACTTACAAACACACACACACATACATAGTCGGACCGTCCAGAGATAGAGAGCAACACCGGAAGAATCGAAAGTAAAGCAGCACATGCACTACTGGCCAGGCTCCCTAGGCTGACGGCAAGGCATATTCTTCGGAAGGCACGGCAAACACTGGGAAATCTTTTGTATTAAATTATGGAGCATTAACATGTCAAAGAAAACAATTTAGAATAACTGTTCGGGACATTTTTCTTGCTCAAAAGAAAACTCATCCGCTTTCTCTTGGGGGAGCTGACTGGGAGACGGGTGCAACAATTGCACGAATCGAACGTGACTCGAAGGATGAAAAGGACAGACGAATTAGTGGAACAACTCAGCAAATTGAAATGTGCATCGGAAGCAAATTGTCTTCAGTTGCAGTGTCTGAACCGAGAGTGACTTGCACTGCCCAAAGAAAGCAAAATCGATGAAGATTAAGACGAACTGCTGCTTTTATTTCTACTAGCTTATGCAATTCAATCTGCGGGTAGTTGTCAAAAGATGAGAGTCAAGCATTGTTATTGTATCTTATTTTTGGTTGATGTGAACTTGTACGTGGATGCATTTTTTTGCTGCCTAAATCACTCAGACTCATTCAAAATGAAAAAAAAAAAAAAGGATCGCAGCAGGCAGAGCTTTCCATTTTCTTTGTTGTTCAATCAACATTCTTTCAAATTAATATGATTTATTCTGTAAGAGATTCAAGTACGATGGACTTTTAAAGAAAAATATATTAATCGGTTGTACCACGTTTTTTTACCACGAGATGCAAAATGGAGCCGGCACCAGAAGGAGGAAGAGGCTCGGGTTTAATTGGCTTGAAGAACATTGCGGTTGATGACGGAGGGTGGAACACGCTACAGTTGTAAACATTCGTTAAGGGCTTATGCTGAAACATTCTCGACGGCAGCCATTACTTTAAAATTAAGAATTTATTAACTCAGAATCTGTACTAGATATTGAATATTTCATCACATCAGTTTGTATGCTTACTGGCTGTGAGCAATCTGATGTAGCTCAATTCGATGTTCATTCACTAACAATCGAGATTTATCAATTTGAAACAGCGAGGTAAGTTTGCAAGAGAGAGAGAGAGAGAGAGAGAGAGAGAGAGAGATGAAAGATAGGAAAAAAATATATAGAGCTGCAATTCACCGTAAGCCGAATTTAAATGTTTTTCTATGTTTTAAAGAAATTAAACACAACCCAGTTATCTTTTATTTAATTTGTAGACATTTCCTTTATTTTCAATCAATACGTTTCCTTTATTTTTAACAAATTCAACATTCGAACTAAACATTAGTTCACGTTTGGACAACCAGATAGACATAACATTGAAAATAAGTAGATATTCGTTTAGCCGAATGGTTAAACCTTTACTTTGAATATGACTTATAAAAGCGAATATCGGAGACAATCAATAGCAAATATTTAGTGTGGCCGCTGTTTTGAATTACCTCGGATTACTTAAAAATACGGTTTGGCATCGAATCAGAGAGCTTTTGCAGTGTTGCCATGTTCATTCTGGCCTAACACTCTTGATTTGCTGTTTTAAGACTGCAAATGCTATCAAACTGACGTCCGTTTGCATAAACCATTGCATCCAAGATTCACCAGGCCAGTCCAGTAGCGGCAAGTTTTTCTCAACAAACCACGATTTAGACTTCTTGGAGACGTAAATAGATGCATTTTCCTGCTGAAAAACTATATCGTCATTTGCGTCATTCTCTATATGACCAATCAAAACAGCTTCCAAAAGCCCCAGGTACACGTTGGAATTCATCTGGGTTGAGATGGAACAGATCGGAAGCTTTGCATAGTAGGAGAAGGCTCCCCAAATCAACAAACTTTGAATTTTCGTCTAAGTGAGGTTAACCCGAGCAGAAACGAATAACTTGATACTGGCCTTGGTATTTAAGAGCTCAGATTAAGAGGTAAAATACCTGAGGATGATACCATAAAATTGTTCCCACAATGTTATGCGAATACCAAATTGAGGTAAGAAAATACCAAAATAGTACCTTCAGGTATCTGAAATAACAAGTTTTGTTATTCGAGACATATTTTGCTTGCAATTCTCAGGTATTTTGTTACGGTATTTTACCTCTTAATCTGAGCTCTTTATAATCAAGGCCAGTTATCAAGATCCGAATTAGGTATTCAAATGTTGTTGTCTCCTGCTCGGGAAGCTGTGGCTTTGCTTAAGCTTCTGCATGTTCGGCAATTCATTCAAAATCCGAGTAATTTGTCGTGGAGTCACCGGAACATCTAGTTTTAACTTTATTTGAGAGCAAAACAGCCGATTCTGTTTAGTTTCTTGTCTAATTTGACCTCTAAGCCTCAAGGAAAAAAAGGTTTTATGCGACATTTTGAACGTTTTTTTGATGAAATTCCATGCCGCTTCTCGCTTCGACCATTTTTTCGTGCGATTGAGACATTTGAGTGACCTTTATTCTTGAACAACATTAAAAAACGGCGTTCTTCCACCGTCCGTATTATAACCTTTATCATAAATCAACAAAAATTAAATGCTATACAATTGACGTACCATACTCACTGTAATATGTGTTAAAATTGAAAATATTTAAATAAATAAAAAAGTGGCTTAGCTCGGCTAAACTCGGTTAAACGAATGTCTAGAGTTAAAACGTTCTTTGAATATTTACTTCCGCCGTTATCGGTTTGGTGTATGTGTGTGTGTGTGTGTGTGTGTGTGTGTGTGTGTGTGTGTGTGTGTGTGTGTGTGTGTGTGTGTGTGTGTGTGCGCGCGCGCGGGTGTGTGTGTGTGTGTGTGTGTGTGTGTGTGTGTGTGTGTGTGTGTGTGTGTGTGTGTGTGTGTGTGTGTGTGTGTGTTCGTGTGTGTGTGTGCGTGCAAACTGTTTCCCTCTCATGAAAATGGTTCAAGTACACTAAGACAACGATCGAAGATATTCCAATAGATCATTGCACGATGGCGTCATCAATGTAGTTTTGACAAATCCGGGAGCTTGTTTACGCGGACTTAGCATATTTCCGGTAAGATCGGTTTGAGACTGTGTGCTCTAAGCTTATTGTGATTGAAGCCGGAAAACAGACATCAGTGCTTATTTTTACATCATTTCCTGAACCTAATCGTACAGAATCCGGAAAAAGACAATGAAAAATTTCGGTTTATCGGTTCGAATCCTAACACCTTGTAAACAAGCTCCCTGAACTGTCAAAAAAATGAGGTTCGCAAATTCCGTGCAATGATCTATTGAAAGCATATTTTCGATCATTTTTACGACATTTAAAAAGATCATACACTGATGTAAAAAACAAATCGAATTGCACTAAATTTGCATAATGAAACTGTATGAGCCCACTGTATTTTGATTCCATACGGCCCTTATGAAATCGTTGTGTATAGCTAAGGTTATTTTCAGTTAATCGTAAGGATTTTCTCAAGACATTCTTATCAATTTCATAAACTGCCTTATGAATTTCATGACTATTGTTTGTGTGTAATAATCATAAGGCATGTGTATGAAATAGTAAAAAGAGCGCCCAAATTATTGTTTTTGTTACTCTTGATGAATTCAGAGTCATCATGATCCCAATATCTACGAGCTGATACACTTCCTTTGAACGCAGAGAGTAAAACATGATGTAGCAAATCAACTACGGAAAACCATAAATTAGGTAAAGTCTAATAAATATATCATAAACGTCCTTCTTGGCAGGTAAGTTCGTTGCTTCCAGTGGTTGATCCGCTTCGCATCTTTTCTTCTTTCTGAACGTTTCAAGCTTATTGCTTTCGCAATTTGCTTATTGCTTGCTCTCAGCTTAGTGTTCTAAATGCACTTCCACAGTTATAAATTAAGAGCTTTCGATGCCATTTTTGTATTAATACGATTATGTGGCAATTACAATTATACTCTATGCCCAGGGAGTCAAGAAATTTTCCTTAACGGAAAATTCCTAGACCAGACCGGGAATCGAACCCAGCCACCTTCAGCATGGTGTTGCTTTGTAGTCGCGCCTTTACCTACTGAGCTAAGGGAGGTCCCGCTTTGTATATGTATGTGATGTATCGCGAGGGAATTTAGACGCGCATCTTCCCTAGTAACACACATGTTGCCAATAAGTTGAAAAAACAAAACATAAATGTGCCTTTGTTAGTCATAATCAAGTTGCTGCAACTAATTATGATTGTGGTGTTCTACTTGGATTGAGGAGCAATATTTTGTATGAAGATTCAAATTAGTAGTCACGTCATAAAATTCTTGATTAATAAACCAATAGCATAAGATGACTGAAAATTGTTTTTTTTCATAACTTCAAATTTCTTGAAGGTAAAATGAAAATTTCAGAATTAAATTTAAAAAAAAATCACAAAATACATATATAAACGCAATAATTAGTATAACCAATGTATATGTTTTCCATAGCATAAACACATTTATTTCATAAGGTTATACAATGAAACTTATATGGTTGCCACCATTAGAAGTGGTTGTAAAAACAATCATAGCCAGAGCTGGTAAATCTCACGGCCATCATGTGACAATGAAAAAACAGACCATTTCACTGTCACGAGAAGAAACAAACTATCGTGAGCTTTTTTGTCATTCTCATACCATCATGCAGTCATGAGGTTTTTTCTCATACGATTTTGTTTCACAAATTTCTAACTAGTCAACTTGAAATTACGCCTATTTTAATATGCAATCGACAAAATAGTATATGTATTTGATTTTTCGTGATGAAACTAACTATTATATCAATAAATGTGCTTGTAATAGCGATGACCAAAACACTGTCACGTGCTGTCATGACGGAAAAATCGATGAGACTTAGAAAAAAAAATCTCCATCATCGTTTTCTCGCCCGATTTTCAGACGTATTTCGGTAAAAACCATAGGTCATTTTTCTTTGAAAATGACATTTGCCAGTCCTGATCATAGCATTTCATAAGGTAATGTTTCAAACCGTTTCCTTGTGGCTAAGTTTTTATAAAGTTATTTAACATTAAAGGCTTAATTCACATTCAAAATGAACACTCACCAGGATTCAACATTAGAAGGGTTTTTTTTTCACTACTGTAGCGCTCGGCTAAATGAATGTCTCCAGTCTACAATAGACGACATGGTGATTTTTTTTTTATTTTACGTCGGCCTATTTCCTCACATGGTGACAATCGCCGACGCCAGGAAGACGACTCCACCACCTGGACCCTACCTAACGACTCATGAATATGAGCCGGGACCAACGGCTTTACTTCCCTTCCGAAGGAAGACGTGACCAGATTTTTTCGCCTCAGAAAAACCACCGACGTCGACTGGGATTGAACCCAGACCCACTGGGGTGCCAAGTAGCAGTCACGCTTACCACTACACCACCGACGCCGGCACGACATGGTGAGCTCGTGTCATTTTGTGTTGCGGAATAAAGTTCGTAGTGTTAGTAGAAAACCAAGTGCAATTATCAGTCATTTTGTCGCTCGAGGCCACATTGAAATGTAAACACAATTGTGCTCTTGTTCAAGGCATTTGTATTTGAACAATGTTTCTCGCTTTTATGTAGAAGCAAACTAAATTTTGAAAGAATGGATACAAATAATTTCACGTACCATCACTGGCTATAGTTTCCAGTTTTGTAAATATGTATGTTTATGCGTTGGTATGTACGAATGTGTGAGTATTTGTCGCGCTTTGGTTCTTTTCAAATTTGTGAATGAGTTAAACATTTTTGCTATTCCACGTTTTTCCTAATTATTATTTCTACAGAATGTGAGGAATGGCACATTAACCTTGAGCATTAAAAGCTTGGACAGGAATTAGCTGTCTTGTCCCAAGCGTTAGAGGACGAAAAGGGGCATCACTTAACCTTTTAAGAATAGATGCTCCCAACGACTATTCATCAAGAATTGAAAAAAAAAAACAGGAACGTACGGTACGAGATGTTCACGTTCCTTCAATCTTCTGATTGTTTCTTCAATCTTCAATTTAGACAGGACGGATGTTTCATGAATAGTCTTTCCCCTAAATGCCGCACAGTAGGCTTGGCTATTTGTATACTTGTTACGCATCTATGATGCGTGACATATATCACATAGACAAGAAAATTGATAGAAATATATTCATCATTTTCCAGGATGCTTTCAAGAGCTGGATGTGTTGGTGTTATGTTAGATAAGATAAGAACTCTAACTCATTCAAAATGTTGAATCGATATATCAATGCGCTTCCTGGACTATAAGGGAACATGACACAAAACGCCCCCCCCCCCCCCCCGCCAATTACAGATTTATCCAAGTTACAGAGGCTCTAAACAGTTGAATCGCACGTTATTTCGAAGACCCCATCAGGTTAAAGCTGATGAAAGACTACGAATTCGCTGAAAACCTTATATAAGATGGAACACATGGATTCATCTCATTTTAACTTTTGCTTCCCTAAGCCCTTAAACGATCACTATCAATCGGTAAGGTCTGCAATTCAGCTAATTCGGTAGAACACTTATTCCTGATTTGCTATGGTGCACAATATATTGAATAACACTTTTTCTATCATACTATTTATCGATCTCCACACAACATGTACAGATGAGGCAAAATGCCCCTGCAAAATGCCACGTTGCGTTTGTGTTTCGGAAAGTGTTTCTGGGTGTAGGAAAGTGTTTCTTTGTTTCAGCATATCTGTCTAAACTACAATCAAAAATTTATGCTTATTGGCAACCTTGGACTTTTTTGACGTTTAGCCTCACAACTTACTCATCATCTGAATCACATCAGAGAGGACGAGAGGGAAACAAAAGTGTCAGAAAATAAAAAAAAATGATTCGTGTAAGTGGTGCCAGAAATGAATTTAACTTTCACATTGTGGCGGGGTGGTTGAAGTGAGTCAGAATGTGTTTTTGAGGGTGTCAACTCATGGTGGCCGAGTTACTTACCCCTCAGAAAAAGTCGTATTCATACTACAAATTATTAACGTGTAATACATTTTGTTATGTCATCATTTCAAACGTTACTACTCCGGTAACTAATTATTATTTTGATTATTGCTTTAAATTTTCATCAATATTCGATGGACGAATCCAAGTTGCAAAAAGAAGAAGACACCGCTGTGGTGATAAATTTGTCAGCTCCCGTGTAAAAGTAGAGGACGAACATTTCAAAACGTTTCTAAAAAAAATAAATGAAATTCTAATTAAAAATAATTCATTGTATTATAGATGAAACATCCAGAACTTCTCAATAAAGAAATTTTCAGCAAAATAAAAATAAAATAAAAATAATGCCCCTATTGTGCAGTTTTGGATGTTTCATCCATCATTCAACAAACCGCTGTTAATAAAAATTTCATTTGAATTTTTAGAAGCATTTTAAAATTTTCATCCTATACTTTAACATGGGAGCTGTCAGATTTAGCACCACTCGGTGTCTCCTTCTTTCAAATTGGATTCTTCTATTATGTGAGTTTCAAAGGTCACACAGATGACGTGACATAAAGTCGGAAGAATCTACAAACAGTGTTTGCTAGAAATATTCAATCCCGAAGCAAACTCTGTGCCGCTACCTGAAACAACATCAAAGGAAGCAAGAAAGTTGTTCTGTCGCATTTCGGAAACAAGAGGAGCGTCTCGTAGAAATCATAATACATATGAGCAACTGCGGATACTGATTGACTAGCAAAGATATGAGGAACCTGGTATTAAGATTCGTCACCGCCATCCAAATCTTGCACTGCCAAAGCCCGAGCTAACTTCCATGGCTCGCTTTACTGGATTCAATTGTGGAGCAGTTAACGTGTTCTATGATAACTTGACATTCTTGTTACATTCAGTAAAATGGCGTCGAATCAAGTGGAAGTGTGCAAACGCATTTTGTACGAACGGCAGCAAAATCCGAATTTATCGGTACGCAATCTTGCCAAGAAATTAAAACTACCGAAAAGTACCGTGTTTTGTGTTTGCAAATTATTTGACCAGCGCTTGACTGTGGATCGGAAGGTTGGAAGTGGAACAAATCGAAAAGTCTGCTCCCGACAAATGGACAAGAAGATGGTAGCCATTATTGAGAAAAGTCCCAATCTTTCTGTGTGAAATGTGGCTTTGGAAGTTAGGAAATCATTCGTACAAAAAGTGAAGCAGAGGCAAGGACGGAAGGCGTATAAAGTAAAAATGGTGCCCAACCGTGATGACAAGCAAAATTTCACTGCAAACAGTCGTGCTTAGTCGAGTTTTAAACCAATTTATTGCAAACATTTTTTTGTATCATAATGGACGAAGAAACATACATACTCGAAGACTTTAAACAGCTTCCGGGTCTGGTTTTTTATAACGCAATGCAAAGTAACGACGTTGCCGAGCATTTTCGGACAAAGAAGGTGTCCAAATTCCCGAAGAAGTATTAGATTTGGCTGGCCAAATAAAGTTGTGGTCGAAAATCTAAAAGTTTTTGTCTACCGACACTATCAATAAGAATGTGTACGAGAAGGAATGTCTACAAAAGCGGTTATTACCGTTTATCAGAAGCCACGACTTTTCAGCTCTGTTTTATCCTGATTTGGCATCTTGTCACTATGCGAAATCCGTCCTGGAATGTTATAAAGTACAAAAGGTCAAAAACAGCCAATCCACAAAACTGTCCAAAACTTAGCCCAATAGAGAGGTACTTGGCTCTAGTTAAGCGGAAGAAAGCAAGTAGAACCGATGATTTCAAAAGAAGATGGAGAATCGTCACGGCGGGCGTATCTGAGGATACCGAATGGAACCTGATGGCGGGTGTACCACAGAAAGTTCTAGAATTTTACAGAAAGAAGGATTAACATCTTAATCAACTGTTTCTAACGTAGATATAACTCTATTATTGTAAAATAAACAATCGGTTTTGTTGAATTGTGTAAATGTTTTTTGCTGCTATTATTTTGGTGTCCGAAATTTAACGTGGACAGGGTTTAAGCTATTTGTCACTGAAGGCGATGGATCTTTTTTTCTTTTTCTTTTTTCTCTTGATGAATTAAAAACACACCCTCTTTAATGTAAACAATGGTTCGTTTATTTGTTAAAATTGTTATACTACCAACTCACCCACCACCAAAAGGTACGGGAAACTTTCTCCTGCATGATGGTGGTGGAAGTTTGCGTGAAGGAACTAAGAATTCCGACAAATTAACGTTTGCATCTATGTTCACAAAAGCACATAGGGTGAAATAATAATTTACTATTGTATTAACTCTTTCCCGCCCCGTGTTTTGATAGATGTGGAAGAATGAAAGATGTTCCCTTCAGTCGAAAAGAATCAAATCCGAAAAAAATGTTTGAAATCAATATTCATCAATTGTTGTTTAGAAGAAGCCTGGTTGAATTTTCAAGAACATGTGTCATTTACAAATACAATGTGCACAAAAGGTAGCGTATTCGACGGACAAACTTGAGAAAGTTCATTAATGTGTGAATCACCTATGCCGTCTTGGGTAGGAAAGCGTTAATCTAGCATGTTTTCTTGATGAGTGCTGCCCAATGTGGCCCGGTGAACCTCATTGTTGTTGGTCAGTTATCAGTTCATATGGATGGAGAGTGGTGTCTACTGTAGAGTCAATAGCGATCTGGTGTGTTATTAAACAAAACGGAATGAACCGATAAGTGATGATTTACTTGAGTTGAATATTTCAACAAAACTATTACCTAGAATACTAAAAAACGTTTTATTTCTGAAGCTTGAAATTTCAATTGCGTTTCATTATTGAGAAAAACTTACATATATCTTTTTTTTACATAAATTCGTTTATTTTCCGTCCACCTATTTTCCCACAACGGGGTGACTCCACCACATATCCTACCCATCAACACATCGGCTGGGATCAACGGTTTTACTTCCCTCCTAAAGGAAAAAGTGATCAGAGATTTTTCATCTCAGAAAATCCCATCGGCGTCGACTGGAACTGATACCATACCCACTAGGGTGAGCGGCAACCACGCTTACCACTACAACATCGACGCCGTCTTACAAATATCTTTTCCATCATCACATTCCATGTTTGGTTTTTCAATTGATGACAGTTCCTTTGTGTATTTTTTTTTTGCTGTCGTTTTGTGTCATTTTCCTAGTGAGGATGACATCTTTTATTCCGGTTATTACCTGAAAAAAAAAAATAAAGAAAAAAATGATTAGTTAAATTTCTAGGAATGCAACAACGTAGAGCTGTGTGTTTTCGTAAAATATTCCAATAGTGGAAACTTTTTACACATGAATTGTTTCTTCTTCTTCTTTTTTTCTTGGCACGGCTTCCCGATTATACGTCAAGTATAATTTAAAAAATTAATATTATTTGGTAAGTTTTCAGAACAAGTTCATTTCATTGTTTAGGTTCAATTACAGGCTCTACTGCCAACTGAGATTGCAGCAAGCTGTGCTTCGAAACTGACGTGTTTTGTTTTTGCTGCCCCGTTACCGCGATATAAAATCAAACAATAATTCCTAATTTATATTTATATTTTACCTATGTGTAGAGTTACTTTATAACGTGTGACTATTGTCTGTACAACTTGGCTGCATTACTCGTTTTATAGGTTCAATTAAGCCAAATTTAGATCATTCAAAGATTGTGCAGATAATCTGTTCAGCTTAATCATTGAAGTTAGTTATGGTTTCTAAAACGATGAGTAAATCAAAAAGTACGTGGAAGTGAACAACTATGAATTGATTAATAATGTCTCAATTGCTTCGGGTGCAATCGGTGATCCCGATTGCAACATGATTTTATTGATTATTGCTGAATTAATTGCATGTTTGGTACGTAGGCCGAAAGAAGGAGCTAGGCTAACATAACATCCCGTTACCCTAGTTCTGCGTTCCAAGAGAAAAAAAAAACTCCTCGACTGTCAATTGAGTCGCATTCAACTGATATGAGCAGCAATCGGATAGAAATAATGTGTCTTCAGTACAGAATTTTCTTAGACATTTATTACAATTTTGACCATTTATGAACATTCTAAACATTTTTCCAGTGTGCGCTAAGTACAGTGATTTGGTATTCCCAGGTTAATCAAGTAAAACCCTCGACCATATCGGAATTGCGTTATCTTGCACTCAACAAAGATATTGTCAATTTTCTTTATAGCAACATCTCTTCCATATTTACAAATGTTCGCAAGAGCGGCAATGCATCAAGGTCATGAGTTGCACCCAGCTGCTCGGCAGCCAAATGTTAACTCCGTTCCGACTATTTCCTCCTAACTTAGTCTGATCATCGTCGCCACTCAAACTAATACGCAAATATACTGTTCACTTGCAAGCTCAACCACAGCCTGTACAGGTAGAGATAGAGCGTGAACGAGAGAAACAGTCAGAAACAGGGACAGATAGAGCTGAAGTCGTAATTTTGTCCGCAAAACACCCTCCAGAGCTAATGGGTCCTTAACCAGTATACTTTAGTCACTGGCTGCCTTCTCTAGGGCCGTGCTGCACTTTACTGTTTGTGTGCCAACTTCCCGTCGTCGGTCGGTGGAGAACTTGGAACATGTGGAAGCATTTTAGCTGATTATAATTATTTCCATAAACAAAACGAACCGCCCGGCACGTCTGGGTTGGGGAAAAGGGTTGTAGTTTATTGTCGTGATTGGACTCATTCCATAGCCTCTCATATGGCAGTAACAAATTCTCCGGTAGATAATTGTTATACCTACATGTGTACGAAAAAGAGATCCGTTTCTGAGATAAAATCAACCCTGCCGCTGTTATGCATGAAGCCTTCGCATGGAACATTACCGTTCTAACGTTGCACTCATGGCTGCTTCCGAGAGACGGTACATGAATGTGGGTGTGTGGTTCTTTTTGCCGTTTACGTCTGTTTGGCATTTTCCGAGCTATGGCTCAGGTGTATACACTCACTCCACTTGTTGTGGCTGTTTGCTCAATTTTCAAGTAATTAAATGTTCTTCTCTAATAAACATATGTTTCTCTTACACCTTCTTTACGACCAGATGAACAGGTACAGTGCTTTAATGGTCTATGGATAATATTTGTACCATCTATAATTGCCCTTCGAGGGGACAAAATGTCTAAGCTACTAAAGTGAGCACAGCTGTCAACCCCCTTGATTTGTCATATTCCTCGGGGCTTATTCACACCACGCATCTCCACCATTCGATGAGGTCAGTATGACATCAGTTTGTCATAAACACGTTGTTTTGACACGACCCTTTTCGGAATCTATCATCGACTCGTCATCGGCAAAGCCCGGGTCAAGATATTGTTCTTCAAATCGAATCCGTTTGTTTGAACACAATTGACGATGAGTACGGCACAGACAGCTGGTTTGGTCGAGGAATCTAACCGTCCGTAGCCTTCGCTTCAGTGTGGTTTGTGGAATCAGCATGGTTAACACTCTTTAACACAGTGCGGGACCGTTTGCGGTCAACTCGAATGAATACCACCGGCATGCGATCTGGTCACATTCCATTAATATCCTATAGTGCTCAAGCGAGGGAAGGCAAGCTGGAAGGTGGCCCAGCAAATTAGCTATTTGTTCATTTTTCTTTTCTTTTTTTTGTGTGTGTAGCTGTGTCTGATGATGTGTATGTAGTTTACGGGGAATTTGGTACCACTTGATAATGGTAAGTGCAAATAAGGCGGTGTTCTTTTCCTGAGCTTAGTTTATCTTTTGCCGCTTTGTGCCATCCATAAATAACATCATGCATAACATTGTGAAGAGCTTTTAAAACCGTGACAAATTACGGTGTGTGAAGGAAGGGGATCTAGCGTGAAACTTTAATCAAAATAGATTGGCAAATGTATAAAAAAAAATCTGGTTGTGTCTAACACACGGCCGGCTGACGTTAGCCTTCGTTAAACCGTTTGATGCATTAAATATTATGTTCAACATGTTAGAATAGTTGCATTGGTTTCGTAGCGGAACATTGCATCGCAGGTGCTAATGGGAGGTTAGATTGGCATAAGTAAGTAAGTAAGTATGTATGTTAGGAAATTCTATGATTCGCTCCTTAGAAATTATTTGGTGAAAAAGAAACTTTGATATGGGTAGACGGGAAATAGTGAATAACGCCTTCAGTATTTGCACTTTGTCGAGTTGGGTAACCACTTGATTTAATTTCCCTCCTCGAGTTGAAGGCCCTTATCCAGCGTTCTTACCAGTAGTTGGCAACGCATTACCTCTGGCTGCTTTCAATTTCGCCCGATTACAACGAGCTCGCTCGGCATTGGTACATGGTCGTTTTTGAGGATTTTCCGTATTTTCTAAAACGCTTCCGAATTTGCGCATACGATTGGGCATTGCACTCATTCTCACTTTCACACTGTTTCTTTAAATTTATTTCTTCCTAGAAGTAAAACTTTATCCAACACAAATCGTTAACACAACAGAACAACTGTTCATAACAGTACTTATTGGAATGTACAGAAAATAATCTTTCGGAATATCATGTTCGAAAATCAAAATGTTGTTCCGTATGTTGGGTACTTTCTTGATAATTGCCGGAGCGCAGCATTTTTAAAAGTTTCCAACACCGAAGGATGAATTTATACACAAAATATAGGGTACGGGACGAGTTTATTCAGCACCTGAGACATTTGATGAAGCTGTATGTAATCTATAATTAGAACTGCCAATATTTAGACATTACTTCCTCTGATTACGTCTGGTCTATCGGAACATACCTTCAGCAACGAGCATTAGACTCAGAAAATTTCATAGCCATGGAGTAAAGTTCCCAATTGCAGGGACTTCTTAAACGCATGCGGATTGCTTTCCGATTAAAAAAATGTTTTCTTCAGCTCCTCGATCTGTACAGAAACTAACAATATTGTATGAGTGCGATTCCATGCAGGTGTGCAAAGTCGAAATGAAATAGGCCAGTTCACGATTTGCTTCAAACGTCAATTTCCTCAACCCGCTCCTTCGTTTTACCCATCCGCTCTCGAAAACAATCAACCAAAACATGTCGATTGCTACGATCACAAACTCGTCTCCTAGCAGGTTATGAGACAGACGTACACGATCAAACTTTTAGTTTGTCATTGATCTTTAGATTGGCAATGTGTATTTCTTATTTCATTTACTCTCACGCAAATGTTAGCCAAAGCGACTGTGACGACAAACGGGATGCTTCGTTTAAAAACAAACAAATGCAAGAGACAGAAGGCTTCACGTTACACTACCGGTGCGCTATATCCATGGTTAACAAAGAAGAGAGGAAACATGGGCTCTCTCAAAAGCAACAGTGATGCCATAGCTGCCGCTCAACAGCGAAGCATTATTTGTCGTTGGGTACTTTTGGACAGCTCCAAAACATTTTTTTTTATTGCATATGATAGTGCCAGATGATGGACAATATAATCATAAGCATAGATCAACCTCAAATGACTAGAAATAAATAGCGATTTCAGATTATCTAAATATGTAATAAATTTAACTCAATGTTCAACATCACATTCTGGCAACAAGCCTAGTTGTGAGAGAGAGCTGATGAAGTCATGCTCTCCGGTACACGCGATTAAATTCAAAATACACAATGGCAAAATTTGAGCGACCCTCTTCAGCAAGGAAGAAACTGATGGTTTTCTAGATGATGTATTTTAAATCTTCAAAATGACAGTGATAAATTTGTAATCAATCATGATTCATACATCGAATCATTGGCCCGATAGATAAAGCTTACGATCGTATCATTCAAAACGAAATAATTTGAAAAAATGTAGCAGTTATTGACCTATTTCCTAACAACTGATTAAAACAGTGACCCCTGATTAAGCCGTTCCCTACCCGATAATTATTTGATTGTATAAGGGTCTTGAAAGTTGTGGCCAAAACGTTTAATAAAATTAAGCACATTGCTTGCTCTATGAATGAATGTGTTATTATGATCCACAAATATCCATTTAGTATCTAAAATTTTTCCTAAATATCTTATCTTATCACAGTTTTCAATGTTTTGATTTCCTCGTGATACTTAAATTCTTAGTAGGCTTTGTTTTTTACTAAAAGTTTTTGTATTAATTTTTTTTACATTTAGTTCTAACAAACTTTTACAATATCATATTGATAAAAACTGGATTTCATTCTGAAATACATTTATATCATCTTCATTTCTTATTTCTATACACAGTTTTATATCGTCAGCATATACAAAAACTCTTTTTTTTTTCAAATAAAAGATGTATCGTCAACATATAATATAAAAAGAAGTGGAGCTCAGTGTGAACCTTGAGAAACATCAGATGTGGCTCTAGTAGGATTTGATTTTTTATCATTGAATCTAACAATTTCATGGCGATCAGTTAAATACGACTTAATCCAATTGAGAAGTCTTAATTCAATTCCTATTTTTTTAAATGCTTGAAAATCAACATAGAAATGTCATGTCTATCAAACGCTCGGCTGAAGCCTGTTTAAAGAGCTTCTATGTAAATACCTTTATCCATTGTTTTAAATGAGTAATCAACAAATTCGAGCAGGTTTTTAGTGGTGGAACGTCCCTTGAAAAAGCCGTGTTGAGCATTCGTTATTTTAATTTTTTACTTGACTAAACCTATTTTTGTTTTTAATTGATTCGAAGAGTTTAGGGATGCACGCTATTATTGCAATTCCACAATAGTTTCAAGTATCGGATCTTCTGCCAGATTTGTATATTGGCATTAAGAAAGATTTGTTTCCATTCCGCTGGGAATTTACTGGATTCAAGGACTTATTGAATAGCTAAAATAAAGAGACTGTAAGCTCTGCTGCCAAATTTTTCATAAATATTGGCGGAATTCCATCTGGCATCCATATCTTGAAGACCTGACAGAATGTCATGGTCATGTGTGTGACTAACAACTACGTTATTTGAACAGTCAGGAAAGTATTTAAAATCACGATCACTATCCGAGAACTTAGAATAAGCTTCTTGAAAAAAATGTCGATAGAAGATTACAAATATTTTCTGAATTATCGGCTTCGCTTTCGTCCAAAGTCATTTGATGGGACGCTACCAGATTTTAGACCAGTTGTAAAATTATTTTTGGGCATGACCTTTTTCGTGTTATACGCATTAAGTGCAGCAGAAATAGCGTAACCCTAGAAACACATCTCCATGCTTTTATGTTGAGTAAGCTTCTATATAACCAAATTTAGTCACATAAAAGTATTTTCAACCGTATATGAATTAAGTTGAGCACAAATGTCCGTATATGTACAGTGACCGGTGAAAAAAAAGATCTATCGAGCCGTATACTAATCAGGCATAGATATCTTTACAACTTCGTATCAATAGCCACTTTCTTACCCGTACTGTACATATTTGGGTATCATTCATGAGGCTTAGCGTAAAAGTTTGAATATACATATTCATTTCAGCCAACTGCATGTGGAAAACGAAGTAAACTTGTGTTTACGGTATGTCAATAAAAAAGATCCACTAGGGAAAAAAATACTTTCCGTGTACATCCACTTGGCTTACCCCTTGTTGATCATGCTTTTGACATTCCTTTATTTACATCCATCACAGATAATTAATACAGTTGTGAGAAATAAGTGAGTTCAGCCCAAGTGACGAGTTTTTTAAGAATCGATCATGGGAGGAAAGAAAATAACAGTCCAAGTTCGAAATCTTATCGTGCGCGATTGCTCAAAAAACTAATCTCAGCGCAAAGTTGCCGAAAAGTATGGTGTAAGCCGTGGTGCAGTGCAGAAAATAGTTTTAAAGCACCAAGGCTTGGAAGTGTCGCAGATCGAACAGGACGTGGACGCAATCGCAAGTCTGATCACCGCGAAGACACTAGAATCATCCGAGAAATTAAAAGAGATCCGTTACCATCCGTGCGCTCAGAGAAAAGCTAAGCCTTTCGATATCCTATCGTGCAGTTCGGCGACGCATTGTTGGGCACGGTTTGAAAAGTCATTTTGCTCGGAAACGGCCGTTCATAAGTAGGGTGAATAAGGAGAAGCGATTGCGGTTTGCAAGAAACCATATAAATAAGCCACTGGAGTTCTGGAAACGGGTTGTTTGGTCAGACGAATCAAAGTTTGAGCTGTTCAACAGAAAACGACGCCTCCGAGTTTGGCGGAAAAGCGATGAAGGGCTGAAGGATAAACATCTACAAGGGACCATGAAGCATGGCGGTGGAAATATCATGGTCTGGGGCTGTTTCTCATGGTTTGGAGTGGGGAATCTGGTTCTAATCAGTGGTATTATGACGGCAGATAGGTATATAGATATTCTGAACGAGAATATGGAAGAATCTTTGCTGAAAATGGGTCTGGAAGATAATTACATTTTTCAGCAAGACAACGACCCAAAGCATACGGCCAAGAAAACACAAGCTTTTTTCCGTGCCTGTCGGATTAAACCCTTGGAATGGCCTTCCCAGAGCCCAGATTTAAACTCAATTGTAAATCTCTGGGCAATTCTCGACAATAGAGTCGAAAAAACCCACGTAACAAACAAGCAAACATATTTTGCGGCACTGGAGCAGGCCTGGAATGAGTTGGATCCACAACACCTCATAAACGTAGTCGAAAGCATCCCGAAACGATTGCAGTCCATAATTGAAGCGAAGGGAGATCATATTGACTATTGAAGAGTTGATTCCAACTCTTTCGAATATTATTTTTTTATTCATACATGAAGTGGATCTTTTTTTTTGTCATACGTATTTTACTAAACTCCAATAATTTTGTTTTTTATTTTATGCAAGGAATAAAAGTGATCGTTATTTTTGTACTGAAATGGTTCGTCTATGTTTATTTTTCAGAAACATGTATTGGAATACCCTACTTTTTCAAAAATACGTGTTTTTTTCTCAACAATAATACATTGATCAAAGGTGGATCTTTATTTTTGCCGGTCACTGTATCTCAAAGGTGTTTCGATCAAAATTTGGTCCAATTAAATTTGACGCATTTCCTTGCATCGTGCATTAAAATTTTTTGCACACCTTTCATTTTGAAGATGTGTGCGTGTAGCGTCATGTCTCTTTTTTGATTTTGAGATAAGCACTTCAGTTATCAAAATGTCGTCGATGGAAGAGAAGCAGCGAATCAAAATTTTGCACGTGCGCGGCGAAAATCCAACCTAATCTCACGCCAAGTTGGCGAAATTGTTGAATGTGGCTAAATCAACCAACGTATTTAAAGTGTTCGGTGAACGTTTGTCGACAGCCAGGAAAGCTGGATCGGGGGAAATCGAAAGCCGGAGGCCACAGCGACGACAAAAAAAGTTGCCCGCTGTTTCGAGCGGAACCCCAACCTCTCCGTTCGAGATGTCGCAATGAAGCTGGGAGAAGCGCCTTCAACCACGGATAGAGCTAAAAACGAGCTGGACTGTCGGCTTTAAAGAAAGTGGTGACTCAAAATCACGACGATAAACCAAACACGTCGGCCAAAGCACGATCGCGAAAGTTGTACACGACGATGCTGACGAAGTTTGATTGCGTGGTACAGGACGATGAAACTTACGTCAAGGCAGACTTTAAACAGCTTCCTGGACAGGAATTTTATACGGCAACCGGACGGGGAAAGGTGGCAGATATTTTCAAGCACATTAAACTGTCAAAGTTTGCGAAGAAATATCTAGAGTGGCAGGCCATCTGTACCTGTGGCTTGAAGAGCAACGTTTACATTGCGACCGGAACCGTCAACCAGGAAATTTATCTGAGCGAGTGCCTACAAAAACGTCTACTGCCTTTCCTGAAGCGACACAATTGTTCCGTTCTATTTTGGCCGGATTTGGCATCTTGCCATTACGGAAAGTGGCACCACTGGCCATGGAGTGGTATGCTGCCAACAGCGTTCAAGTGGTGCCCAAGGACAAGAACTCTCCCAACACGCCAGAGCTCCACCCAATCGAACAATATTGGGCCATCGTCAAGCGGAACCTTAAGAAGACTCAAAAAGCTGTTGTGAGCGAGAAACAGTTCAAGGCAAACTGGCGTTCTGCGGCGAATAAAGTGGACAAGAAGACTGTACAAAATCTTATGGCAGGTGTTAAACAAAAGACCCGGCAATTCGCATTCGGTTAAAAGGACGCTTCGCTGAATATTTCTCCTGTACCTTTCTACTGTTTGACCAATTTTTGATCGGAACACCCTTTGAATCAGCTTTATGATTTTATTTTCTATACGTTTTATGGGCGTTCTATTTCCGATTTCTTAGATTGAGAATTTGTTTATTGAACCATACTAGATTTCTGAAGTTATAATTACGCCGCCCTCTCGTGCGTGGAACATCCTCCAGAATGATTTCAAACATGATTTTATAAATAACCTGCCCTACGTATTCAACATTTTCTTCATTATTGAGGACGGATATGCTAATTTACATTATTCAATTTGTGTCAAATGTTATCATAGTTAGCTTTTTTTTAAGTCCAAGGTATTTCTCGTAACAGCAATCATTGGGATTAACGTTATTATGAACGAAACAGTGAAATGCTTCATTTTTCCATAAAAGAGAAAGAGATTCACTAACACAGAAGTTTTCGTGTATGTTCGTTAATAAGAAATCTTAGTAACAAGTAAAACCGCAATTTTCTAAAAATAAATTTAATGTTTCGTTATCACCGACGACGGGATGTAAAATTCTCTCATTTCTGATCGTTCCTTAGCCTTTGGGAACCGTCGACGGCAATGCTTCAGAGAGGCAAATGATGTCATCTTTGCTACTAGCCAAACATTGCTTAAATTCGTTAAAGTTACTTAATTGACGAGCACACAAACTTTGAACATTCATATGACTGACATTTTCGCAGTCATCAATTAACGTCTCATTCATAACAGCTCTGGAATATCGGCAACATGATGACCCCCCTCGTGCAATATTTATCTGATTAACCGACATTGAGAATTGCTATAAGATTTGCCAATTATTTAGGCTAATTCCATTCAAGTGATGCTGAAAAAAACGCTCTACTTTGGGGCATCTCAAACATACACACTTGTGTTTTGCAATCCTGGTTAATTGAGTCGACAGGAATATCGCACTTGGCCGTCGGATCGAACGTAGATATTTCAAGCGATCTCCATACCATTCTCTTCAAGAAAGGTAAGACACGAATGAAATCTAATAATCTCCACATGCAACATGGCAAACAATAAATGAAATAGAGCAGTAAACAAACATTCCTGGAAGACGGCGCGGAAGAAAAATGTAATTCGCTAAAAGTCACGCTGCCCAATTCATCCGAAACGACTAAGCTATGTTAGCATTTGCCAGAACCTGCACGGTGGTGTGAGACGTTCTGCTCTAAAGTAACGTAATCATGCGGCGGGATGGAGGAGAGCTGGCAGGAGGAAACAATTACGCTGGAGTGTTGCAGATTAGTAGCTGCATTTACGCCGTCTCACCGTAAAACACACACTCACACGTGACTGGTGTTGGTATTAACAGTGTTGTACTATTATACTTAAATGTGATATTTATATTTTGCCTGGCATTCCGTAAGGACCGGTAGCCGAGAGCAGCAGCGGCTTGTTTTCCTAGCGCATATTTTAATATGCTAATAAGGTCGGGGAACATATGATAAAAATTTCAAGTTGAACCGGCAGTCATACCAGCCAGCTAGAGACCATGAGAGGGGGATATTTAAACGTGGAAGTGTATGATAATATAAATTACCGTTGAAGAGGGGGAAGGTGATCATTTCTATCGATAAGAATGACCATTTCCGACCATATGTTCATAAAATGCACTATTGCCACTTTAATGAACCCTTCCCATTTATGTTCAAGAGATAAAGCTGATAAAAAAATTGCAAATTTTTATTTCTGGGTGGAAATATTTAATGCATTTTTTTTTTAATTAAACATTCCGAATTTACCTTCTGTTTATGTGTATTAATATCAAGTTCAAACATAAACTGATAAACTAACCCTTAACTGAAAATACCGTTACCAGAAAGTTCAAATCACCCCCGCTCTACGGTACAGAGGCAAGATTGTGTTGCAATTATAATTTCCCCTTAAGCACCGGCTTTGCAAACCGTAACCTCGTTTGCAGGCAAAATTTCATGATTGTTATTCGCGAAAAAAAAACCGACACAAACGATGAGTCAAAACAACAAGGACATAAAAAGTCGTACACAAATCATACTGGCATCTGTCTGCTTTTTCCATCGTTCAAATTTCTAGCGGGGATTTACCGCGCTTTTACCGACTGTCAAGATATCCCCGAGCTGCGACGTTTGGTAACAGTTGAAATAAAATGAAAACACCCAGATGGAAAGAAACCGAGCTACAAGGAAAAGATGAACCGTTTTCGTTCATATTTATTCAAATTACGAATTATCACCAGTAGACATCTGGGAACCGACCGGCACACGACTTGCTCATTTGATGAAGATGAATCGCACTTGTGCTCTCGGGGATATGTATGTGATCTCCTACCTTCCTCCATCCCTACTCATCTTGGTTCCACGCACCGATCGGGTGACGGGTTTTGAGGAGAAGGTTTTCCTGTTTTCCACACGAGATGCACAGTGTCGTAAATTATAAAATCGCCGAGTTATCAAGTTGAGAAGCCGTTTTTTACGGGTTTTATAATGTAGGAGATTTCCTGCTCTCGTCACATCGGTTGCGGTAGAAGGCTTGTATTTTGAAACCATTTTTCCATTTTATTTAGCAGATTACACATGAAAGTGATAAGCCGGAAAGTTCGAATCCCGAGGAGCATGAACTGCAAAGGGATAAGCTTCTCGTTTCCGTTTTTTCATTACCTTTCGATGAAAGTTTTCCCAACAAGCTCAGAGTGCATCGCCCAGTAGGGGGGCTGATTAATGAACTTCAACTATCCGTATACTGACTGAATTGATCCCATCGTAATACCAACCCGTCAGATACAAGTCGATGATGGTCCATGGTTGTAGTTATATCGTTAATTGCTCATTGAAGTCACGTACATGCGGCTTAGCTTCTCGGATATTTTCCGGAGTTGTTGGTTCGATCTCTCGCTGCTTGACCGGATGGAAGAACGTCGACGCGGTGCGTTACATGACTTTTGAAACTTAATTTATTACTCGGGTAACCCGCGGGAGTGAAAACTTTGCCATTCCCTGCCATAGTCATGGTTGAACATGGAGCGGGGTGGGAGTCGTTGGGGAGTCTAACGGCGGGTGGGATGACTAGAAGAAAAGCGAAGTTGTGCCGTGCGTCTGGCAGTTGGTTTATTTTCCGACAAGATCGGCTCGGTCTCAGGATGTTTATGAAATTCTTATCTGTATGGTCTGATGTGTTTCGCTTTCTTCGGTTTCACTTTTGAGCATCCACGGATGTTTTGATAGCACGATTCAAGTGGATCTACGATACGATACGGCTAGTTTGAAATATATATTTCAAATTTCGAAATTTACTATCCGTGCGAGTGTGCACAGAACGAAACTGAATAGGGATGGCCTTGGGACAATTTAGTCCTCTTGAAAATTTATTGCTGATTCTTAGTTTACGTCTATGAAGATCTCCAACTAAATTCTTAACACTGAATTCAAGCTGAACTATATTTTATCGTTAATGTGATACTTTTTAACATCTGAATATTTGGAGACTACAGAGCGCGCAGGAAAAAATGTGAACATGTTTAAACTTTAACATGGGGTTAATTTGTGAAACTTATGACTTTCTTTTCTTTGGCAGTGTATCTGTTTATGTTAACTTTCAAGTGTTGCATCAGAGCATCAGAATGTTTTTATTGCAAATTTGTTAAAATGTATGCCAACGAGGTGATAACGAGTTTGCTGATCGCCCAGAAGACGTCGAAGAAAATCGTCAAGGACGTCATGCTGCCACAGTTTTGCTCATTAAAAAGACTCTCAAAGATAGTCCTAATCAGCGAAAACCAGGAAGTGGAGGTCCCGGTACGTTCCATCAAAAAACATCCCAAGGTTGTCAACATTTTTTAACGATCCGTGCGACGAATCATCTCAAGATTTTACTCGCAGAAAATGCCACACATTCTTTTGAGTTTGACTTTTTATCGCATGTGTCAAACTAATGAAAATTTTTGGATAAAACTAGTTTAGAGTGTAATAGTTACATGTTCAAAATTTTGTTACAATCTGTCAAGTGGTTATTGAGATGGCTTCCAAGCAACAAGTGCTTCGACAAAAAATATAGGCGCGGTCGTTGAAAATCCAGGCCAGTCCCACAATTAGAATCAACAATTCAACCGTGTCCCGTGTGGTAAAAACGTTCAATTGTTCAGCAGCAAGCTGGCAGCGAAATAAAAGCGAAGATAACCGACAACGTGAACGTAAGGAAGGTGAGGGATTACTTCAAGCGCAATCCGAACCATTCGATTCGGTTCGCCAGGAAGCTGTACCGCGAGTGGTTGGTGCAGCCGAAATGCATCGTAATGGACGACGAGACGTACATTAAAGCGAACGGCAAGGCCTGGAATTTTTCATCGGCAAGTCCCACCTAGATATTCCGGAGAAGTTCCGGAAGAAGAAGGGCGATGAATTCGATTTTGATACCCGGACCCGAATGCATCTCGATTCCACGCAGGGAATCTCGGAATGCTCGATTTTTTTTTCCATGTCTGGTATCTTCATCACTGCGACCAATTTTTAGATCTTTTGTGATATATCCTCCCTTTTTTTGCATGACGCATCACTATTGCTAGAAGTGATCGCCAATGTTTGACTTAAAGCGTTGTCCCTGGGCGATATAACACACCAAATAAAGTGTACTACCGTACTGGGCTTTGTTTTCCAGATCTCAGAGGGTTCTAGTTCCTTTGCTGAAGAAGATTGCTCGATAGCTATAACTCAAATCTTCTGCGGCAAATCAATTACGCTACCAATGAAAATGGTAAGCTTCTCGATCTCTGTTTTGTCAGCATCTTTGAACAGGCACCAATGAAATCCGTTGCTCCTTCCGTTTTAGTTAAAACGGTTCCTCTGCATCCCGCTTTGCATCTCACGCTCCAGGTTGAGCATCCGACGAATGCTCCCAACATTGCGGATCCTGTCAGCTACGACTTCAAGAGAGCTGATAATGACAGCATTCTCCGCATTTTGTTAAGCATCGACTGGAATTTTACTCTTGACACCGATGATATCAAAACGTTGCAATTCAAACCTTCTCCAATATCGTGAGCTGTGCTATCGATCGCCATATTCCTAAGCGGGTTGCTCCAAAGCCCAGAAATCCACCGTGGCAGTCCGCTGCACTACGAAAGCTCAAATCTTCAAAAAGAGCAGCATTCAGACTGTATTCTAAGCATGGGGGAGTTGCACTGCGATTCCGATACCTGCGAATCAACAACGAATACAAATGGATGTCTCGCCACAGTCGGTTCCAATTTATTTGAGAAATGTGCAGGATAGGCTGAAATTAGATCCTTAGTCTTTCTGGAAACATGTCAACGACCAAAGGAAAGAATCTGAACCACCGAACTACCGTCAACTTTGACATATGGAGAACGCACAGCATCGAATTCCGAGGAAATTTGCGAACTTTTCAAAGTAAAATTCGAGGTTGCGTTCTGCTCCGATATATTGACACAGGGTCAAATTTCGCTCGCAGCGAGCAATGTGCCGCTATCTAGTGATCCGTCAAACACCATCAATATTGATGATTCAATGATCAGCTATTTCTAAAATGAAATCATCATCATCGGTTGGTCCGGATGGTATCCCTGCAGTAATTTTCAAAAAAAAGCTGTGCTGGCATACTAGCACCTCTGCGTCGCTTGTTCCAACTCTCTCTAGCAACTGGAACATTTCCCTCGGTCTGGAAATCGGCCGACATGTTTCCAGTTTTCAAAAAAGGCGACCAGCACAACGCCGACAACTACAGAGGAATATCTGCCTTGAATGCTGTAGCGAAGCTCTTTGAGTTGGTAGATCATTGCAAGCAATATATAGCCGATACACAGCACGGGTGCATGCCTAAGTGATCTACGACAACGAACCTTTTGACGTTCACAACATATGCGACAAATGTTATGTGTAAGACCTTCCAAATGGATACAATTTATACTGACTTATCTTCAGCTTTCCATAAGATCAACAATCGAATTGCCGGGGGCGACCCCGGCGTAGTGGTTAGCATCCATACCTCTCACGCCAAAGTCACGAGTTCAAATCTCACCCCCGGACAATTTACGAAAAACACCCAAAGAAGGTGTTTGAGTGACTACGACGGGAGATGAACCAGCCCGAGGCTGAAAATCTCGATAATAAAGAAACAAACAAAACAAATCGAATTGCATTAGCGAAACCTGAGAGAATGGGCTTTGGAGGCAGCGTTTTACGTTGGTTCCATTCGTACCTAACAAAACGATATCTAAGCGTCAGGATTGATGACTGCACATCTGGTGAATTCCTTGCCACATCCGGTATTCCACAAGGAAATCACCTTGGGCCCCTTGTCTTCTTGTTGTACTTCAACGACGTAAATCTTTGTATGGAACGCCCTAAAGGTTGTACGGAATCAAATTGCACCACTTTTAAATGGCTGTAACTTTTTACCCGTTGGGTATTTTCTATTGAAATTTTGGGTGGAATTGGTTCAATGTGTATTTGTTTACGCTGTGTAAGTTTCACTAGCAGATGTGTAATCGTTGCGAAGATGGAGTCGGAAGAACAGCAGCGACGCAAAGAAATTTTGCGCACGTACTTCGAAAATCCGGATCTTTCTCATCGTGCCATCAGCAGGAAGCTGGCTATGGTACATTCTACGGTGTCTCGTATTTTAAATCGGTACCACGAACGTTTGACCATCGATCGGAAAGAAAAAAGTGGTAAAAATGAAGCTCCGTATAGTGTTGAGGAACAGAAGCGGGTAGTTCAAGCTTTCAAGAGGAATCCCAACAGTTCAGTTGGAGATGTGGCGAAGAAACTAAATCTAACCAAAACTTTCGAGCAAAATGCGAAAAAACGTGAAGGACTACACACGTACAAAGTTCAAAAGGCGCTTAATCGCGATGAACGGCAGAATACGGTAGGTGAAACACCTGCACGGAAGCTCTACACCCAGATGTTGACGAAACCAAATTGCCTCGTTATGGATGATGAGACGTATGTAAAAGCAGACTTCCGGCAGCTTCCGGGGCTTCAGTTTTTGACTGCTCATCATAAATTTGATGTCCCTGAGGACGTTAGAAAGCAGAATTTGTCAAAATTTGCCAAAAAATATATGATTTGGCAAGCAATTTGCTCGTGTGGAAAGCGGAGCACCCCATTCGTGACAACTGGAACGGTCAATGGGCAGGTGTACCTGAAGGAATGCCTCCAAAAGCGTCTACTTCCTCTTCTGAAGTCACACGATGGTCTTACGATTTTCTGGCTGTATTTAGCCTCGTGCCATTACTCGAAAGGTTTTGGAGTGGTACAAGGCTAAGGAGGTCAATTTCGTGCCGAACGCACCGGAACTGCGGCCAATTGAAAAGTACTGGGCCATCATGAAGCAGGCACTTCGGAAGCATCCTAAGGAAGTGAAGGATCGAAGGAAGATATGAAGAAAAAATGGATTGCGACGCAAAAAAAAAGACCTTATGAGTAGTACAAAGAAGAAGGTTCGTGCATATGGATATGGAATTAAAATGGAATAAAACAAACATGGAAAAATATTCTTAACACGTTTTATTTTACTCCCTGAAAGTTTGAAGATGATTGGTTGAAAGGACGAATTTTGCCGAATATTTGTGTGTGTCGCAATTTGATTCCACACACCTTTTAAATGATCATTTAAACACCTGCCTTTTGTTCCTCCAGGTCAGGAGAACAAATAATCGTTTGGATGACCAATCCGGATGTCAAACATCAATTTACCATCTTTATACGCCGTTCTTGGACAATATAGCAGGGTTTTTGACAGTATTTCCCACTCTTTACGGAACTGAAGCCGCCATTTTGGATTCCTTAATGGAGTCGGATTTCGATTGCCGGCATCAAGCTACCGGCTTCGTTCCAAGAATATCCATATTGCAGGGTATTCGACAGTATTTCCCATTTTATCGAGATCAGAAGTCGCCATCTTGGGTTCCAAAATGCCATCAGACATCTATTTCCAGCCATAATATGCCGTTTTTCAAAAAAATATCGACATTGCAGGGTATTTGACAATATTTCTCACTTTTTCCGGACCAGAAGCCACCATCTTGGATTTCGAAATGGTATCGGACATCAATTTCCAGCTTTAATTGACCGTTCTTGATCCAAAAATATGCATGTTGTAGAGTATTTGACAGTATTTCTAACTTTCAACGCAACAGAGGCCACCATCTTGCATTTCAAAATGGCGTTAGGCATTAATCAAAATATATCTATTTTGCAGGTTTTTTTTACAGTAGTAGTAGTAAAGTAATAGTAGGAATAAATATTTGTCTAATCCCGGAAGCCGCCATCTTGCTTCCAGAGTGGCATCAGGCATCAACTAACGGCTTTTAGGTGGCCACCTGAAGAACTTTGTCGAAAACGACACCCTCCTAGATGGTCAGGATCTCGAAATACAGCTTGTACAATATATTCATATGAACAATGGAGCCGCGTGGTAAGTCAAATCCGGACAAATCCACCAACCGGAAGGCCTTGATCTACTGAACAATTTTGCTGTAGACATAAACAAATTTTAATAGGGTTACCAGCAGAAAAGTACCAGAAGAAACGAAGCAGGTGTTGCCAACATCCGACACAAATCGTAAAAAGTTACCAACCGGCTTATCCGAAACTCAATACTCTTCATTTTTCCTACGAACAGTTTCAATACAGGACCCGTTTCTATGAATTACTCATAATGCTCTTCGATCTTACGGAGATTACCCATGAAATCGAATATCAAATTGCTTTCATGACACGTACAAAAAGGACAAAACTTTTCCATTTATCCCTTAAAGTTATCCTCGCCGAACTTCTCTCCTTTTCCCCAAATAGCACAGAAAGCTCTAGCGAAACCACGATATTGCAAATCGCATTTTCCAAGAAATTCGATACGCTCTCGACACAAATACACGCTCGGGTGGTAGAGATAACTTTCGCAACCGCGCGTCATCCTTTGGCGTGTTATCGATGATGCACTCACACGAATCGCTAATACGAACAAGCTCACCAAGGAGTCTATCTTGCACGAAGGGTGGTGGTGGTGGTGGGGTGTCAGCAGCAGGAACTGATAAAGTGATAAGAAGGTGAATGCGTTTCCCGCAATCAACCTCGACCGGTGTTCCGAATCCACGTTCAAATATAAATCAAATACTTTCTCACTTTACCTCTTCACGCCCTCCGACGTTGCATTGCAGAACAAAGCGCGAAAATCGATCAACTCGCGTGAGTATTTTCGTACCAATGCGATCCGTTGTTTGCAGTGCGACCGACGCGACGCCGACAAGACAGCGAACGACATCTGCACACACACACAGCGTCGCGTCGAAGTCGTCGTCAGGAAAGGTGTATCCATCGCGTTATCACTCTCTGCAAGCGGAGCCCAATGACTTCACCCCCTGCCCTGCCGCCCCACGGTGCAGCGTTCCATTTTCCATTCGTAGTCGGTCTGGATAGAATATCGATTACAGCAATGAGATTGGATTTTTTTTTTTTTGCTTTATCTCTCTGTTGTTGTCAACGCTGGCACCGGTGCGGACGACGACGAAGGCGGCAACGGAAACTCGAAAAAGGAGCCAGCGAAAAAGTCACGGATGCAATTATGTGCACTCCCGTTGAATAGAATGTGTGTACGTGATTTTGCAGATTATCGCTTCGAATAGTATTCATGGATGGATGGATGGATGGATGGAAAGTGTCGGAATGGTTGCTGCAGCGAGGAATATTAGCTTCGGATGCTCCGAAAGTGCTGGATTCGAACATTCCATTGTACGATCAAGGAGCAAATCCGAGTTTGCAGTAGCAATGGGCTGTTTTCGGTGAAAGGATGTCAAGGTAATTCCGAAGGAGAATTGGACATTTAGAAGTCCGACCGGAATGCAAGTACGTTACCGGTTTCATTCTTGGAGTGGACAATGAAGACGATTTCGATGCAATCGCCGTCGAGTGCTCCATTCTGCGTCCGAACGATATGGCAGGGGAGGGACGACGACACAGACAGAGGGCTATGTTTGGTAAACGGATAGATAGCCGCACAGTCCAATGGACAGGGCTTGTTTTTTAATTCAGTACGTGATGATTAAAATTTAGCTGCCGACTGCAGTGGCTCGAAGTCCATTTACAATGGCGCCTGGGTGATTGTGTTGGACTGACAGGGACAATTGTACATGCCAGTTGAAGTACTTTCAAAGCGATGTGACATAAACTGCGACTAATTGAAACCACTAAAGTCTGAAAAAATAGTGATGGTGGATTACGGATTCTAGGATAACTCTTAACACATAAATCTCATGTTCCTCTATTGATCATACGCTGAATCAAGCGTTTGAAGAGAAAATAGGTTGGTTTATTTTCCCAACAAAGCTTGTCTTCGTTTACCAACAAAGACAATCATTATAAACTGAACATTCGCGCATTAATTCTTTGATCTCGAATACGATGAATTACTAGTGAAGAGATTAATATACGAACATCTTCCTTATTATCAACGTTATTTTTTCATAAGATTGAATCTAAGAAAAGGAAATCAAACAAGTGCACTAAACAGAATCTTCGAATTGGACTTCAACTTGCAAATCAGTATTGCATTGACGGCGTTGCATCATTCTAGAAACTTTACACAAAATCAGATTTTAAAAAACTTCCACAAAATCAGAATTGTAAAAGCAAACTCCATCGACGACTTCAGAAAATGTGGAGAAAATGAAAAGTCTTACAGAATTTGAAGTGAGACGAATAAATTTTTTTTAACGAAAGTTTAATTCCATTGTTGCTTTGCCAAACCTAAATGGGTCGGAGCTAAATACAGAAATTCTGTTCTCATCATAGCATGCGGGTCTTGACATTTCTAATGATACTCAGAAAAAATAATAAACATGAGAAATATGTATTAAATATCTTGAATGGACTATGTCGGTTTAGATACTCAACGAGCTTGAAAACTATGAACTTCTCGTTTATTGGGAATCAACAGACTAGGTTGCCTGAGGGCTAGGGTTGGCAGTATTTTTTCAAAAATATAAGCTTGCTTAGACTGGTTGACTAAGGTATGCGCACAGCAAAATCTAGCCATGGTTTCTAAGCCACATCTTTTATATTTGTCAATATAAACATGTCATCAATACCGCTAACGCAATTTCATTGTGTGTGTGAACTTTTTGACATACGGTTTGCTGTCAAAAAAGCATGGTATTGAAAATGGAGTCGAAAGAACAAGTGCGTGAAATTTTTTTGCACAAAAGTTTGGAAAATCCGTCTATGTCACATCATGACAGCAAAATAACTCGGAGTCCCTCGTTCAACAGTAAAAAGCGTCTTGAAACGCTTCTGGGATCGTTTTACTCTCAATCGGAAACCAGGATCTGGCGGCAAGCGGAACGACAACTTCAAATTCTAGCGGGATGTAGTGCTTCGGCTGATTAAGCAAAACCCGAACATTTCCATCCGAGATGTGGTGAAAAAGGTCAAAACATGGTATTCTTTCGTTCAAAAAGTGAAGAAAGCGGCAGGATAAAGCTCGCTCAAGGTAAAAAAAAACCCAAACAGAAACGAGAAGCAGGAAACCATATCGAAGACAAGAGCGCGAAAGCTATACGACAAATTGCTGAAAAAAATTGACGCAGCTTTCTGGTCTTGAATTTTATACCGCATTACAACGTGGCAAGGTTTACGATCGTTTCAAGGCCAACAAGTTATCAAAGTTCTCTTAAAAGTATATAGTTTGGCAGGTTGTTCGTAGTTGTGGGTTGAAAAGCAAAATCTTCATAACTGAAGGTACGATTAATCAACAAGTTTACATCAAAGAATGTCTGCAAAAACGGCTACTACCATTCATACAACTGCACACGAGTTCTGGGTTGTTATGGCATCTTGCCATTATGGTATAGCCGCTCCGGAGTGGTAAGCAGGGAACAACGTCAACATTGTACCAAAGGACTGTAATCCTCCAAACACCCCAGAACATCGTCCAATTGAAAGATATTAGGGCATTGTGAAGCGAAACCTTGGAAAATCGAAAGGAGAGGCAAGTAATGAGAAAGATTTTGCAAAAAAGTTACATCGAATAAAAAAAAAAAAGAGGTAACATAAACTTAGAGGAATAAAACCGATTACTCACGGTTGTCTCGATGCTAATTGGATTTACAATTTTATGAATGGGAAAAACATGAAGATTGGTTCAGATAAAGTTAACAACATGATATTTTTCTGATACATAGAACTTCAAATAACAATAGAAGTTAGGGAATTGAACGTTTTCAAATAAAATAAATAAAACGCACACGCACACGCACACACGTTTATAAAAACGCACGTAGTCTTCAAAAATTTAACCTAAACATGAAAGTTAATCAAACTACAACCTAGGATTACTGTAAGTCAAAAACACATAAAGTTTCATGAACTCAAAATCGCGTGCAGCCAGAATATCTCAAACCGGTACATTAGGTTGTCTACCTCGAGCCCGAAGGGAATCATAAAGTTTAGATCTGACTCCACAATGCTCAACACAAGACCAAATAATGTGATCTGCGTCCTGGTAACCTTGTCCACACATTCACAGAGATTGCTGTGTCCCAGCCCAACTCGGTAAAAATGAGCGTTCAAAGAACAATGATTGGACATGAGGCTTGACATCACACGAATGAAGTCTCGACCCACATCCAACCCCCCTGGACCAAAATTTCTTCGACACCTTGGGAGTGATGGAATGTAGCCATCTCCCCAAATCTCTTTTACTCCATTTATACTGCCAGCTGATGAGTGACTGTTGACGAAAAATAGGAAAAAAATCATTGAAGGCGATTTGTCGATCGTAAATATCGCCTTCCATAGCGCCCACCCCTGCAAGCGAGTCCGCTTTCTCATTGTCCGGAACCGAACAATGAAACGGGACCCACACAAAGATGACAGTAAAAGAACGTGAAGATAAAGCAATAAGAAGACCTCTTATTTTCATAATAAAATAAGAGGTGTGCCTTACCGGCCTCAAAAAGCGAATAGCCTCTATAGAACTGAGACTATCCGTGAAAATGAAGTAATGATCCGTTGTAAGTGAGGCAACCGTGTCTAACGAAGAATGTATTGCCGTCAATTCAGCAACAAAAACAGAATAAGGAGCTTGAAGTTTACTTACTCTGCAGCAAATATTACCGGAGCAATCATACAACGATGATGCTCTGGGATTCCATGAAGCTCCTAAGTTTATTCGAATTTGAAGAGTGTCTAAATGAATCATAAGGCAGCGACTCTCGTAACTCGGAAAGTTGAAAGGGTCCCTCCAAGGCTGTCAATACGTTCGACGCCATTTTGTTAATGAGGGTTCCAGACTGGGGAAGCATATTCCAAGGTAGACCTCACTAACGAACAGTACAGCGACTTAAGGCAGTACAGGTCTCAAAACGTTTTAGCCACACGAAAAATGAAGCCGAGATTTCGGAAGATTTCCTGTAAGGATCTTTGCAGATCGACCTAATTGAGTCCCGTGACGGACAATACGCCTTCATCTGCAAGTTATCTCAACGTACAGCTGTCATTTAGACAACCGTCAATGTCATTGACATAAAAATTATACAAAAGGGGGCTTAAACATGATCCCTGGGGGTGACCAATGTAGCTAAATCGGGAAGCTGTAGAGTTTCCATGAGAAAAGCTCATATGTTTCTCTGACAGCAAATTGTACAAAAAATTATTCATTAATGGAGAAAAGCCACAAGCGTGGAGTTTATCTGAAAAAACTTCTACAAACACTGAATCAAAAGCCCATTGATATCCAAGAATACAGAAGCCATTTGCTCTTTTTTAGCAAAAGCTAACTGAATCTCTGTGGAAAGCAACGCGAGACAGTCGTTCGTTCCCTTACCCCTACGGAAATTATATTGAGTATCAGAAAGCAGGTTGTTCGTCTCAACCCATTTGTCCTGGCGGAAAAGGATCATTTTCTCCAACAACTTTCGAATACAAGATAACATCGCGATAACATCGATAGATAGAGTTGTGGTCGGACGCGGGTTTACCAGGTTTTCGAATGGCAATAACTCTCACCCGTTTCCAGTCATCCGGTACAATGTTGAGAGCCAGAAACTGATTAAACAAGTGCAACATGCGCCTCTTTGCGACTTCTGGGAGGTTCTTAAGCAAGTTGAACTTGATCCTATCAGCCCCTGGAGCCGTGTTGCTACACGAAAGGAGTGCAAGAGAAAGTTCTACCGTTGAAACAGGTTGGCTGATCTCATCTATCGAATTCGTTGTTTCGCGAGGAAACATTTGTGCTGGCACAGAATCTGGACAAACTTTTCGCGAATACTCCTTGTTCTCGTTGTTCGTAGTTCTGTTACGCAATCTTCGCGCCGTATTCCAAAGGGTATTCATAAACATTTCACGCGATTGCCCGTCCACGAATTGTCGCCAGTATCCGCGTTTCTTGGCCTTGATGAGGCTCTTAAGTTCACGTTCGAGAGCCGTGTATACTTTGAAGTGCTCAAGTGTTCCACGTCTACGGAAAACTTTAAACGCGTCGGACATTTTACGGTAAACCTCGGTGCATTGTTGATCCCACTATGGAGGAGGAGGTTTCCTGTGAAATGACGTTCGTGGAACTGGTCGAGTTTGAGCTAGAAGCGCGCTATCCAAGATCAGGCTGGAAAGGAAGTTATATTCCTCCAGCGGTGAAAGCTTTTCTACCGTCGTTACGGATTCATCTATAGATGCCCTAAAATTTGTCCAATCGATGTGATGGGTAAGATCATATGCGACGTTGATTGATTCCGACGGATCGAACCGGTGGAAACTGAAATTTTAATAGGCAAATGATCACAACCGTGGGGATCTTGGATCACATTCTACGTGCAGTCCAACGATAATGAATTCGAGCAAAGTGTGAGGTCTCATCTACTGCCAACTAAGGATGGACCAGACAAACGTGTTACTTCTCCATTTTTAAGAACGGCCATATTGAAGTTGTCACAGAGGTCATATATCAAGGAAGATCGGTTGTCATCGTACAGTTCTCTCCAGGCTGTACATTGAGAGTTAAAATCTCCCATGATCAACCGTGGAGAAGGAAGGACCGAACAAATATCTGAAAGTTGTTTTCGGTTAATCGAGGCTCTAGGAGGAATATAGACAAAAGCAATGCAAAGGCTTTTATTTTTAATAACAGCCTGACATGCAACAACTTCAATACCTGGAATTGGAGTAAAATTCACTCTATAGAAGGAGTAGCACTTTTTGATCCCCAAAAGTACTCCCCCTCCACGCGAATCCTCACTATCAAGACGAGTAATATTGAAATCATGAAACGGAAGATTGATTTCGGAAGAGAGCCATGTTTCACAAAGAGCGAATGCATCACAGCCGGTATTGTGAGCTAAAAATTTGAGAGATTCCAATTTAGGAATAAGATTTCGACAATTCCACTGTAAAACAGTGATCAAATCCCCGACTCTTTTGGAAAATTATCCATCGAAGGAAATGATAGCTGCAAGGAGGGCCCACTTAATTGTCACTTGCTTCAAAAAAGTTTTCACCGTGGGAAGCATTGCCATAACAAAGCTTTTAAGAGGGTCAGAAAGTACTTGAGGATACCTTCCATCCTTGGTAACTGGACTGAAAATCGGCTCAGCCTGTCTTGAAGACATCGACAGTATCCTGGCATCATTTACTAAACGCTCGCTTGATCTAGAGTTCCGCTCTGCTGCCGGCCTGGTTCTTTATGGTTGACCATAAAGCTTACAGCACTGTTCTGGTGGCAATCCCTTTGTAAATGTCCCTTCCAGCCGCATTTAAGGAATGTATCAGAAAATAAGCTATCCACGTACATTTGCGTTTTACGCGTGTATTTATGATGGTTTCAACGTGTTCATCAGAGAATGCCGTGCGTTTGACTGTCATCTTTCGTTTGTTTACTTTTTTGCACGGTTTAAATTCTTTATTTTCAAAAAGTCGCGCATTGAAAAAAGACATGAAAATTAAGGTTTTGGACACATGGCTAGTGAAAATTGGCGAAGTGCTTTGGAACTCGTCATGCGAGTGTAAAATACATCATAACCAAGTTTGGAGAACACTGTTCTTTGAATGAGCTGCCAGCAAGAGGCAGAAAACCCGGATCTTCCTACACTAAACTGGATCAGATAGTGGGAGCTCTAATTTGAAGGAACATATCAATGTCGATACGTGATTTGGCCAATAAAGCGAGAACCAGCGTCGGAATGATTCAACGTATTAAGAAACTGAACAAACTGAAGATGCAGAACAACAAGATGCAGAAAATCGCCAAACAAAGTGCAGAACAGTAGCAACGCGCAGCAACTACCGCCCGGAAATTGTATTCGCGATTTTTGCAGCGAGCGGATGCATGTATTTAGATGGACGACGAGACCTATGTCAAAAGTACTACGTAGAGGAGGATGTAAGCGATGCAGACAGGCCGATTCAAGTGGAGAAGTTTGAACGAAAAGTGCTGGTATGGCAAGCAATATGTTCTTGCGGTATGGAGTCTACCATTTTGTACACTACTGGAACAATGAATGCGGAAATCTATCGATCTGAGTGTCTGCAGAAGAGGTTGCTGCCTTTATACCAGAAGAATAGTACCCCTCCACTGTTTTGGCCGGATTAAGCGTAAGTGCATTACGCTAAAACAATTCTTAATTGGCTCACGGAAAGGGTATAGATTTCGTTTAGAAAAACATCAATCCACCAAATTGCCCTCAGCTTTAGCCCATTGCACGCTATTGGGGTCTTCAAAAAGACTGGTAAAGCAGCTGAAAATATGCAGGATTTCAAAAAAATTTGGGCTAAGGCGAACAAAAACTGTGCTGAAACACTTGTCCGGAACTTGATGAAAATTATTCGATCAAAAATTCTCAAATTCGTGAAAGAATCATATTGATTTCATCTGGTTTTCGCAATATTCAAGTTCAATCTCATTCAATAAAGAATCATCCATTTGTTTGAATAAAATATCATTTATTTATATGGTTTGAAATAAAAATATGTGGATAACTTACTTTCGATAAGGTCTTATATCCGGATTCTGGAGAACAAAGACGGATGCATCCAGATCGACGACGAAACCTACGCCAAGGAAGATTCGCGGGGGCTGCCCGGACCGCAGTGTTAAACGAAATCGGTGGACCAAGACCTGGATGAGGCTGAAACCACGGCGGTCGATGGAAACGTTTTGACGGTAGGTGACCGGCTGGCAAGCGAGTTGTACCTGTGGTTTTCAGTCGTCGTTTTTTTTAAGCGCGAAGGGTACAATTTTGCGCGAAGAGATTGCTGCCGTTGTTCAGAAAGCATAAGGCTCCTCCTCTCTTCTGGGTGGATCGGTTCTGCAGTGGTTGGCAAAAAGTAATGTTCAATTCATGAAATGGGACATCAATCCGCCGAAGTGACGGGATCTTCGGCCAATTGAACTGCATTGGGCAATTGTCAAGTGGCACTTTCGGAAGGGGGTCATTGTCCCAAAACATGCAGGAGTTCCAGAAAAATGGAAAGCAGCCTCCCGGAAAGTCACAAAAGCAACTGTGCAGAATTTAGTGAAGAATGTCAAGTCCAAAGTGCGTGCGTTTGACAGAAACTAGTTTTTATTAAATCGTGAATAAATAGTGAAATGCCAGAAAAGGTTATTTTTCTTCAATAAATCGAAAACTGAAGTCAAAATATGTTTTTTTTTCACTTTTTTATTCGAAAATCAATATTGATAACTTCTTTTCGATACACTCTTTATACGACCTGTTTGCTGGGAGTACAATTTTTGAATAGATATGAGTGTGAACAATCATACCCTATGCCCAGAGCGTCGAAAAAACTTAACAAAAATTTCCTAGGCGAGACCAAGAATCGCATCCAGTCACCTTCATGCAGCTTTGTAGCTGCGCCTCTACCGAAGGAGCTAAGTGAGTATTATTTGAACAAAAATATCTTCTTTTTGTTCACGTTTTTTTTAACGGTTTTGTTTTAAAGCAATTTCTCAGAACACTCACCAATTTACTGTTCCATTACTTGTTTTTTGTTTTCTCCAAATGCATTCAACGTACCTGTAACGAAACAAAAATAAATCATATTAGTGGCATGCCACAAATAGAGAAATTTCATCTCTTATTATTGCTGTTAAAATTTTAATGCATTATAAACTCCGCCAATTTGAAGATCAGTCTTAAGCCAGTCTTTCTCATCAGCAATCCATTCCAGAGCACAAATTGTCTACTTTAAAAATTTAATAAAACCTCAAACCGAGCTTCCCCCTCGCCATATTCAACACTTTGATGGTAGAGAAGCGCCTCCTCCGAAAGAGTCCTCCGCCTAGTCTATTTAGACAAAACAAACATTTCAGATGCCATCAGAAGCCGCCCCACTCTCCTGCCGCATTATTATCTCCAGCGGAAGAAGAGGCTGTGGGAGTCTAGTTTTTTTTTCTTGCTCCCATCTTAACTCAGTGAGATCCTCAGCTTATGCCTGCTGCCGTCAGGATGGCTAGGCAGGCAGCGTATTTTGCCATCAAGCACCCCTCCCCCTTCATCCGCAAAAATTCCTACGTCATGGACGACCATCAAGATAGTCTATTTTCATTTACTCTCACAGTGTGCCATATCAGCACGAGCCACATCTTTACATCTTTGATGATGGGGTAGTAAAAAAAAGCTACGTAGGCCCCCCTTTTGAGAAGCGAACGTTGGAACGCTGAAAAAAAACACATTTCCTACGACTGGAGCGTTCTACGTTGCTGAGTGTGTTTGTGTTATGCCATTTAGTGGGAGCAGAAGAGGTTGTGTTATTTTTTTTTTCTCGTACCAACTAACCGGTAGGATTCACAGCAAGTTGACTCGGGGAGCAAAAGAGCATCGGTAAAAAGCAAAAGTTAAGCAAATAAATAAATAATGACTCACTGGGTGGGTGCGGAAGAAAAGGAGTAACTGCACAAAGTAATAACGTGTGCTGCGGCGTCGTTTTAGAAGATCACTTCCACTGCGACATGCGGCAGCTTGAGAGGATGTCTTATTTGCGAAATGCGGTTAACAGGTTTTTTTTTCTTTGGCTGGCATTATGGGAATGTTTCATTACTGTGTAACATTTTGACAGCATCGAGTTCTACGCTCATCGATACACCTAACTGCATCCTGCGTCCAACCAATCCATCCCGCAAGGACAGGGCCAAGGAGTGAAAATTGGCTGCAAGTGGCACTCGCGTGATCCACTCCAGCGGAGAAACCTCTCTGCCGGCAAGCAAGCACAAAAACGGCCTCTTTTCCAGCTGTGCCCAACAGGGGTGATGGCAAAATAAACCATATCCCAACCAGAGTTACGATGGATGATGCCTGTGAAGAGAGTGGATCCTTTTACTCCTCGGATGGATTCACTAAGGGCAATCATCCGGTTGATGGCACTTACCTCCATTCTGTTACCCGCAGCGCCAACACCTGCCACAGCAAGAGCAACCATGGTGGCTGCAAAAGGCAGAGTGTTACGCCTCCTGAAGTGGACCCAGGAGGAAGCTGATACCGCATACATACACAAACAATATGGCTCGAAGGTGCGAGCAATAGAACGGAAGCGCAGCCATCCAGCGGCAAAACGAGTAGGATATTATATTTCATCTGGAGTTTTCAATTCGTTATTCAATAAAGGCCGTTTCGCAAAAAAAAGGGGGAATCTTCATCATCTTTCACACGAGTCATCTCCGACGAACCTTCTAGGTGACGAAGCAATCATATCTCGTTATTGTGAGCCGTGCCTTTTCTTCTTTATGAACCACCGAATACACCGCCGCCTTTGCTTTCTTCGCCTCAAGGAACGGGTGCCATTGTATCGGTTCCGACTTTGTTTATCACCGCCGGGGGGTCAAACAATGGGATGAGTTATTTCAGTGCTTTTGAATTAGAATATTAAGGGGACGGAGGGACTTTCCTTGATACTCTTTGGAAAAGGAATGTTTAATCATCAGGAAAAATGAGCAAAATTTCATGAAGATGTTACAAACAGCAAACTTTCCGAAGGAATTCAGGGCCCCATATTTTTTCGGAGATTAAATTTAACTAAAAAAAACCTTTGAGGACTGTTCATTTTATAAAGAGGACACTTTTGTTATGCGATAAATAGCACAAGTTTTACTCAATTTCGATTGAATTTGCTTCATCGTGTAATTCAATACACTGACAGACGACTGTCATTTTTTATCGAAGTCAAAACAGTTTGAGTTTAGCTCAATGGAGCGAGTTGACAAGGATGCCAGAGTTTTGATTATTCAAAAGTACAACGAGGGACTGTCTTGTAGACATATTGCTCAAATGGTGAAAAAATACAAGACTGTTGTGCACAAAATCAGCAAAAAGTTTGGAGAGGAGCATACTGTGGACGATCTGCCAAGATCCAGAACCAGAAACGGACCTGTCAACCCGCAAAAGGAGAAGCAATGTGTTGAGCTTCTGTTATCCGAAATATCGAACTCAGTCCGACAGGTTGTCAAGAATCTGGTAGATCCGTGGGATTTATCCAAAGCGTCAAATAGAAAAATAACATCAGGACATGCAAGAAGCAAAAAATGCCAAAACGGAGCACGAAACAGCTGGAACGAGCCAAAGAGCGATGCCGGAATCTCAATAAAATGTTAAGAAAGCATCCCAATCGTTGCATTTTGATGGATGACGTAACATATTACAAACTGGAAACAACTATGCCACCGGTGCCGCATTTCTATAATGTGGTTGTTGGGGAAAACGTACCTGATGACAGAAAAACGATCGGCATGGAGAAGTTCGGTAAAAAAGTTCTTGTGTGGTTGGCTATTTGCTCATGTGTGTGAGTACAATCTAAAACCCATTGGCTGGCAATGGTATTATGGAAAAAATATATTTACAACAATCCTTCAAGTGACCATTGGGAGCAGCTTTAATCCAGAAGCTAGAAAGTGACAGCTCAACACAATAAGCCCCGCATGTAAACATTACCGATATCATTTAGATGAGTGCACTGAACTTCCAGATTTGGAAATGTACAATTGTAGCAAAGCACGTGTGTAGCATATTATTCGAAAATAGGATTATTGTTATATAGTTATAATCAGATAGATCTCACCCATGGCCGCCCCCTTAATGTCACAAGCTTGTTCATTTGTTAAAAGTTAAAATTTTCGACGTTGGTTCGTAATTAATTTCATGCACTCGCGAAAAAATTTTGCTTCCGAGCTATGGTGACACTTTAAGTATGCTACTTAAATTTTTCACAAAAATACGTATTTTTTTAATTGATATGTCCAAAAACGACTTTTTTCACATATGTTATGAATTTATGAACTCCATCAACATGAAATTTTGATCATATAAAGTCTATACATTGATCATAATGTACTCAAATTTTCAGTCAAAAATATTGATAATTGACAAAGTTACAGAAGGTCCGTTTTTTGGAAGCAAAATTTTGCTCGGCTTTTTTTTTGCTACTGAGTGTACACTCAATAATCAAAATCCCCGCTATGAGGCGACTCTATATCGAACTTCAAAACTGCTAATAATCATCGATTCACTGATGACAAAGCGGAAAAACACTCTAACTTAATAATGTTTGTCCGGGTGCTACAATACTACCACTAATAAACAACACTAAGCCGAAGTAACTCTTTTTCCGGGTGCGGGGGCGCAACACAAAAAAGACGAAACGCGAGAAAATAAACCGACCATCACACATTTCGGCTGGCAATCCATTGCCTTAAAAATTTTATGATTTCATTGTCAGTTTAAGTTAAATTACGAATTATTATTTTTTTTTTTTTGCAACAACGGCGCAGCAAAAACAAAACAAGTCAGCTTCAAAGCACGGCTTGCTGCCATCCTGTATTGCAGGCTATTTTGCCAAAAAAAAAATTTCCATTTTTCACCACTGGGACCATCAACGGTGAAGTTTATCGTGAGGAATGCATAAAATAGCGTCTTGTTCTTCTATATCGTAAAAAAAAACGTCCCTCCACTGTTCTGGCCTGATCTTGCATCCGCTCGCTACGCTGGATCTGATGAAGGAGCACGGTATCAATTTTGTGCAAAAAGAGGATAATCCATCAGATTATCCTGAATTACGTCCTATCGAGCGCAACTGGGCAATAATCAAGCGGCACCTTCGAGATAATGGCAGAGAGCCTGTCAATGAGTTCAATAAAAATGTGGTCATCTGCTAGCCGAAAGGTATCGTAAAAAACTAAAACTAACTATGAAAGGCTAATGAAGAGTATTCGTCCAAAAGTACATCAGTTTCATATCTAGTAGCATTTTGATGAAATGTTTTTCCGTACAACAGAGACAACAGTGATTATAACACATAAAACCGTTTGTGAATTTGATTACTGATAAATGAAACATCTACAAAACAATGTTTCCCCTTTATAAATGAACAGTCCTTAATAGAGCCATAAAGAGTAGCCATAAAGACTAGCCGTACGACACTCGAAATTTTCTCACGGCTAAGTTCACGTTATTTGAACCCACAAGTAACCGACGTGGATGAGCCATGACGTGCTGCTTTATTATGCAAAATAATCTGGTTGCCAAGCAATGTAAGTGACGTTGTCTTTACCTCCTGTTATATATTGATGTATAAAGGGTGGAGCACTACTTTGACAGCGGACTGATTTTAAACCGAAGGGCTTTATTCCTCGTACATGATTAGTACTATAACGGGTGGCCACCAAATAACAGGAATGACTTAAATATTTTTCTATCAGGACAATAATGCTTTCAGAAAAATATCACCTGATGTGACTGAATCCTTACAATATTTATCTTTTCAATAATAGAATCCTGATCAAATCGTTTTTCAGATTATTCCACTGATATGGAAAATTACCCTGCTACAATAGATGGTAGTATTATATCATCATCATCATCATCAGATTTTTTTTTTTGGAAGAATACCTCCTAATTAGTATCTGTGAAGTGCATCAAAGTAAATGGCCAGCAACAAACAGTTTGGCCTTCAAATTCGGATGAATTATATGATTGACAGCACTGTTGTTCGATGAAAGTAGCTTTTTCCAGGTGCAACAAAAATAATCGTTTACTCTCTGTTAGTTAACTACAAATCAGTCGAACACCTTTTCATCAAGTTTAAAAAGAGTTCGGCCAAGTTAGTGCTATTACAATGGCCCATCACTTAGTCTCACTAACTTCTATTCAACCTTGAGACTGCCCCATTCAAACGGAACTGTCAATTTATCTATCTGCACATTTGTCGTCATCGTCTTGTTGTTGTTGTTGTTGTTGTTGTTGTTGTTGTTGTTGTTGTTGTTGTTGTTGTTGTTGTTGTTGTTGTTGTTGTTGTTGTTGTTGTTGTTGTTGTTGTTGTTGTTGTTGTTGTTGTTGTTGTTGTTGTTGTTGTTGTTGTTGGTTTTGTTGTTTCACATTAACAGGACTTTCAGCCTGAGGCTGATTCGTCGCCCTGGACGTCATCTGAACCCTTCATATCGAACCCACCATCACATAAGCCGGGACCAACGGCTTTACATTCCTTCCGAAGCAAGACACAGTCACTATCTGCGCATCTTTCTTTAGTTAATAACTTTCCTAACGATATGTTACAGAAATTATTTCCTTTCAAAGTTTTGTAATCGTCACACACACTTAGTAACAAAAAGGCACACATTTTAATGTGTTCAACATAACAATTCGATCGAAATTTAATTCTCGTTCCATTCGCAGTAAATGAAACAAAAATTAGACCATCGGACGGCGTTCTCTTACAATTCAACCATCAGTGTTTGCTCGCTTTAATCCGAGAATCAACGTTGAATCAGTTTTTTTTTTCATTCAGTTATGCAACCGCCATTTCCAGCCATAGAGCCAGTAACAGACTTATGCCAATTGTTGTATCCGTCGGTGCTGCTGTGCTGATGTCGTCATCGTTGTCGCAGCTCTATGTCTACAGCCGAGCAGATAGAAACCGGAAAAAAGGGCAATGAACGTGGTACCAGTAGCAAAGCGTGTGCAGACATCCGGCAGCATCCTCACTGTTGCGTTGAATCTGCCCTAGTTCTTCCCTCGGCAGGTAAAAAAAAAACATGAAACGAACTCAGACCGAAAAATGCATAGGGTTTCTCTCCGGTGTTCCATGAATTTTCCTCACCATGCTTCGCTATCCACTGGCAACAACTTTTGCCGAAATCCGCAAATTTTTGTGCAAGCTGGTCTACAGCAGCATCGGGGAATGTTTGCATTCAGTTTGGTTCTTTATCGTCCTCGCCGGAACGTCGTGCAATCAGACATCAATCAAGAGGTTTGAGGTGTTCAACCAACCCTTTCGGTCTCACTTGCTGCACGTTTGAATGCCACCACTTCCACACGTGTAGAATTTTGCAATATCGCCAATCGGATCGATGCAGTGGAATTTAACACGTGAGCGTTGGATTTCTTTGGGTTACTTCGTTAAGTTCTGTGCTTGCCGTGCAGTGATGCCAGATATGAAGATGTTTTTTCTGAAGACAATTGAAACACAGCTCCTGTTTTTGTTTTCATTAAATTAACTATCAGTATTTTGGCCTGGTTTGTTGCCAATTAGCTTCTCATTGTTAATGGGCGTTATTAAAAGAAATGTGTTGATGGAACATTGCTTAATTTTAATGGTTGATACCAAATATGTTATTACTTATAAGAATATCAGGCAAAATCTGAGGAACATTAAGAGTGTATCGAAAATAACGTGTTAACGTTTAGAGTGGAATGTTACTAGAGTGAAATTTAGGGCCCGAAAGTTGTAATTAGAGCTTGTAACAACCATATAATACATGTATTCTGATGGCAGATGAAACGTATGTTAGAAGGGATTTCTAGACGCTGGAAACCAGGATCACAATTTTAAACCACAGCCACTGGTGAGGAAGTTAGTTAAGAATGATATTCAAATGGAAAAATTTGGCCAATAGGCGCATGTATGGCAGGCTAGTTGTTCATGGGGCTTAAAATCATCCAAGCAGATGATGCGCGAGAACTCTTACAATAGATGAAGATCATACAACCTAATTAACATGTTTCTGATTAAACGAACTTTGGCTTTAATCAGTATTTCTCTAAAAGTAATCAATTGAAAGTTTAAAACAAATAATAAACATAAATGTGTTTAGTAGAGCTGATAAAAGCTTATTATCGCTATTTTGACAGCTTTTAAGTTACTAACAAGATGTGTTAGCTGACAAAAAAGGAAATTTTTTAGCTTGCATCAAACATGTTTTAGATCCTGAATTCCCAAATAAGGGTGTTCCGTTCAAAATTTGGTCAAACAGTAATGTGTGTGAGTCGATCAAAGTTTTTATTAATAATTCAAATTATTTTTCTTTCTCAAGTTCAGTTAATACATAATACAGGAGAAATATTCAGCTCAGCTTCCTTTTAACCGAATGCGAATTGCCGGGTCTTTCGTTCAACACCTTCCATAAGATTTTGTACAGTCTCCTTGTTTACTTTATTCGACGCAGAACGCCAGTTTGCCTTGAACTGTTTCTCACTCACAACAGATTTTTGAGTCGACTTAAGGTTTCGCTTGACGATGGCCCAATATTGTTCGATTGGGCGGAGCTCTGGCGTGTTGGGATGGTTCTTATCCTTGGGCACAACTTGAACGTTGTTGGCAGCATACCACTCCATGGCCTTTTTTCCGTAATGGCAAGATGCCAAATCTGGCCAAAATAGAACGGAACAATTTTGTCGCTTCAGGAAAGGCAGTAGGCGTTTTTGTAGGCACTCGCTCAGATAAATTTCCTGGTTGACGGTTCCGGCCTGTCACTCAAAATATTTCTTCGTGAACTTTGACAGTTTAATGTGCTTGAAAATATGTGCCAACTTTCCCCGTCCGGTTGCCGTAAAAAAATCCTGTCCAGGAAGCTGTTTAAAGTCTGCCTTGACGTAAGTTTCATCGGCCTTTTTCACCCTATCAAACTTCGTCAGCATCGTCGTGTGTTGGGTTTATCGTCGCAATTTGGAGTCACCACTTTCTTGTAAGTCGACAGTCCAGCTCGTTTTTTTAGCTCCATCCGCGGTTGAAGGCGCCACTCCCAGCTTCTTTGCGACATCTCGGACGGAGAGGTTGGGGTTCCGCTCGAAACAGCGGGCAACTTTTTTTGTGGTCGCTTTGGTCTCCGGTTTTCGATTTCCCTCGATCCAGCTTTCCTGGCTGTCGACAAACGTTCACCGAACACTTTTAATACGTTGGTAATAGTTGCTTTAGCCACATTTAACAATTTCCGGCGGGAGAGCTGTTTGGATTTTCGCCACGCACGTGCAAAATTTTGATGCGTTGCATCTCTTCCTAAGACGACATTTTGATAACTGAAGTGCTGATCACAAAATCAAAATAGAGGCATAATGCTAAACGCACACATCTTCAAAATGAGGGGTGTGCACAGTTTTAATGCACGATGAAACGAAATGCGTCAAGTTTAAGTAGATCAAATTTTGATCGAAACACCTTTTATATCTCAATACACCTCTGTGTTTTTCATGACATTTGTATTGAACGAATTTTCAAGAATAAGAATACTAAGAGAACGTTATCTGTATATTTATTTCTAATAATAACAAAACCTTTAATATTTCAGTAATATGAATAAGAAAAAAGTAACAAAATGTCGGAATTTCTCTTGATCTTATGTAACTAACCGTTGCATATTCTTATCAGTTGGAATTCTGCTGTGTCTAAGAAATAGTTTTAGTTTTCCCAACATTCGTCGCATTTTTTTCCTCTCTCCTATACTCTACAGGGTAGCAAAGTAAAAATGATACTCTTGAAAATTGTTATAAAACATAAACAGGATCGCATTTCTCACTTATTGCACTTTAAATAAAAAGTCAAAGTATTAAACTAAAATTGTGTTTAGTGAAGTTCAAATCTTTCTCCTTTATATTTAATCACGGATCGAAGACCCTTACAAAATTGTTGATGCCTTACGTACCACCTCCTCCAGCATTTGATCACAAATCTCAACCAATAGTTTTTCAAATGAGTCCAAACACATGTGCTTTACGTCGCATATTTTTTTCTAGCATCGCAAACAGGAGAAAAAAAATATCTAATTTTCGACAATGTCATGCGAATACCGAATTGAGGTAAGACAATACCAAAATAATATCTAAAGTGACCAGATACTTCCCAGGTATCCGGAATATCAAGTTTAGTTATTCTAGAGACTTTTCTTGCAATTCCTAGGTATTTTGCTAAGCATTATACCTCTTAATCTGAGCTCGTTACTCCACGGCCAGTAGCAAGATCACAAAAGCATATGAATAGGGCTAATTTTGATCTTGATAACTGGCCTTGGTATTAAAGAGCTCAGATTATGAGGTAAAATACCTAAACAAAATACCTAAGAACTGCAGGCAAAATATCTCTCGAAAAACAAAACTTGTTATTTCGGATACCTGGGAATACCTGTGAGGTACTTTTTTGGTATTGTCTTACCTCAATTTGGTATTTGCGAAACATTGCGGGAACATTTTTATGGTATTATCCTCAGGTATTTTAGCTCTTATGCAGCGCTCTTAAATACCAAGGCCAGTTATCAAGATATTCGTTCCTGCTCGGGACGTACACCCAGACACTGAAGTCCAGTTGGATCAAATTAGGAGACAATGCAGGCCATTCAGGGGTACTGATAAATCATGGTAAATTCTGCTTACACCACAGCTGAACAACTACTGCGCTGGCGCTGAATCCTGTTGGAAAAAAAACTTTCCTCTTCAAACAGTTTTTAGCACAGTATTTTCTTTAATAAGGTACTGCGAATAATATTATTTGTTTATTTTCACGCCCTGTCTATGAACAACAGGGGTTATTTACCTTTTGACGATATGGTACCCCAAACTTTCACCGCAGAAGCACTTTGGTATCGTTCAACCCCTCGTTAGTCAGCTGGTATTTCACGAAGACACACGACCATTTTGTTTGTTCAGAGACACTTCCAACGTAAACAATTTTTCAACCGAAAAAAAAGGCTCAGTCGGCAAGGACGCCCACTCTTAAAAATAATGAATATTACGAGTGATGTAATCCTTTGCCGAAAAAATACAAAGGCGCATTAAGGCCGGCAATCGTGCCAACTTGAGACTAAGAAAGACCACAAAGTTGACCATCTACAAGACATTCATCAGACCGGTAGTCTTTTATGGCCACGAAACATGGACATTGCTTGTGGAGGACCCATGTGCTCTTAGTGTCATTGAACGGATGATGATGCGTACGATCTACAATGGATTGTAGATGGAAGATGGATCATGGATGAGGCGAATGAACCACGAATTGCAACAGTTGCTGGGAGAACCCCCAATTCACACGGCTATAATCGGTCGATTACAGTGGGCTGAACAGGCCATAATAATGTCAAAGACAGTCCAGTTAACATGATTATCGATAACGATCCAACCACCACAAGAAGCAGATCAATTGGAGGGTACTCTGTGGACCTTTCGCAGACTTTGGGGCTGACGAAGCGCATCCATGGGCCGAATGGAATGGAGGCAACTTCTTCATACAACAGAGTCCACCCCGGCCTTGGCCTGATTGGTAAGGTAAATAAAAAAGTAGGCCTTCTAAACTTCCACACAGCTCCTTTTTTTTTAACTAGTTGTTGTCAAACGACAGGCATGCAAAACTTTTTCAAAAATGCTCTCGAAATATCCATCACAATACTCATAACTCACAACTTCTAACAAGGTACACAAAGTTGCAGGAAAAAATACGAAAAGACGATCCCTTTTGTTTTGCTAATTTAATTTTGAAGATTTCGAATAGTTCGCTATCTCCTAGTGATGAAGATATTTCTATAATTGAGCTGAAGATTTCCTTTCAACACACCTGGCAACCTTGTTGCTGAAACGTCATACTGTGAGACACAACAACGTTCACAGATGCCGGCAAGGCAATGCATCCAGCCCAGTAGCAATTTGATATTCGTGGTTGACGTTCGTAGGGCTTCACAGTAGGTTGAAAGGTTGACTTTGTACTGTGGGAACCATCAGCAGCGACCGGATGGACTGCCAGTTGAGCTGTGATTGAGATCTCAGTTAGTGAGAGGAGGAAAACGAATTGTTCCGTGGCTGTTTAGTAATTTGTCAAATTTTCACGGTCAAACCACCGGCGAAGGCTTAGGGTGATTTTGGATAATTTCCCCCTCGCCTATTATCAATTCACCTCGCAGCAACAACAGAAGACGAAACGCTGAAAGGGTAGTGGAAGCGAACGAAAAATAATGGGTAATTTAGAGAATTGAGAGCCCTTTTCATTAATACATATGTGCTCAGCAAATAAGAAGCATGGAATTGATTAGCCGAAGGGATTTTAAAGGGTTATTAAAATTGTCGGAGTCTAATGACCAGATCGTTCGAAAGACTAGAAAAATTTCAAGAGTGATTGGCAGAACCCTGTTTCTTTTGGAGCATCATAACATAATACATATCATACATACAACCGGAACCCTCGCGAAAATCATTATCATTTAACTCAGCTATAGCACACGTAATGATGTGCAATCAACTGACACTATCATTTTCAAACCCACATAGCAATAAAACTTCACTTTCACACAACCTTCCCAATCTTGATTCGAAGAAATCCATGCTTCCGACCGGACCGTTCCTTCATGTCCCGATGCACCGTTAACAGCTAAATAAATACATATTCGTCGAGACAATCTGCGTCTTCTCCACTCCGTTCGGAAATTCGCGCGCAAAGACGTCGGGTCATTTTCAGCTCCAACCTTCTTTCATTACCATAGACCATACAATTTATTTGCTCTGACTTTGACTTCGGTGACTCCACACCCAGCGAACAACGCGTTATGTATGAATGTTAACCGTTGTTGTTGTTGTTGTTGTTGGTACTGTTTCTGCTGCAGTATTGCGACGCTCTTGATGACGATGAGTCGCGCGGAAGGATCTTACCCCTCCCCCCGCCCCGCTAGACACTGTGCAGTGCATCGAATGTTGCGCCTCGAGGAAACGGAGAAAGAAGAGCGAGAAAAACGTAGTAATAATGATAATAAAGGGCGATGCTGCAGCTCGTTGGGAGGAAAGCTCCAAGCAGCGAAAAACAGGCAGGAAAACATGGCTTCATTTGCTTTACCCATTTACACAGATACGTAAATTGGATAGATTGCAGCGAAGTGTGTGCTCTCATCTTGCAGTGTAGGGCAAACTATGCACGGTAATGATGTTTTCTTGGAGATAGGTGTATCTTAACAGTTTCACCTTTTATGCTCCTGGGGTTCTTCGGTGTAATGCACACATGTGTTTGCCGTCACACTTCCCGGCGAGTGTTGCATCTGGGTGGTAAGATAGGCACCACGAGCAAGTAGTATAGGGGAAATGTTTTCATTGCGGTAGCATAGCGAAGGGATGTTGTAAATGAACCTGTGCACATTGGAAGAAATCGGTTGCTCGAGGAAGGAGCTCCCTATCGAGCCGTATGCAAGGTGCTAATAGATGAGAGTTTTTAGCGTAAATCATGTTTACCTAATTGAAGCCGGAATTTTGTTTACTGGCTGCAAGTGATGGAAAAACTTTGTTCCTGTCGTGCGGCGTTGGGATGAAGGAATTGGTGCCACGGGTTAGGGTGGGTGTTGCAGTTATGGTGCGGAACGTATAGTTGATGATTGAGGAAGGTGCCACAGCAATGACAGGCAGCCAAATAAGGCAAATATTCAACGATAGCAAGGCGGAAGCATAAAGTAGGCTTGAATTCTTTGAACTTTAAATTTCAAAACATGGCGTAAAAATTTAAAAATTTGGCATTCGATGTCGTAGTCAAATCCGCGACGTCAAATTTTGACTGCATAAAATGAACTTTAAGACATTTCGTCATATGGCAACTGTTCAAATTGCAGATCGTCGAGTGATGCATCGGTCGGAAGAATTTTGTTCGGACAATAAATTTCGTTAAAATGGACATGTAGACGAATGACATTAGGTCGAAAATTTTGTCTTAACATCTTATCCAGTGAATTATTCAAAAACAAAAATGAGGTGGGTTGTATCAGGAATATAACCGCGAGGTCGACATAAGATCGCGTTGGTAAATAGGAATAATTGAATCTAATTCATACATATCATACATGTGATAACAAAGCTTGGTGAATGATTATAATGTATTAATATAGAAATGTTTTGATTCAAGTGTGTTAGTATATATGTGGTTGTATAATCAACTAACTCTTAAAATCTAACTCTGTTTTGTGGCCGTGAAAGGAACCAATTTTCCATTTGATGTACCTGAGCTGATCCATGTAAAGTCTAGTTTCTGATGTTGTTAGGTTTGATTGCCTGGCTGGTGGGTTATAGCCTTTAACTGAAAACAACAATAATTTTATGATGATCCTGAGCAGGAATTGTCATTATTGGAGTATTCTCGTTCTTCAAGTATGAGCATGCATGCATGTTTAGATGTAACTGTAATTGTACAGTTTGCAAAAAAGGGGGGTGGACCTACCAATCTATTTTTTTTTTCTGGTGAAAATCAGTTGAATTTGATGAGTGTTCCTCCATGATTTTATTTTTATTCATCACATTGTCATTGAAAATACGACGTTTATATCATTTCTTGATATTTTATGTGATGAATAATGAAAGAGGGTAAAAAATTACGAAAAAAAAGTTTATCCGCCCCAAACGTATAGTACGATTTAAGAGTGTCTTACAAATTTTAAGTGTGCTTATTCTGCAATTATTTTACAAAGTTTTTCGTGCAAATGTTTTGAATGTAACGTTTGCATTAAAAAAATGGACATAAATGGCCGACTTTTCATAGGTTTACCTTCAGCCGCACTGACGAAACTACCCATGCAGCATCAATAGTAACCCATGAGTCAGCAAACAAAATTTGACAGCTCCATCAGTCGAACTCTAACCATGATGGCAAAAACAGTGAAGCAACTCCGTTCAGAAGTGTGCGCGTTCAAAGAAAGGCACACCGCTGCGTCAAAAACGGACATTGTGCGGCACTTTGTGGACGCCGGATATGCCCATTCCGGCATCTACAACATCTTGGCACTATTAGACAACAATCAGAGCATCGAAAGAAAGCCCGGTTCCGGACGGCCGACGACCCTGAGCAACAAGAAGCTCCAAAGGATGCTGAAGAGGAAGACCGAGAGAAAAGTGGCTACATCGCTGCGTGCGCTTGGCCGGGAGGTCGGTTCTATTCGACAAACAGTGAAAAAGTACCTGGCGAACATGTATTATGATTCATTAGTCTTTATTAGAGGATTTGTGGTGGTTGATCTAGGCGAACATGAACATACAGTCGGGAAGTGGAAGTCGTCCACTGGTTTCGGAGCTGCAGGCAATGACGCAGAGGCAGCGGCTGAATAAGATGGTCAACTTGATTTTTCCGGCGAATCGCAACGTGGCGGTGCTGATGGACGACGAGACCTATCTCACCCTGGATGGCAATGACTAGCAGGGCACTTCGTATTTTACTTCCCCCGCGAAGGAAGTGAGCTCCGAGGTGAAGTTCATTTCACACACCAAGTTCCCTAAGAAGGTGCTGCTGTGGCTGACAATCTGCGAGAAGGGGATGTCAAAGCCGCTCTTCTTTCGCTCCGGACTGGCCGTGAATGGGGAAATTTATAAACGGCCATCCATTTTAACTCAGATTTGAGTCGTTTTTGACTCACTTTCGTCAAAATTGGAGTCACTCAAATTTGAGTAAATGTAACTGGAATTGACAAGTCAACAAATCAAAAACATCGACTCAAATCAGATGGATGTTTTTAGTTTGTCGACTTGTCAATCCCAGTTACATTAAATCAAATTTGAGTGACTCCACTTTTAACGCAAGTGAGTCAAAAACGACTCAAATCTGAGTTAAAATGGCTGGCCGTGTAGTACGAAATGCCTGCTGGAAGTTGTGCCGTTCATCAAGAAATACCATAAGGGCGAAGACGCGGTGTTCTGGCCGGATCTGACATCGGGGCACTGCTCGAAGCGATCGGTTGAGGAGATGGAGTGGTTGAATATCGAATATCAAGTCGGCGAACCCGTCCAACGTCCCCCAGCTGCGTCCCATCGAAAATTTCTGGGCCAACCTGAAGCGTAAGATCTACTTCAACAATTTTGTCACGAAACCTGTGGAGGAATTGATAAATAAAACGAAGAAAGAACTCAAACATTGTATCTAGCTGTCATTTTGTGCTCTTGAAGTTTTCGTGCTCACAATTTCAGTTTCGTGTTCAAAATTGGAAGTTATTTGTTGCAAAATGCAAAAAAAAGCACACATTTTGATCAGCATCTTTGAACATCACAAAACTGGCAAAAGCTACCGCGATATTGCCGATTTTGTCCAGTTTAACAAATATAAGGTGGCTAGGATAGTGCAGATGTACAAAAAGCGTGGTTCTATCTCACCAGCTAAACGATCAGGGGGTCCTTCAAAGACAACTGGCCGAATTGACAGAACTATCGTGAAGAAGGCGGAGCTGGACCGGAGAGTATCAGCTACGAAAACTGCGAAATAGATTGAAAGCGAGTTTTCCAGACACGTAACATCACAATCCCTGCGAAACCGGCTTCATGGAAAAGGTCTTAAGGGCAGAGTACCACTTAAGAAGCCATGGTTGTCCGCAAAAAATATCAAAAAAAGATTGAAGTGGGCTCAGGACCACATTTCATGAACCAGGTGTGCGATGACTATCCACAAATCTCAAGGAGGCACTTTCACCGAAATTGATGTCGATACGATAAGAGTAGTATTACCAGCTGCTGCTCCTGCCCAAGCAATACACATCCGTCAAGTTTGGTTGCAGCAACTTGGTTCTGACTCAAATCAGTTACATAGCAGTTACTTTAACTGAATTGCAACAAGTGTGCTGCTAGGATGACCAGTGCTGTACATTTTCATGTCGGTTATAAGACTATAACCATCATCTTCTCATGATCATTACAACTCACGAATGATAGTCAAATACTATGTCACTTAATAACAGGTTGATCTCATTCGACCATTTGTAGCAGCCTTCATGACTGCCCGAGAATGTGATATGAAGGGAGTAACAAAAAATCAATCACTAACTAATTATCTATGATAACGATACGCAAGACAAATTATTTTCAGCATAATAGGTGTTAACCTCTGTGTAAATTAAAAAATACTTATTTTTATGTTGTCATTCTATTAACCTTAGCCATTATTTTCATTTTATTAACCTTCCTCGGGTATTAAAAAACTGACACATGCGCCATTAGGGTCAATATTGACCCGAATTTCAACCCTTTCTAGAATGATGAAACTTCAACCTAGACACAATGTTGAAGGTTTATGGTCTCAAAAATGCATTGGTGGTGAAAAAACCTGGTTCCAGTAACATTGGCCGCCGAGAATCTGCTACAAAGGGAAGGAGGTTTTGATTTCGATGTGTGAACAAAATTGCATACAAAACATTCCAGACTAGTTGTAGAGAGTTGCCGTCTTCGGCTAAGTTTCTCAAGATGTCATTTGTCGTCTTTTGACATTATCATATTAGTTTCAGATATTGCCACAGATATGGCGCTGCAGTATATACAGTGACGGACAATACAATATGACCAAAGCCCAATTTTCATACAAAATGGTCATGTTTGGAGGCTTGTCTTACAATTTCCCGTGAAGTTCTTGAACTGAATTTTGGTAATAGCCTCGAAATAACCTGAATTTTCCTCTTTAATAAATTCATAATTTTTCATTCACCACCTCAGAAACTACAGACACCACCTACGACAAAACAATAAGACCTCCTTTTGATATCCATAGTTTAGGCCATGTTGATGCATGTGAATTACAATCTATAGCACACTGATATTAAAATGACCCGTGCATCAATAATCAAAATTCAGATCTTCAAATTCGAGCATCCTTTATGGAAATCAAAAAGTGGTCTTATTGTTGTGTCTGTAACTTTCAAAGTGGTGAATGAAAAATTATGGATTTAATGCAGATGAGAATTTAGGCTTCTTCTGGACCACAGCCAAAATTTCAGCTCAATTGGTGCTCGAGAAAATGAAAGGCAAGCCCCCTAACATGACCATTTTGTATAAAAATCAGGCTTTGGTCTCATTGTCTCATTGTCCGTCACTGTATTTGCCAAATGAAGCTCTAGAGCGTTGTCGTCTTCGGCAAAGTTTCTCAGTATGCCATTTGTCGTCTTGTGAGATTATCATATTAGTTCCAGATCATGCCGCAGAGATGGCACCCAGTCTATCTTACATTTAAATGACGCTCTTTTTTCTGCAAAGTTTCTTAGAATGTGATTTGTCGTCTTTTGATAACATCATATTAGTTCCAGATCTTTCAGCAGAGATGGAGCTGTAGTCTATGTTCGTCAAATTTGTTGTTTATTACAGTCAACAGGTAAAATATTTGCCCCAATGACCGGCATCTTAAAACTAAAATCACAAAAATAAAAATGCTCAAAAAAAAAAATACGTAAAAAATACACTTGTTTGTTGCCTGTAAAAAAAAAAAAAAAAATATAAAAAAAAGGGGGGGGGGGGGGGGGAGGGGGGGGGGGGGGGGGGGGGGGGGGGGGGGGGGGGGGTGGTGGTGAGAGGGAAAATGGGGGGGGAAAAAAGTTTTGTCACGTTACGCCTTCCATCAAGTGGATGAAGGTTAATGAGCTGGCACCGACTGCTATAGCTGGGCAGATTTAACGGGTCTCTCCACCTGAGATGACGTAGGGCAAATCGAATGAATTTCCGCTGGATGGCCTCGACACGCTGGATTTCATTCTGGTAATAGGGAGACCAGACAACAGAACAATATTCCAGAACTGGGCGAACGATTGCGCAGTAAAGCGATTTCAAGCAGTAAACATCCTTAAATGTTTTGGCAAAACGGAACAGGAAGCCTAACTGCGATGACGCCTTAGACACGACGTATGATACGTGGTCTTTGAAGGTCACCTTGGAATCGATGAAAATCCCCAAGTCCTTAACTGTCGTTACGCGCTCCAGCTCAACTCCTGCCAAAACATAACCGAATTGGAAGATTTCACGTTTACGGCCAAATGAAATAACTGAGCACTTGGACACATTCAATGTCATCCGATTGATGCGACACCATTCAGCGAACGCCCCCAGCTGTTGTTGCAGAAAAACGGCGTCTAGTGGATGCTTTATAGCGTAGAACAGCTTCAAATCATCGGCGTATGAGAGTTTTAGGCATTTGAGGATGAGATTGACATCGTTCATGTAGAGCAGGAACAAAAACGGCCCAAGGTGGCTACCTTGAGGCACGCCGGACAAAACTTTAAATGGTGACGAAACGTGATCACCGATTCTGACGGACATACTACGATCGGTTAGGTAGGATCGCAGCCAAATAAGCAAGTTGTTGCTCATGCCTAACTTATCAAACTTGGCTATTGCTATCTGGTGGTTCATTTTATCGAACGCCGCGGAGAGATCCGTGTAAATAGCATCTACTTGATTACCGTTTTCAAGTTGCTTGACCAAGAAAGAGGTGAAACACGTCAAATTAGTGGATGTCGAACGTTTCGGACTAAATCCATGCTGATCCGGCGAAATATAGTGCGCGTAGCTCTGCACTAGCTTCCGAAGAACTATCATCTCAAACAACTTGGATATTGCACTTAATGCAGCTATGCCCCGGTAATTTGAGACCATTCTCTTGCAACCTTTCTTAAACACTGGTAAAACATATGATTGTTTCCAACAGTTCGGAAATATACCAGTGGACAAAGAAAGATTGAATAACTTTGCTAACGGAGACGCAAGAAAATCCACGCACTGTTTCAATACAAGCGATGGAATGCCATCCGGACCACATCCCGTTGAGGACTTCAATTCCTTGCCAGCTGCAATAACCATGTCATTGGTGATGGCATAATGCATTCCGACGGCAGCAAGACGGGGCACATTACTGGTGGCGAGCGCGATGTCCTGCGGGTCGAGCAGCTCGTCGGAGAAAACGTTGCTGAATTGGGAACGGAAAATATCGGCTATACCGGCGATGCAATCAGCTTCGATCAAACCATCCGTCATCGTGGAGGGCAAACCGACTTCCTTCCGCTGATCATTGACGTGACGCCAAAAGCTTTTGGGGTTATACTTAAGGCTTTTTTGTAGACGGTCTTGATAAGCCTTATAGAGATAATCGTTCAATTGCTTGTACTCAGCATTCGCTTCCACGTAACACAATTTTGTAAAATCCGTGCGATATTTGCTGTGTCGTCTCAGAGCTGCCTGCTTCACTCTTTTGAGGCGCTTGAGAGCGGAATTTGACCAAGCTGGTTTAGTTGATTCAAGTTTCATCCTCACTGGAACATACTGATCAATGGCATACAGCAGCACACCAGACATTGTCGATGCAGTGAGGTTGACGTCAGAAACATCGAGAATCTCGTCCCAGTCAACAAGTCTCAAGAAATCGTTCATTCCGCTGAAATCAGCCTTGCTGAAATCGTAGAAAACACTTTCAGAGGAATCACGGAAGCGACACAATGGATTTACCGCAAGTTTCAAAATTAATGGTGGATGATGCCGACAGATTTTAACTAGCGGTGCAGGTGCTTCAATAACTGTGCAATCCTCACACAAATCGTCACTAACAAAGCACAGATCAAGCATGCGATTATTCTCGTTTTTAACGCCAGTCAGCTGCCTGAGTTGAGCGGTACTATACGCATCAAGCAGTTCTCGTGATGTCATGCCAATCGTAGATCGAGAAACGATAGGAAAGTAGTGCCCAAGAGAATTTTGCTGCCAAGAAATCGTGCTTAAGTTGAAATCGCCGAGAATGATCACCTTGTCCCTTGGATTCAACTGCGAAACGACCCAGTTCAGCGAGTCAAGATGCTTTTCTATCAGAATTGCGTCATTCACTCGGTCGGGAGGAAAGTATATCACGCAAATGTAGAGCGAAGCATCGTCGGTAGCCAATGCAACCCATATTTGCTCCGCCGATGTGATATTGGGAGGATTGACCGAACGGGATTTGAATCTGGAATGAACAGCTAGCAGAACACCGCCGCCGATACTCTTGTTGCTGTTAGAAGGTGACCGATCTTGTCGATAAACGTTGTAGGAATCGTCAAAGAGTTGGTTCGTCGTAGTATTCCCGTTAAGCCAGGTCTCGGTGAGAGCGTAAATGTCGTAGCAACCATCACTAAGGGCCAATTGATAATCGGCAAGAGAACTGTTGATCCCACCAACATTTTGGTAGTACACCAGGACACTCGAAGTAGCAGCTGCAGCTTGTCTTGGTCCTCGGGGGGCAATCGCATGAATTGCAGTTCCCGGCGTAACGGTTCCTCTCGTTATCTCAGATGGATGAGCGCCCGATTGATCAGCCGCAGACCGAGGCTGATGGTTGTGGCTAGAATGAGTTGTTTCGATCAGACTCTGGACATTCGTAGGAATAAAGGAATACTCGCCGGGTAGAGGTTGCTGGAAGACCCTCTTACCGCATTCGACAACAGGACCAGGACGACTATGTGGGACGACGGCAGCATGTGGCAGGACTGGGTCGAAGGGCTCGAGGGCTTCCAAGGGGCTTCCTACGGCGCGTCCTGGTGTCCGGAGCGGCTGACAGTGTGATCTGGCTGTCTCGTAGCGAATGGTCGAAGCTTTATCATTACTGTCCAGTTGATTATCTAGCAAATTCGCGAGCACGGGGGGTGGGGGGTGATTGGAGAATACCGCGGTACACGGGGGGGGGAAGGGGCATAGTGAGGGGTAGTTTTTTGGGGTGTGGGTTGGGGTTTTTTGTTTTTTTGTTGTTTTGGAGTTTTGGGGCGGGGAGAGCGGGGCAGTTTTTCTTTTGGTATTGAAATCCTGGGGGTGGCGGGCTTCTGCTGATTTTTTTTGTGTTGTAAAAAATATGTTTGGGGGGTTTGTTTTTTTGTATTTGTAGAATGGGGGGGGTTTGTTTTTTTTTTTTAACCCAAGCAACACACAAGTTTTATAACGGTTGAAAATACTTTTATATGACTAGATTTGGTTATAAAGAAGCTTACTCAACATAAAAGCATGAAAATGTGTTACTAGGGAAGCTCTAGAGAGTGGCCGTCTTCGGCAAAGTTGGTCAGTACCCGCATAATGAAAAAACAATTTGCTACATAGTCCAAACTATATTTTGAATGTAAGGTATATTATCACAGTTTAAGTTATTGTCTACGTTTTATCGCGTTTTCACCATATAACCTCTACATTAACTCATATTGTTACTGTTTGCCATATTGTCATTGAAAGGTTTTTTATTGTCTGCCCTCGGTCTGGATTATGTACCAATTTTTTTGGCATACACACTCAATTAACCTCGGCATAATGTCCAACAGTCGATCAACTCGGCAGTTACGCTTGCTGATATCCCTGTTGAATGTTTGTTTGTTAGCTGAGTATCGGTAAAACTTTTATTTGTAAGCCGAATCTCGGTAATTTATTCACTGAGTCTCAGTAAATTGAAATACCAAAATGGTCGGCTTTTGGATTTTCGGCGAAAAAATCGAAGTGCGTAGAGTAGTTTTGTTCGGTAACATTGCCATTTTTTATTATACCTGAACTTAACCGCCTACTCAGCATATTGTTATTTGGCTTTTTTCTATCTGACATATTGTTAATACTATAAAGGAGATAGTTAGTTTATAGTTGTCAACTATATGGGCAAATGTCGTAACAATAACGGAAACGGTCATCACCAATAAGTTGCAGTCTATCTTTTCCAAAATAATATTTAATTTTTTTTTTTAATTCCTTGATTATTGAGATTTTCAGCCCTGGGCTGGTTCATCTCCCGTCGTAGTCAGTCAAATACCTTTTGGGTATTTTCATAACTTGTCCGGGAGAGAGATTTGGAACTCGTGACTTTGGCGTGAGAGGTATGTAAAGACTGTATTCGATGAAATCTGGACACACAAAATAGGTCACCAAACATTTTCCTTGAGCCCGATTATTTTCAAACTTTCTGGAAATAAAGTACTACTATATGGTTAAGTTTTGACATCATTGGTTTATTGAACCTCTTCTCCCAACCCAAATGCCCACACTTTTGCCTTGACCCCTTTCATTAAATTTTGGGCAATGATAGGACCGACTTGCTTACTTACTTTTAACCACACTTTCTTTAGTTCAAGTTCATTTTCTATCAATTTTGGAGTTTTAACGAGCTTTGCCTTCATGATTGCCCAAAATTTTTCAATTGGGCGAAGCTCCGGAGTGTTTGGAGGGTTGACGTCTTTTGGTACAAAAACTACATTATTATTTTTGTACCAGTCTAATACGGGCCGGGCATAGTGACAAGATGCCAAATCCGGCCAAAACAGTGTCGGGCCATCGTGAGATCTCAAGAAGGGCAGAAGTCGTTTCTGGAGGTATTCGTCCTTGTAGATTTGTCCGTTGACGGTCCCAGAGGTGATGAAGGGCTGACTCATTTTGCCACATCCGCAGATCGCTTGCCAGACAAGGATTTTTTTGGCGAATTTCGACAGTTTCTTCTTCCGCATACTCTCCAGAACGGCCAACTTAGAGGTGGCGACGTAGTGTTCCTGTCCTGGCATTTGTTTGGTGTCGGCTTTAATGTAGGTCTCATCGTCCATCACAATGCAGAACGGTTTTGTGAGCCACTCCCTGTACAGTTTTCTTGCACGAGTTTTGGCCACCGAGTTCTGTTTATCGCTCCGGTTCGGTGCCTTCTGGACCGTGTACACATGTAATCCAGAACGTTTCATTGTTTTCTGCACAAAACAAACTGAAACTTTCGCCTTTTTCGCAACATCCCTGATCGAAATGTTGGGATAACGCTTAAATTGGTTGAATACCATCCTGGCCTTCTCCGGATTTGATGTGCCACGTTTTTTGCCACTAACATTTTTCCGCTTGGTAGTCTTACGGTCCTTGAACGATTTGATCACATGAGATACGGTTGAATGTGCGATTCCGAGCTGTTTTCCGATCCATCGATGAGAAGCGTTTGGGTTTTCGAAGTGAGTGCCCAAAATTTGTTGGCGCACTATTTCTTCATTACTCATTACACAATTGACACAACACAATGAAATACATTCAGTTAAAATTTCAATAATTTTTACCCATACGCTTAAAAGTTACGAACAATTGTGTGTGTCCAAATTTCATCGAATACAGTCTTTATGTTAACCCCTACGCCGCGGTCGCCCCCAAATTAATCTTTAGAGAGTTGCCTTCGTGGGTAATATTCTTCAGTATGTAATTTGCGCTCATTTGGCCTTATCATATGTAGTTCTAGGGAGATTCCATCTTCAGCAAAGTAATTGAATATGTCGAGGATCGTATTATGACATTGTCATATTACTTCCAGATTTTGCCTCAGAAATGGCACTACAGTCTATCTTAGCCTAACTCTAAGGAATTGCTTCAAATTTATTCAGTATGTAATATGGAAGCATTTCATACTATCATATTTGCTGCAGATTGTGCTGAAGAGAAGCAGTCTATATCAGACAAATGAAGTTTTAGAGAGATACCGTCTTCGGCAAAGTTATTGAATATGTTGAAGACCGTTATTTGACATTACTCTTATTGGTAAAGATCTGAAATTCATATGTTAAAAGACGAGAAATGGTATACCGAGAAAATTTGGCAAAGACGGCAATTCTCTAGAACTTCATTTGGCAAATATAGACTACAGCGCCATCTCTGAAGCAAGATCTGGAACCAATATGATAATCTCAAAAGATGAAAAATGATACACTGAGAAACTTTGCCCAAGGCGGCAACTCTTTAGAGCTTCATTTGGCAAAGATTGGCTACAGCGCTATCTCTGTGGTACAATATGGAACTAATGTGATTATTTCAAATGTCTTCATTTTACATTCTCAACAACTTTGCTGAAGACGGCAACTCTCTAAAGCCTCATTTGGCAAATACAAACTGCAGCGCCATCTTCGTGGTGCAATTTGGAACTAATAAAATAATGTCAAGTATCTACATTTTACACTTTCAACATTTTTACCCAAAACGGCAACCCTCTAAAGCGCCATCTCTGCGACAAAATCCGGAACTAATCTGATTATTTAATTGACTTTATTTTATATTCCAAACAACATTTCTCAAGACGGCAACCTCCACAGAGAACAGACGTTCATCTTTGGTCTGCTACTTGTGTTGTGCATTAACTGTCATTTAAATGTTCATCAATAAAAAGCCTAGCACATAACCTGAAAAATTCAGCCCGATTGGTTCAAAAATAAAAAAGATAGCATACATTGAAGTTGCGCCTTGGGACAGAATTGACCCCATTATCTTAAGAAGGTTAATAAACATTATTAGTATTACAGTTTAGCACATTATTAAGCTTCCTCGTAAAAATCACGTAAAAATATATTTTGACAACTATTTGCCAATTTTGACGCTGACACTGACGCAGCCAACAATCGACTAATTCAAGAGAAATATCGCGAAAACAAACTCTAGTTCAACGTGTTTTAGCATTCGGTCGTACCTATGAAAATAGGAATTTAATCCTTGATATTCAAAAATGTCTAACATAAGAACTGAACATTCAATTAACTAAATCGTAAAGCTGCGGACACATCGCCACTGACGGGGTGATGTCTGCTGGTTTTGACGGTGGAAACATCATGACAGTCTGTGTACTAGAGAAGTAAAATGATGGTCAATTTCCAAGTCGGTTTATTTATTCTTGGCGATATGATCGTAACGCATAACACTTGTACAAAATATAAAAAATGGGTGAAAATTGCGAGAGAAAAATATCTCTCGGTTGTTATTTCATTTTGATGAGATGTTCGAGAGAGAGAGAGGCTTTTCTGTTGCTTTGATTGTTATTTGCAAGAATCTCATTTGTCAATTCTAACGCTGTTAATACCGCGATGGAGCTCAGCACTGGCTGGTATACGTCGCCATGTCACATGTTAGCTCACTAGACCCTGTTATCGTAAGCAGGGTAAGCATCGGAGGAAAACTTTTCGCTCATGCCCATCACTTTAACCTTCTTAAGGTGTCGGGGTCAATATAACCCAGAATGGATTTAAAAAATGCTATAACTTTCTAAAATAAGCATCTAGACGTTTGAGTTTTCTTGACTTTTCCTAAATCATGGAAAATTACGTTTGTGCAATGAATCCAATTTTTTGACATTTCTGAAGGACTGTTAAAAAAATGTTAAAAGGGGTTTGGGGTCTATTGCCCTATTTAAACCATGTGGAAACCATGTATGATCAAATTTTAAAATCTTGCAGTAAAAATGCTTATTAGGTGCCATTTTGGTTTCTGGTGACATGTTTTCGAGGCTCGAATTTGGTTTTTTGAGTGTTCTGGGGCCCGTGGGTGGCCGGCCCGGGGGGAACCTTTGGGGGGGAAAAAAAAATCGGCGAGGGTTTGCGGGGGGGAAATTTATATTTTTGTTTAGGTTTGTGTGGGAAGAGGTGGGGAGGGGCCGACTTGTGGGGAAAACCCGGGGCGTTTTGTTGTTGGGTATGACGGAGGGGGGGGGGGGGGGCAGGTGGGTGCGGGGGGGGGGGGATGGTTTGGGGGGTTGTTTAGGTGTTATGTGGGGAGAAATGTTGCGGGGTGCGGGGGGAAGGGAAGACAATTTGGGCCGACCGGGAATCCTCTTCGGTAGCTCTTACGCCTGGCAACGGCGGAGTGGAATGATTTGGGGTAGGTCACTGGTTCGGTTTACGGTGGAGAAAATTCAACAACTCTAGCCTTGAAAAAGGCTGGTTCTGTAGCGTCGATCGGAGGGAGAAATTGAAAAACTTCACTGCGTCGTTTGATCGTTTAGAACACTATATTTCGGACTGTTGTTCACAATAGTTTGACTTTAACTGGCTCATGTGACCGGCAGTGCGTGGTGTTTTTATATCTAGCTGCCATGCGATCAAGAGTGATCGCATGGTGGTATTTCTTGCCTATTTGGGTGATAATAAATGGAGTGTACTGGTGCTGTGTAGTGTTTACTACAATGGTGTTGGCATTCGACTACTGAGTGGAATGTCGTTCTATCGTGTTGTACGCGACATACCGTCCACCAATGAAATGCTAATTTCATTTGATTTTAATATTAATTTTCAATCACAACTTAATTTAGAGAATCTTCTTGGTTTGCAGCGGGTGCTGCATTATCATCGGGGCTTATCATCGGGGCTGAATCTGTGGTAGAACTAACGTCGCTGTCGATTGGAAGGAGGCAGACCTTCACGATCGGCCGGTCATAGACAGCACCAGATGCTAGTCTAACGTTTACCACACGAACAAGGCCATCCGCGCCGGGATGAACAGCTTCGATGCGACCCACACTCCACTTGAGCGGGGGTAGATTGTCGTCCTTCAGGAGTACCAGCTTACCGATTAGAACATTTGGCTGGCGGTAGTAGTTCTTTGTACGTTGTTGCAGCTGATAGAGATAATCCGTTGACCAGAGTTTCCAGAATGTTTGGGTCTTGCCAAAGCGAAAGCCGGTTGTTGGGAACTTGGGCAAGGTCAGGCTCCGGGATTGATTGGAGTGCTGATCCGACCAGAAAGTGTCCCGGTGTGAGAACCTCCGTGTCACTTGGGTCCTCGGATAGAGCAGTCAGGGGCCGTGAGTTGAGACAGCTCTCTATCTGGCAGAGAACGGTCCGCATAGCATCGCTTGACAGGGACCCCAAGCCGACAACTCGTCGAAAGTGGTGTTTAAACGCTTTAACTGCAGCCTCCCATAGGCCACCGAACGTTGGAGCGTTCGCGGGGATGAAACTGAAATGGATTGATAATTCAGCGCAGAACGAATTTACCTTCAGTTGGAGTTGTTGGTCATTGAGTTGTTTGCACAGGTCTCGTAGTTCCCTGTCTGCGCCCTTGAAGTTAGTGGCATTGTCACAGAACAGGGAGATTGGCTTGCCTCGGCGGGCAACGAATCGTTTCAGAGCAGCGATGAAAGCTTCGGAGCTGAGATCTCCAACCAATTCGAGATGCACGGCCTTCGTAGCCATGCAAACGAACACAGCGACGTATGCACGAGTTGGTGGAGCTGGTTTCGTTCGACGTCCGGATACCTTCAGCCAAACTGGACCACAGAAGTCAACACCTGTGTTGAGAAACGCACGAGCTGTCCTGGCATTTGTTTGGTGTCGGCTTTAATGTAGGTCTCATCGTCCATCACAATGCAGAACGGTTTTGTGAGCCACTCCCTGTACAGTTTTCTTGCACGAGTTTTGGCCACCGAGTTCTGTTTATCGCTCCGGTTCGGTGCCTTCTGGACCGTGTACACATGTAATCCAGAACGTTTCATTGTTTTCTGCACAAAACAAACTGAAACTTTCGCCTTTTTCGCAACATCCCTGATCGAAATGTTGGGATAACGCTTAAATTGGTTGAATACCATCCTGGCCTTCTCCGGATTTGATGTGCCACGTTTTTTGCCACTAACATTTTTCCGCTTGGTAGTCTTACGGTCCTTGAACGATTTGATCACATGAGATACGGTTGAATGTGCGATTCCGAGCTGTTTTCCGATCCATCGATGAGAAGCGTTTGGGTTTTCGAAGTGAGTGCCCAAAATTTGTTGGCGCACTATTTCTTCATTACTCATTACACAATTGACACAACACAATGAAATACATTCAGTTAAAATTTCAATAATTTTTACCCATACGCTTAAAAGTTACGAACAATTGTGTGTGTCCAAATTTCATCGAATACAGTCTTTATGTTAACCCCTACGCCGGGGTCACCCCCAAATTAATCTTTAGAGAGTTGCCTTCGTGGGTAATATTCTTCAGTATGTAATTTGCGCTCATTTGGCCTTATCATATGTAGTTCTAGGGAGATTCCATCTTCAGCAAAGTAATTGAATATGTCGAGGATCGTATTATGACATTGTCATATTACTTCCAGATTTTGCCTCAGAAATGGCACTACAGTCTATCTTAGCCTAACTCTAAGGAATTGCTTCAAATTTATTCAGTATGTAATATGGAAGCATTTCATACTATCATATTTGCTGCAGATTGTGCTGAAGAGAAGCAGTCTATATTAGACAAATGAAGTTTTAGAGAGATACCGTCTTCGGCAAAGTTATTGAATATGTTGAAGACCGTTATTTGACATTACTCTTATTGGTAAAGATCTGAAATTCATATTAAAAGACGACAAATGGTATATCGAGAAAATTTGCCAAAGACGGCAATTCTTTAGAACTTCATTTGGCAAATATAGACTACAGCGCCATCTCTGAAGCAAGATCTGGAACCAATATGATAATCTCAAAAGATGACAAATGATACACTGAGAAACTTTGCCCAAGGCGGCAACTCTTTAGAGCTTCATTTGGCAAAGATTGGCTACAGCGCTATCTCTGTGGTACAATATGGAACTAATGTGATTATTTCAAATGTCTTCATTTTACATTCTCAACAACTTTGCTGAAGACGGCAACTCTCTAAAGCCTCTTTTTTGGCAAAGACAAATAGTAGCGCCATCTCTGTGGCGCAATTTGGAACGAATAAAATAATGTCAAGTAACTACATTTTACACTTTCAACATTTTTACCCAAAACGGCAACCCTCTAAAGCGCCATCTCTGCGACAAAATCCGGAACTAATCTGATTATTTAATTGACTTTATTTTATATTCCAAACAACATTTCTCAAGACGGCAACCTCCACAGAGAACAGACGTTCATCTTTGGTCTGCTACTTGTGTTGTGCATTAACTGTCATTTAAATGTTCATCAATAAAAAGCCTAGCACATAACCTGAAAAATTCAGCCCGATTGGTTCAAAAATAAAAAAGATAGCATACATTGAAGTTGCGCCTTGGGACAGAATTGACCCCATTATCTTAAGAAGGTTAATAAACATTATTAGTATTACAGTTTAGCACATTATTAAGCTTCCTCGTAAAAATCACGTAAAAATATATTTTGACAACTATTTGCCAATTTTGACGCTGACACTGACGCAGCCAACAATCGACTAATTCAAGAGAAATATCGCGAAAACAAACTCTAGTTCAACGTGTTTTAGCATTCGGTCGTACCTATGAAAATAAGAATTTAATCCTTGATATTCAAAAATGTCTAACATAAGAACTGAACATTCAATTTACTAAATCGTAAAGCTGCGGACACATCGCCACTGACGGGGTGATGTCTGCTGGTTTTGACGGTGGGTCCACGCCAGGGAATCCTCTTCGGTAGCTCTCACGCCTGGCAACGGCGGAGTGGAATGATTTGGGGTAGGTCACTGGTTCGGTTTACGGTGGAGAAAATTCAACAACTCTAGCCTTGAAAAAGGCTGGTTCTGTGGCTTCGATCGGAGGGAGAAATTGAAAAACTTCACTGCGTCGTTTGATCGTTTAGAACACTATATTTCGGACTGTTGTTCACAATAGTTTGACTTTAACTGGCTAATGTGACCGGCAGTGCGTGTTGCTTTTATATCTAGCAGCCATGCGATCAAGAGTGATCGCATGGTGGCATTCTATGCCTATTTAGGTGATACTACATGGAGTGTACTGTTGCTGTGTAGTGTGTAATACAATGGTGTTGGCATTCGACTACTGAGTGGAATGTCGTTCTATCGTGTTGTACGCGACATACCGGCCACCAATGAAATGCTAATTTCATTTAATTTTAATATTAATTTTCAATCACAACTTAATTTTGAGAATCTTCTTGGTTTGCAGCGGGTGCTGCATTATCATCGGGGCTTATCATCGGGGCTGAATCTGTGGTAGAACTAACGTCGCTGTCGATTGGTAGGAGGCAGACCTTCACGATCGGCCGGTCATAGACAGCACCAGATGCTAGTCTAACGTTTACCACACGAACAAGGCCATCCGCGCCGGGATGAACAGCTTCGATGCGACCCACACTCCACTTGAGCGGGGGTAGATTGTCGTCCTTCAGGAGTACCAGCTTACCGATTAGAACATTTGGCTGGCGGTAGTAGTTCTTTGTACGTTGTTGCAGCTGATGGAGATAATCCGTTGACCAGAGTTTCCAGAATGTTTGGGTCCTGCGTTGCATCTCTTGCCAAAGCGAAAGCCGGTTGTTGGGAACTTGGGCAAGGTCAGGCTCCGGGATTGATTGGAGTGCTGATCCGACCAGAAAGTGTCCCGGTGTGAGAACCTCCGTGTCACTTGGGTCCTCGGATAGAGCAGTCAGGGGCCGTGAGTTGAGACAGCTCTCTATCTGGCAGAGAACGGTCCGCATAGCATCGCTTGACAGGGACCCCAAGCCGACAACTCGTCGAAAGTGGTGTTTAAACGCTTTAACTGCAGCCTCCCATAGGCCACCGAATGTTGGAGCGTTCGCGGGGATGAAACTGAAATGGATTGATAATTCAGCGCAGAACGAATTTACCTTCAGTTGGAGTTGTTGGTCATTGAGTTGTTTGCACAGGTCTCGTAGTTCCCTGTCTGCGCCCTTGAAGTTAGTGGCATTGTCACAGAACAGGGAGATTGGCTTGCCTCGGCGGGCAACGAATCGTTTCAGAGCAGCGATGAAAGCTTCGGAGCTGAGATCTCCAACCAATTCGAGATGCACGGCCTTCGTAGCCATGCAAACGAACACAGCGACGTATGCACGAGTTGGTGGAGCTGGTTTCGTTCGACGTCCGGATACCTTCAGCCAAACTGGACCACAGAAGTCAACACCTGTGTTGAGAAACGCACGAGCTGGAGTGATGCGAACCTTTGGTAGTTGACCCATCAGCTGTTTTTCTGGTTGTGGTCGGGTACGATAGCATTGCAAGCAGGATTTAACGTACCTCCGAGTCAAGTTCCGGAGGTTCAGTGGCCAAAATCGTTCACGGATGTGAGCGATCATCGCTCGCGGACCAGCATGGAGAAGTTGCTTGTGAACCGAATCGATGAGCAGTGAGGTGAACGGGTGGTCTGCAGGCAAAAGCATCGGATGTTTGCGGGTGAACGAGTAAGAAGAGTGATTCAGCCGGCCACCGACCAGGAGTAGACCATCATGCATGAATGGGTTTAAAGTGCGCAATGGTGACTTTTTGAGATTTGCCTCGCATCTGTCTTGAAGAATGGCAATTTCTAGGCTGAAGCACTCATTTTGTACAACTTTCACAAGGCCTTCTTGTGCTTGGAGAAGTTCTGCTGATGTAAGATACGGAATGGCTCGCAGGTCGCATCCAGCAATCCTAGCCCGGCAGTATCGCACAAACCGGTGACAATACGCAGCAATGCGGGTGAGTCTCGTTAGTGACGAGTAGCGAGCGAAAAGCGTGTAATCATGAGCTTCGTTGGATCGAGTAACGGCGGCAATCGTACGAGATTTGGACTCAAGAACTTCGGGCGGGAAATCATGGATGTCTTGGAATCGGAACATATTAGGCCACTCAGCTGAATCGGAGGTTAACCATGGTGGACCCTTCCACCATAGTGCATTGTTGACTAGTTCGTTGGGATCGACGCCCCTCGAAATGAGATCGGCCGGGTTCTCAAGGCCTGCAACGTGATTCCAGGTGCCACCGTCGGTGAGTCGTTGAACCTCCGCGACACGGTTTGCGACGAAAGTGTTGTAGTTGGTTGGTGAGTTATGCAGCCAGTAAAGTGTGATAGAAGAATCAGACCAAAAATAAACATTAGTATTTACGTCTAGGCTTAACATAACGGTCTGATACAATTGGCTGAGAAGGACAGCAGAGCATAACTCTAGACGAGGAATCGATAGGGTTTGGATAGGAGCTACTCGAGATTTGGCTGTTAGGAGACGACTTGTGACGATACCATTTTTTCCAACACTTCTCATGTAGATACATGCTCCGTAAGCATGCTGGGATGCATCGCAAAATCCATGAAGTTGCACGTTGTCTCCAGCTCCAGGAGCTTTCACCAAACGAGGGACAGAAAACGTTTCAAGCGTAGCCAGACCAAGTCTGTAGGTTTTCCACGTGGTGCTGAGTGAACTAGGGAGCTCCTCGTCCCAGCTCAGTTTTAACTTCCAAAGGTGTTGAACAAATACTTTGGCTGTGATGACCACCGGACCAAGGATGCCCAATGGATCGAAGAGTTTCGACATCTCGGAGACCACGATGCGTTTCGTAATTGAATTGTCAGAGAAGCGGTCTGGAACTTTAAAACGGAAGGTATCCGATTCAGGGTGCCACAGTAGACCAAGTGTGCTGACGGAACCTTGAATTTCGTCAACTGCAACAATCGACCGATCGTCTTTCAGGTTTTCAGGAATGTGTGACAACACTTCGGATGAATTCGACGACCACTTTCGTAGCTCGAATCCTGCGGACGAGAGGATGTTCTGTACTCCGGAACACAGCTGCATGGCTTCTTCGGCAGTATCGGCACCACTGAGAAAATCATCCACGTAAAAATCTTTTCCGATTCGAGATGCAGTGTCACCTTCATTTTTTGAGTGATCATACGACAGCTGTTGGAGACACCGAGTTGCTAAATACGGGGCACATGCAGTACCGTATGTCACCGTGGTAAGTTCGTATGGACGAACGTGTGGATCGGTCCTACTTTGCCAGTAGACGAGCTGCAGACGCCTATCATCGGGATGTACCCACATCTGGCGATACATCTTGGTCACATCGGCAACAAGAGCCACCTCGTGCATGCAGAACCTGATTATAATCGCATATAGTGTATCTTGAACAGTCGGCCCCACCATGAGGCAGTCATTGAGAGAGATTCCCGTAGAGGACTTGCTGGACCCATCGAATACCACTCTACATTTGGTGGTGGTGCTGCTCGGCTTGAGCACGGCGTGGTGGGGAAGGTAGAAAGAGTGGGCATGGGTGTTGTTTCGTGAAGGATCTACGGGAATCATGTGGCCAAGAGCAATGTATTCGTCCATAAAATCAGAATACTGAGTTTTCAAATCGAAATCCTTGCTGAGTCGACGTTGCATCCATTGGAATCTGCGGAGTGCACCGATTTCGGAGTCACCTAGTTGGCTCAAGACGTGCTCCTTCTTCGGTAGGCGTACAACAAATCGGCCTGATTCGTCGCGGGTTGTGGTTTCGGCAAAATACTTTTCGCAAGCTAATTCCTCTTTGGACAGTCCACGAGTTTGGGGGCAGTTTTCAACTTCCCAGAATCGAGTCAATTGTTGATCTAAATCATCGGTAGTACACAGGAGAGTGACACTTTCAGCACATTGGATGGCTGAATCGATAGTGACAGGTCCACTAACGACCCATCCTAGCACGGTACGTTGTAGAACAGGTTGGTTCTCAGGATGATTGGCCATCACTGTGATTTGCCCTTGTTGGAGCAGAGTGAAAAATAGTTGAGCACCGATAACCATGTCGATCCTTTGCGGTGAAGCGAAATCTGGGTCAGCCAAGAGTATGTCAGGAGGGAGGTTCCATTGCGAAATGTCGATCGATCTTGATGGTAAATCGTTGGTGATTTTTGGGAGAATGCTGAACGTAAGAGTGTTAGAGTAGGTGGAATCAACAGAGCTGAAATCTGCGACAGTATAGTGGGTGCTGTTGACGGTGGATCCACCCATTCCAGCGATTACGGCAGTTTGCTTTCGTCGATTTAGTCCCAAAAGCTGAACAATTCTTTCAGTGATGAAATTTGACTCGGAGCAAGAGTCCAAGAGGGTTCGCACAAATGTAGATCTTCCCGACGGGCCGTGGACCTTTACCACGGCTGTAGACAAAAGAACAGTCGAGTAGGTGGTGGGTGAGGAGCTTGCTGCAGCTAATGCGTTGGTGAGAGGTTGTTGGGTGGCAGCTGAGGTGGTTGGAGTTGGTGGAATTTGATTGGAAAATGATGCAGGGATAACGGATTCACTTCCGATGGTGATGATGGATTTTTGATTTCCGGGTGATGATTTGGCTTGTGGTTGGATAGAACGATCGTTGGGTGAAGATGGATGTAACAGTGTATGGTGTTTCTCATTACACTTCCGACAGGGTTTTGATGAACATTCTCGACTGAGGTGACTCGAAGACAAACAGTTCCAGCAGAGTTTCTTCTTGCGGATAGTCTCTTGCTTTTGATCGATTGGCATCCGTTTGAACACCTCACAGTCGTAGATGCGATGCGATTGATTGCAAATAATACAGCTGAAAGTTTTTGATGGAGTAAATTTGCCAACGGATGCGCTGTGAGCCACAGAGAAACGGGGTTTGTCTTTCGGAGGAGAGGGTATCAGACTTCCACTGTTTAGGGACAATAAAATTCGAGCTTGATCTTTCAAGAACACAATCAGCTCGCTGTAGGTTGGAATCCTGTCTTTATCGCTACCAGTAGATCTTTCCCATTCCCTTAAGATACTATTACTTAAACGACTGCACACCATGTGCACCAGCAGAGAGCTCCAATGCTCAGTCTGCTCTTCCAACGTCGTTAAAATTTTAACGTGACGTTCAAATTGGTCAACCAAGGCTAATATTGCAGCAGAAGAATCTTTCCTCACAGGCTCAATAGCGAACAATGAGCTAATATGATTTTTGATCAACAAACGTTTATTGTCGTACCGACTGACCAATAAATCCCAAGCTATTCTGTAGTTATCCCCTGTGATGTTAATGGTATCGAGCAACCTCTTGACTGGATCCTTTAATGCAGCCATCAGATAATGGAATTTATCGACAGCAGCTAAGCCCTTGTTGTTGTGAATTAAACTACGATAAGCATCATAGAACGGTATCCAATTATCAATCTCTCCATCAAAGGTTGGCAGATCAATTTTAGGCAGACGCACTACAGAAGTGGTCACGGGGGAGGGGGTAACGGATGTAGCAATGTGACGATTTAATTTGTGTGCTGTGAGGAAATCATGCAATGTATAATACGTTTCTTCCATCTCGTTCCGATTCTTCAAAAACGTTCCCTTTGTTTCTGATTTATCGTCTGTTGATAATTCTACCGCTATTGAGGCATCAACAAAGCGATCGTACAATGTGTCCAATCTATTCAATCTTGAGTCGATTTTATCTTGATCGACCTCGGCATCATAATTGTCGACGAAGTTTTTGATGGTCTGGATTGCGCCCACTGTGACGCTCAACACTTTGGCGCGCTCCCGAAGCGAAGTCATTTCCCTTTCTGGAACGCCTTAAAACAAAATGACCACCAATCACCACCACAGCTCAACCAAATTTCCAAAAATTCGATGCCGGTCCACTCCACCACTCCAAAATCCAAAAAAGTTGCTTACACTAGCTGTGTACTCACCGATTAACAAGCCAACCCAACACAACCAACTCACATACGATGGCGCAGGTTTTGACGCTCAAACCTCGAAACGATTGATTCGGATGGCACAGGTTCTGACGCCCAAACCTGGGAAACGAGATGATCGATGGCACAGGTTCTGACGCCCAAACCTGGAAACGACAGGATCAGTGGGGTTTTCACGCGAAACCCGAAAAACGGCAATGTAAACGTGCGGTTTTTATCGTTCACTTAATGTTACTGGATATCACGCACTAGCGCTTTTCAATAGAAACAGTTTGCACTGCGCTTTCTTTTATTGTTCAATGTTCAATTTGTTTGGCACTAATATCACTTTTGGTGCTAAAAAACTCGCGACCAAAGACAAGCGACGGGAAGACCAATTTCTCCAACTGACCGAACCACTGCAGTAAAACACCGACCGATCGATCGGTGATCGAATTTAATTGCCCCACAGTGGGCACGTGATGATGCTACTACAAAGCAGCGGTGGGTTCGCAACAAAGCGATAGCAAGGGTGATTGTACACTGGCAAGAGTGAATGCACTGATTCCACTTCGAATGATCTGACACGATCCGGTTCGAAGGACCAAAAAGATGTCCACGCCAGGGAATCCTCTTCGGTAGCTCTCACGCCTGGCAACGGCGGAGTGGAATGATTTGGGGTAGGTCACTGGTTCGGTTTACGGTGGAGAAAATTCAACAACTCTAGCCTTGAAAAAGGCTGGTTCTGTGGCTTCGATCGGAGGGAGAAATTGAAAAACTTCACTGCGTCGTTTGATCGTTTAGAACACTATATTTCGGACTGTTGTTCACAATAGTTTGACTTTAACTGGCTAATGTGACCGGCAGTGCGTGGTGTTTTTATATCTAGCAGCCATGCGATCAAGAGTGATCGCATGGTGGCATTCTATGCCTATTTAGGTGATACTACATGGAGTGTACTGTTGCTGTGTAGTGTGTAATACAATGGTGTTGGCATTCGACTACTGAGTGGAATGTCGTTCTATCGTGTTGTACGCGACAATCAATGTGCACATAGATGATTGAAGCAACTGAAATTGAATTCAAATCGTCTCAATTTCACTCGCATAGAGTGAATTATATCGAGATTTAAACCACTGAACTGAATAATATGCAAACCATACCGGCCTTAGATTGACGAGAAAAACCACGTTCAATAAAATAAATCATCAGATCATTATTACACATGAATCCATCGCAGATGTGCACACGTAGGAAGTATGTGTCTACCTTTTTCGAAGAAAACTAGAGACTGGGAGATATTTTTAGGAAATAAAATGTTTTTCCTCGCACGAACAGTCGATTACCTACCTAATTGATTAACACCTATACCCAGAATGCCTCAAGGTACTAATCTACGTATTTGCTTTTATCTTTCTTTCCCACACCTACGGCCTAATCAACACCGGCATCGTTTCTCGAACGACCCAACAGACTTACGGTAAAGCACTTCCTTTCCGAAGAGGAATCGCAGAGCGCCGCCGGTTCGCCCACTACATCCCACCCGCCATCAGCATCCTCATCCGCAGGTCGTCCCTCGTCTCCAGCAGTGGTGCCACTCGAGCGTGGTCGAATTTCCCTGGGCGTCGCCCAGCAGCTGACCAACGTGGATTCACCCCTGTCGGCAACTTTCGTCTGTCTCTGCGGGCCAAAACCATTCAACGAGCTGAGCTTACAACATCTCGAACAAGCCGGCTTCAACATGTCCCATGTTCACAGCTTTCAAGGTTAGGTTGATGGGTAGGTAACAAACAATCTTCGACTATTCCTTTGTCTTTGAAAAAAAAAATAGAATAATTATTCTTCGCGATAAAACATCAGAGGTTGAAATTAAGGTCATCGTTCATCGCCCTAATTGCTACTTTCCTCGCATAAACAGCAATCAGCAATGGGAAAACTCCAAAAGCAATCAAATAGATCACGTCAAATAGCTACACCGAGCGATATCATAACTTACAGGAATGGAACCAAAAGGCTTTAATTTGGATTCACAACCGGACGGTAGGTTAGGCAACAGTAATCAAAATAAATTGATACCAGTTAATGGTTGTTTATCGTCGCCCTTCAAGCGATGTGGTGATGATTAAACAAGTGGAGGAGTAATGGATTGGAAACTATCAGCTTACAGTAGTAACAAGTTGTTAAGATGGTTCAATAATACTTTTCAAATTCCACGAACAGATTGTCACATCATTAGTTGTCCTGTCAGAGCCTTCTTAGATAAACTTTTAACTCTACTGACGTTTATCATAGACAGCGGTTTGGCTATCGTTTCTGAAGCAGCGACCCAATGAGAGTTATTCCGAGAGTCGAAATGCGGTTTGTCACCTGGTGAAGTCTTTTCTCACTTCACCTGCAGTGACGTGACTCTTCATTTTATTTACCCAGAAGAGTCACGTCACTGCAGGTGACTTTTCTCACTTCACCAAGTGACAAAAGTCACTTCGACTCTCGGAATAACCCTCAATGAGTCTACGATGTCGACTGAAAATAATTTACAAAACTCTGAAGGGTCAAACAAGCATGGCTTTTTGTTTCACTTTACCTAAAAATTTAAAAATTTAATTTAGAAAGGATTATTTCATTTGTTTACAACCCGAAATATTCAACACCGTTTTCTCCCACAAGCAACACTAGGCAAAATAGAAACAACGTCGACACAAATATGAGCACGCAATTTCCACAGTATTACACTAAGAAGCACGGAATTTCACACAAAAGGCAAATGAAGTACTCGCGCAACATTTTCCAACTCAAACAATGATGATTCCGATTTGTAGTTCATTTTATCAGCAAAATGATAGACGACCAAGTAGATTAACAGGTGTAGTGAATGCGTGACTGAGATCTAATTGTAAATAACACACGTCTTCTTTCACTATTAATATCAGTGTAGGAATCCATTCAAAATGTGATGATGACATCAACCAAACAACAATCACTCTCGACAGTAGATGTAGCTTTTTGCAAATAGAGAGGTGGCGCCAGATGAATCAATCTGCTACAAGCGGTGTGTCATCGATGATAAATGAATTTGTGTAACTAATAACTAAGTGAAAAATAGTCAGAGAGCTAAGCGAAATAAATTTATTTATTTTGAAGTATACTTTTAATGCTTTCGGGGATTTAACTGGGTAGAAAGTTGAGAAATTTCCTATGGTTGTGTTGATATTTCTAACAAGAAGAATTGTTCAACCTTTGAGTAGCATATTGCTTTTGAGATATACATCATGACTAGCGAGAAGTGAGCTCGTGTTGAATTGTCTAAGGTTATTCGATATCTAACGTGGTTTTCGTGGTTTTTGCAAAAGCATTTTTTCTATATTTCCAGGATGGCATGTTCATTTTAATCTAAACAAGTCTTCGCTTAAATATAGCAGCTAAAGCTTTTCTTGAATTTACAATCGCCTGTCGCCAATCCTTGAAATATGGAAATAAAACGAACATAAGTATTTCTATCATATTTTTATTTTTTGAAATTCGCTGTCCGAAATTGCACATCTATTCTCGTACCGCTATTTTGGTAAGCAACTTTTTACTTGACTAGTTTGGCACTTTTCTAATAATTGCGTGGTAATACACAAATCCTTCATTATCTACATTTGACTATTCACATGTTTATCGTTTCCCCACATCCAGCGGCAATTTCCGTGTGATCTGCAACAAAATACCCTCGTTAATCGCAAATTATCCCAACACATAACATTTTAACTCACGTACGCGAAATAAATTTCCACCGTCTCCAGCTTCCTATCCTATCCTATCTGAGAAGCTCACACACGTAGATCTAGTTCAGATAGCACGATTCGTATGTCGGAACCATGTACTTAATGTTGATGAAGGCATCCTCACCGCCGTGTCGCTCCAACACCTGCAGGGTCTCATCGATCAGGTCGCCCACGTTCATGTTGTTTTTCTGCCCATAGTCGATGGCGTCGCCGGAATTTACTGCAATCAAAACGACAAAAGATGAAACGTCTCGAACAGATAAACCTATTCGTGCATTCATAAATAATCGAATTCATTTTCCTATACTCCCTCGATGGCGATTGGCCGGGAAGAAGGCTTAGGAAAAGTGGGAAATGTACGTATCTAAATAGGGGGGAGGGGGTGGGGGGGGGGGGGGGGGTCACGTGGAAGGGGGGGGGGGGGAGGGGGGGGATGGGGAGGGGGGGGGGGGTGGGGGGGGGGGGGTGGTGTTTGGTGGGGGGGGGGGGATTGCACAGTGGGCCAGGAGACGAAATTAGCAAGACAAAACCTCTAGCGCTTTGAGCATGCATTTTATCAAGATGATTGCTTCAGCATTGTTGCTCAGTTTTATCTGCGCCACAATTTGGTAATAAAAATTAGTTCCAATTTTCACCGCAAGGGCGGCGCTGCGATACTAACTTTTTTATTTCGCCTTCTAGCGGTTTGATGTCTTCGGCAAAGTTGTAGAGCATAAAATAATAAGAAAGTTTGCCGAAGACATCAAAGTTCTATGTCTACAAATAACAAAGTTACGATTAGTTTTGTAAAATTTAACTGAAATTTACGTTTTTTCTACTAATTTTCATATTTTCGTCAAATATGTTATTTTTGGTACCATTTATGTGTTGAACCTTATAATTTGCGTATGTTTTGGAAATGTTCGCATAGTTTTGGGACATAACAAGCGAAATATTAGCCAAAACTTTGAAAAATATCATGAATTTCAAAATTAATTTTCTCAAAAAATTGCAAGTTGTTGCAAAAAATTACTCATGTTTCAGAAAGTACCATATGTGACCTTTCAATTCTGAAATTATGCCCGATACATATTTTGATATATTTGAGATATCGTATTTTAAACTTTTGATGATTTTAGCCCGAACTCAATGCTATAATTGATTGCTTTTTGCGTATACATACATATGCATTCCATTGTACAAAATCTGATATGTTTTCATGTCAACATGTCAAATGGAATTATTTTTTCACCTCGAATATCTTTATTTTTAATCTGTAAAAGATAGTGTGCTATAAAAGTCAATTGAAAATAAGTATTCCTCTGCACTTGTATTCGTGTGTCGACGAATACGATTGATCGCTGACACACATACTTGTTTACTTCACTGTCAAAACCAAGGGGTCATCATCGAAGCAAATGTTGAAGCATGAGCCTGTGCACGCTGCCATAATTCTATTGCCTTTTTGATATTACTGTTAGCCGTGTTTTGGTGTTGCCTCACTCATTTCCACGAGAATATTGAAAACGTGCCTCACAGTAATTTTTTCTATGTCCATGAGTGCACGGATGTTGATGAAATATCAAAGCAACCACGACTTTCCCCATTACATTTGAATACGCCTCAAAACTTCAAATCTCAAACGTCAAATGTCATAATAATTGTGTAGTTATCAACCGTTTGGAAGCGCTGGTTTACCCTTTTGGTTCTTTCAGCAGATTACTTCTAGTTTGTGGTTGGTGCCTTCTACAGATCACTATGGCTCAAGGTAGGTTATTTTAATTAATCCAGTAGGAATTCATTCAAGTAATTTTATTATTTGCGTGCAGTATTCGCGTACGAGAAATAGTAGAATTATTCCTACAGAATCTTCCACTTGGTGATGTGGCATCGTATGTGAAGAAGAAAATAACATGTCCTGATAATAAAATGTTTTCTGATTCCGTTCAAAACTCACTACGTTTGCTACTATCAAATATTGAATCACGATACGCAAAGTGCCACCGCATAAAGAGTTTGTTTTTCCTGAAACATTCAAAATGGCTGGATTCAAACTTTAAAATTTTGAATAATATTCCGAAGAAAAATGTTGGTGGAAGGAAGAAAATATCTTTTGGTGCAGAAACCCCTAGGACCAGGCTCCGTAAAACCAAAGATTTGCGAGAAAAACACACCACAGCAGAATTGGTTTCAGCCACGGTAACGGCATTAAGGACTGATGGATATCGTTCCGTTGCATGGGTTGTCGAGCACCTATTTGCATTTCCTGAGAAACCTTCCTGTTTCAAAAAACTTGCTCTATCTGTTGAACCAGAGATGAAACGTTTTACAGTCGACGATGCATTGAGGTTTTTATGTGAAAACGATCTAACAAAACAACAGTACCAAAACATAAGGAACATGACGCTAAAAAAAGGATATGACATTTATCCAGCATACAATGACATCCGCGATAATAAAAGTACTTGTTATCCACGTGGTAAGCACAAATTCATTTAATTATGTTCTTGTCTAAACAGCTTCCAATAGATCGATAATTCTTTCAAGTTTTGGATTTTGTGGTGGTTTTTGGGTCGTTTTTTAATTATTCTTTTTTTCAATATTATTTTAACTCTACTATTGAAAAAAAAAATTTTTCCTCAAAAGTTTCGATATTTTTTTTAATAGGGGGTGTGGACGAAATTACTGCACTATAATATAATTGTTCTTTTTTTTTTGGGGTGTAGTATATAATAATATGTTGGGTGGTTAGTTCATAGTGCATTATTTACATCCTGCAAGTTTTAAAGTCCTGTGATCAAAACTCGCGGAAATGGAGTCGAAAGAACAGCTCGTGCGTGATAAAATCTTGCGCATTCATCACGAGAACAAGGATCTCTCGCATCGTTCCATCGCTAAAACGTTGGGAATCGCGAATTCCACGGTGTCGCGAGTGATTAAGCGGTTTGAGGAACGGTTGACCACCGATCGGAAGCCCAGAAGTGAAGGAAAAAGTATTCCGTACAACACCAAAAATCACAACCGCGTAGTTGGGGCCTTCAACCGAAATCCGAACGCCTCCGTTCGGGATGTGGCTAAGAAGCTGCACCTAAGCCGAAGTTTTGTCCAGAAGGCCAAAACTAAGGCTGGGCTTCGAACGTTCAAGGTACAAAAGGCCCCTAATCGCGACGAGAAGCAGAACAAGTCCGCCAAAACCCGTGCCAGGAAGTTGTACCTCAACATGCTGACGAAAGTTGAATGCTGCATCATGGACGACGAAACATATGTGAAGGCCGACTTCAAACAGATCCCCGGCAACCTGTTTTTCACGGCCAAGGATAAGTTCAGCGTTCCGGAGCATGTCCGCACTCAGAAGATGTCCAAATTTGCGAAGAAATTCCTGGTTTGGCAAGCCATCTGCACGTGCGGGAAGCGGAGTGCACCTTTCGTGACCCAGGACACGATGAACGGACAGGTGTACATAAAAGAGTGCCTCCAGAAGCGGCTGCTTCCTCTCCTGAAGGCCCACAACGTCCCAACAATCTTCTGGCCGGATTTGGCCTCATGCCACTACTCCAAGGACGTGCTGAAGTGGTATGCGGACAATAAGGTCAATTTCGTGCCGAAAATGTTCAACCCTCCCAACACTCCGGAGCTCCGCCCCATCGAGAAGTACTGGGCGATTATGAAGCAGCACCTTCTTAAACGACCTAAGGTAGTGAAGACAGTCGAGGAACTGAAGAAAGTATGGGTTTACATGCAAAAAACGGTTGATTCACAGGTTGTGCAGAATCTTATGGCCGGGGTTAAGGCCAAGGTGCGGGCATTTGCGTATGGACTGTAAATAAAATACGAGTAAAATGGTAAAATGAAGTTTAATAGTTATTTCTCAATCCCTGAAAATTTGATGCCAATCGGATGAAAACTCGAATTTTGCGAATCAATTTTGTGTGTGGCAATTTCATCGTGGACACCCTTTAAAACCAAAAAATTTAAAAATTGAAACAATTCCCAATTGATTGGAAGCTGTTTCATGGCGGAATGTGAGCTGTATCAAAGTTTATTTGCAAACTATATTGGGCACGCAAATGATAATAACCTTTACAATAAAGTTTTAAAAGTTTGCATGTTTGAACGTATTTCAGATATTTCCATTCGGCCATCATGCGCAGAAGTTCCTCTTCAAAATCTTGTTGTCCATACGGTAGAGCGTCTCTTCATGACACTGAATAAATATATTGAACCGTACATTCATGAACAGGGAAATTTATGTGTTATTTTAAAATGGGGATTGGATGGTTCAAGCAACCACTCACGGTATAAAATGACATTTTTTGAAAAAGTTGGCGATGGTGTTATATCATGTAATGACTCGCATATTTTTTTGATTTGCCTGGTTCCTTTGCGAATATATTTCAACGCAGTCTCCGGCGAACGACAAGAAGTTTGGAGCAACAACAGTCCATCATCCATCAATTTGTGCCGCCCCATCAAAATGGTTTTTCAAAAAGAAACTGCTGATCTTATCAAACGAGAAGTGGAGAGTATGATGTTACAAATACAAAATTTGAAAGCAACCACATTGACGATAAATAGGATTTCTGTAGATGTTTCTTCTGAGTTAATTTTGAGTATGGTCGATGGCAAAGTTATTAACAGCTTCACAGGAACAAGTTCCCAGGCGTGCAATCTTTGCGGAGCATCAGGCAAAAAACTCAGTAATCCCATCGAAGCCCAAATATGTGACGATCGCAATAAAATTGAAACCATTCCTGTTTTGCATGCTTACATAAGAAGTATGGAGCTTCTGCTTAATGTTTCGTACAGAATCCCACTCAAAAAATGGCGTATAAATAAAGGAAACGAAACCTTTCTTGAACGGCAACGTGCAATTAGAGAAGAATTTAAGAAGATTGGGCTGAGAATAAGTGAACCTTTGCCATCCGGAGGTAACTGCATTTTTCTTCTTTATCGGGAAGTAGATCCCTTTATCTTTATTTTTTCATCAGGTAACACAAATGATGGCAACACTGCTAGAAGATTCTTTCAAGATCCAGAAACAACGGCAAGAATTACAGGACTTGAGGTGGACATCGTTCGTCGAGTCGCTACACTTCTTTGCGCGCTATCATCGAAATTAGAAATCGACGTCAAATCATTCGAAACCTATGCAGAAGAAACTAGAAAGTTATATGTCCATTATTATGATTATTATCCCCTTTCGCCTTCAGTTCACAGGATCTTGGTACATGGATCTGAAATAATAAGTCATTGCGAAATTCCTATTGGACTATTGTCGGAAGAAGCACAAGAGCGTCGGAACAAATCGATCAGAAAATTTCGGGAGCACCATTCTCGACAATTCAGTCGCCTGGCGAACATCGAAGATGTATTTAGAAGACTTTTGCTAACCTCTGACCCCGTGATGACACTCACAAAACAGTTTCCTCAAACCGATAAAAATCAATTTCCAGAATCCGTACAAAACCTGTTGAAATAATAGTAAATATAAAATAAAAAATAGTTGCTAGATCAAAAATATTAATTATAATTAATCCAGATATCTCAAATATATCAAAATATGTATCGGGCATAATTTCAGAATTGAAAGGTCACATATGGTACTTTCTGAAACATGAGTAATTTTTTGCAACAACTTGCAATTTTTTGAGAAAATTAATTTTGAAATTCATGATATTTTTCAAAGTTTTGGCTAATATTTCGCTTGTTATGTCCCAAAACTATACGAACTCTTCCAAAACATACGCGAATGATAAGGTTCAACACATAAACGGTATCAAAAATAATATATTTGACGAAAATATGAAAATTAGTAGAAAAAACGCAAATTTCAGTTAAATTTTACAAAACTAATCGTAACTTTGTTATTTGTAGACATAGAACTTTGATGTCTTCGGCAAACTTTCTTATTATTTTATGCTCTACAACTTTGCCGAAGACATCAAACCGCTAGAAGGCGAAATAAAAAAGTTAGTATCGCAGCGCCGCCCTTGCGGTGAAAATTGGAACTAATTTTTATTACCAAATTGTGGCGCAGATAAAACTGAGCAACAATGCTGAAGCAATCATCTTGATAAAATGCATGCTCAAAGCGCTAGAGGTTTTGTCTTGCTAATTTCGTCTCCTGGCCCAGTGTGCATTGTTGATTTATTTAAGTAGTTATAATATCACACTCGCTCCTCTTTCTATTTAATAGCCGCGTCGTATCACGCATGTAAACAGGCACTAAAGTTGACTGTGATATCAGCGGGTTGAGCCGCTAATCACTAAAAATTTAATCATAGATAGATTTATTCTATTTTGAAAACGTTTAATATTCAATTTGGGTGGAAGTTTGAATTGTGTCATAGAATTTCCTATGCGGAGGACTTCTAGACCGTAGCCATAAGTATTGTGGTTTTGTGGGATGCGGTGGGCCCATTTAGAGTATCGTATCACTGGGGTTTGTCATAGGTGGGTTTGTTCAGAATGAAAGAGGTATGGTACCGGCGGGCTTTGCCGCAATTTACGCTTAGACGAGGCTAGAAACAGTTTGTAGACGCCTGACATCAAGTAGTTAAGGGACACGACAGGAGGTGCACTTTTCATGGCGTGGCAATTATTTCATTGTTGTTTATTCATTGATTGTCATTAACTAAACACCAAACACACCTAAATTGTAATTTTAGCGCAATTTGGACCATGGTGCTAAGCTATCTATAATATGTCCTGATGTTGCAGGTGCCGAAATCTCTACATTCTAATTATAATCTAAACTTTCAATGTATAGCAAATCATAGACAGATGTTACTGTGATATAGCAACTTTCAGCGTAAAAACAACATAAAATTTACAGTGGCATCTCAAATAGCCTGGTCACATTAATTCGAACTACAGGGAACTAATAACAATAAAACATTGCACACTTATTTAAATGACATTGATCACTCTATCACCTTATTGAACTTGAGACATTACTGCCATATCTATTAGGCGATCAACAAAGGTACTCATTAAAACAAAATACTTCTAAACATAGATTTGTGAAGTTCAGATTACCTGCAATAAGTAATACAGAAATGGAGCGAATGAAATTCAACGGAGGTGTGATAATGGTACGACTTATCCCTGGAGATGGCCATTGCCTATTTGCATCACTGGTTAACCAATATCACAGACACGATATTGAGGACCAACAACACGTAGAAGAAATCAAGAAATTGAGAAAAAATATTGTGCAACACATAAGAAATAATATGGACAAATATCAAGCAAGCTTGTCTCAAACAATCATTGATGAAGGGCGGAACAGGAAAATGGGGATGGAAAAAGCGACTGAAGAATTCCTGCACAGACTACAGCACGAAACAGAATGGGGAGGAGAACTTTACTTTTCACTGAAGAGCAGAATAGACGTTTACCACGAAGAAGGGCCGATAATAAAATACAATGAAACAGCTATCAACAACAAAGTATTGAGAATTGCATATTGCACCTTCCAAGGAGCAGCAAATCTCGAAACTACCTTGTGATCAAAAAGTTCCGGTAATTTGAAAAAAAACGCATTTATTTCAATTTTTAATTGATATCTTTATTATCGCCTTCAAAGTACTCGCCATTAGAGGCAACACACATATGCCAGCGCTTTATCCAATCATCCATACATTTTTTATAGGCCGATGAATGTATGGCTTTCAGTTCTTCCAGCGAATTCTTTTTTATCGCATCAATCGATTCAAAACGCCTACCTCTGAGCGGAATTTTCAGTTTTGGGAAGAGAAAGAAGTCGCACGGGGCAAGGTCTGGTGAATATGGTGCTTGTTTGATGGTATTGGTGGAGTTCTTGGCCAAAAATTCACAAATAGTGAGCGCGGTGTGTGATGGAGCGTTATCGTGGTGTAAAATCCACGAATTATTGCGCCACAATTCTGGCCTCTTCTTTCGAATTGCCTCACGCAAACGTCTCATAACTTGTAAATAATACTCTTTGTTAACCGTTCGACCTTCTGGAAGGAATTCAGAATGGACGACACCGCGAAAATCAAAGAAAACGGTCAGTAAAACTTTAATTTTGGAGCGACTTTGTCGTGATTTTTTGGTTTCGGCTCATCTTCGGCGCGCCATTCGGACGATTGTTGACTTGTGAGCATATCAAATTCATATACCCACGTTTCATCACCAGTTATGATGCGTTCCATGAATGTGGGATCGCTATCTGCGTTCGCAATCATCTGTTTAGCGACCTCAACTCGATGCTGTTTTTGCAAAAAATTCAGCTCTTTTGGAACAAGTCGTGCTTCAATGCGTTTCATGCCCAGAATTTCCGTCAAAATGTGTTCGGTCGATCCAAATGAGATATCAAGGAGTGCAGCTATCTCCCGAATGCTAATTGAGCGGTTTTCCATAACTAAATTCTTCACGGAAGCGATGTTTTCATCGGTAGTTGAGGTCGATGGTCGTCCAGAACGCGGCATGTCACTCACGCTTTCACGGCCTTCTTTAAAGTCTTTGTGCCAAACAAATGTACGATTTTGTGACATAGAGTCCTCACCAAAGGCTTTTTGCAACATTCTGAGCGTTTCCGCTGCAGAAAATCCGTTTGCAACACAAAATTTCACACAAACGCGTTGTTCCAATTTTTTATCCATGGTAAAAATCGCCGAGCGTCTATTTTTCGACTAACAAAAGCAGTTGTCAAAACAAAACTAATGGATAATTTGCTCTCACACTTTGACAGAATATCAGAACTAGTGTTGCCATCTTACACTAAAAAGATTTTACCGAAAAATAAAGGCGGCCTTTTTAAATTGAAAATTACCGGAACTTTTTGATCACAAGGTATTTTCTTTACTCAAAATCCAATCCACCAGGATAAAGGTGTGTATTTGAGCATTGCAGAGTGAATATCTGCAAGAGAAAATTTGCTGGCAAAGAATCCAATCCACCGGGATAAAGGTGCGTAGCTGAGCATCGCAGAGCGAATATCTGCAAAGAAAATCTCCCTCTGACCATCCACCGGTACAGTGATAATCTCGTACCGGGCAGGAGACCAATCGCATAGCAGAGCGCATATCTGTTGCAGATGCGATAGGTACAGTGAGAGCATTTTCGCGGCCTGAAACCCTTGCTGACAACGTAGCAGAGCGCATATCTGCAACGTTACAGTCAGATTATCGCGATTAGACGTTAATAATAATAATAATATAAAAAAAAAAAAAAAAATTATTTTATCCTTTTCCAACATTTTGAATTGATTGTTAACATATATCTTCTTTCTTGAGCATAGGAGTTTTTATGGAACGTTTCCACCCATATAATCTAAGAAATAAAGACAAGAATAGCGCAGAAATGGAAAATAACAACTCAAACCCGATTCCACCTCCACCTCCTCAACCTAACCCTTTACCACTACCAAATAGAAATGCAGGAATCGAGGAAACACAAAGAATTTTCGAACAAGCAGAAAAAATTATGAAATCGTTGCAGACCCCGCAATCGATTACTGCTTTGCAACCGTTTGACGGCAACTCCGTCAAATTACATAAATTTTTGAGATCAGTAGAAAATTTAATGCCATTTCTGGCCCCGCTTAAGAATACACCTTTCGAGAAAATTTGGCTTCAAGCCATTCGTTCAAAAATAATAGATGGTGCAGACCAGGTACTCGAAACTTACGGTACGCCTCTCGATTGGAATGCCATCAAGGCAAACTTAATTGCATACTATAATGATAAGCGAGATCCTGTCACGCTTACTAGGGAGCTTTTTCAACTCCAACAAACAACTGATATTGAAAGCTTTTTTGGGCAGGTCCAAAATTTGCTTTCGCTGCTCATCAATAACACTAATATTTCCACAAACGACGAAAATGTCAAACAGGACCGAATCCAAACCCATAAAGAAAATGCTTTACAAGTTTTCTTAGCGGGTTTGAAAGAGCCAATCGGGGGAAATGTTCGTGCCAGGCAAACAGCAAACATCAAGCAAGCGTTTGATGTAGCGATAGAGGAAAGAAATTTCCAAAGCAGGACTGGTTTAGTTAAGCCAAGCTTGCCGGCACCAGCACGCATTCATAAATCAATAAATTTTACACCAACGCCTCAATTTAAACAACCAATGAATTTTCAATTTCCGCCAAGAGATACACCGAGATTTATTCCACCGGTATATCCCCCTCGTCGACCAATGCCTTATTTTCAACACCCTCAGAGACCAAATATACCGCGTTTTAATCCCCCCTCAAAACGTAGCTTCTCGACCAAACCAAGGAGCACTTCCAGCTCCAGAGCCGATGGATGTGGATAGGTCTATCCGGTCAAAATTCGTCAACTATGTTAACCGACCACAAAATAGTTATAAAAATTTGCAAAAACCAAATTTCTCCCAAAACAACAGATTCACTCCAGCAGTTCCACCGAGAACAGCTAGAATAACTGAGCTAAGGAACATGGAGCAATATTATGAAGACCCTTACGGTCAGAACTTCTATGGTGAAAATTCAAATAATGGTTTCGACGAAGATGGTTCATACCATGCTTTTTATACACAAACCCCGAATTACGAAAGCCCATCATATTACTATCCTGAGGCTTCATTTGATGAATATTATCCGAATTATGATTATGCACCTTCGCACACAGACAACTCTCAAGAAATCGCTGAAAATAACGTAAAGCGAGATGATCGAGAATCGATCGATAATCTAAATTTTCAGTTGGAGATAAACCCTCACCCTCCAAAATAGAGAATAGAAATTTTATCCCCTACATTAGAATTCCTACCCGTCAAGGATTTGACCTGAAATTATTAATAGATACCGGCGCGAACAAAAATTACTTATGCCCACGATTTGTGAAAAATCCAATCAAACTTCCACAAGCCACCGCCGTGTCTAATATTGCAGGCAAACATATTATCGACGAGTATGTTAATTTTAACCCATTTCCGGATGTAACAGAAAAAGCCTTTAAATTTCACGTCTTTGATTTTCACAAATTCTTCCACGGACTGATAGGTTGTGAAACCTTACAAGAATTGAATTCGAGCATCGATACCAAGGATAATTCGTTAACGGTCCTTGGAACAAAAATCCAAATGCACAAAAGGTATCCTGAACCTTTTACAAAGGAGATTTCGAGCGAATCAATTCACAACATAGAGATACCAGTTTCCGAGCAATCTGGCGAATTTTTGCTCGAAGATGATCTTGAAATTGATTCTAATCTTTTTATAAGTGCTGGTTTATATCAAGCAATAAATCATAAAGCTGTTGCTAGAGTCTTAGGAACAGTTCAGAGGAAACTCGGACTCTTCATTAGAGTACCCACTTGAAATTACTCTCAACAATTTTGAATGTTGTACACAAGAGACCGAATTGAACTCTTCAGAAGTTCAACCTGGTAGATTTAAAAAACTTCTCGATCAACTTCGGCTAGATCATCTAAACTCTGAAGAAAAAGAACAACTAACTGCCGTGATTAATGATAACCAAGACGTTTTTCATATGGATGACGAATCATTAACCGCAACCAATGTTGTTACTCATAAAATCATAACCACGGACGAAATCCCAGTCTACCAAAAAAAAGCTACCGATACCCGTATTGCCACAGGGAGGAAGTATGCGAGACAAATTCAAAAATGCTCAAGGAAAACATTATTCAACCATTTTTCCCGCTTCCCCATGGAACTCTCCCATCTGGGTCGTTCCGAAGAAAATTGACGCAGCTGGCACACAGAAATGGCGAATTGTAGTCGATTACAGGAAGCTTAACAGCAAGACGGTGGACGACAAATTTCCCATTCCGAATATTACTGAGATATTAGATAAATTAGGTAAGGTGAAAATTCAGCTTGACAAAAGCGAATTTCTACAAAAGGAGGTTTCATTTCTTGGACACGTAGTGAACGAACAAAGTGTGAAACCCAATCCAGAAAAGATTGAAGCCATAAAAAAATTGGCCAATTTCAAAAACTGAAAAAGATATCAAATCTTTCCTTGGTACTTTAGGTTACTATAGGAAATTTATTCGAGATTTTAGCCGCATAACAAAACCTTTGACACAGTGCCTTAGAAAAGATGAAGACGTGAGGCATACGCCTGAGTTTATCAAAGCCTTCGACAAGTGTAAAGACATACTTAGTAGTAGTGCCATATTAAATCATCCAAATTTTGATATTCTTATTATTTTGACAACTAACGCTTCAAAATATGCCATTGGAGCTGTCTTATCGCAAGGGCCTGTAGGTAGAGACAAGCCCGTTACCTTCGCGTCAAGAACGCTGAACAAAAGTGAGGAAAACTATTCTACCATCGAGAAGGAATTACTTGCCATCTACTGCCTGCCTGAAAACCATTTTCCCCGACTTGCCATCTACAAAATATTTCCGACCATATCTCTTCGGACACAAATTGTTTACTCTTGATCATAAACCATTAACATGTGCTGTGAATCCTAAAGATCCATCAAGCAAAATCGCTAGATGGATGATCGCACTGTTGGATTATTCTTATGACATCAGATACCGTGCCGGAAAACATAATGTTGTCGCTGACGGTCTTTCCGAGGATTCCTCCGTAAGAATAAACGTCAACGAAGAAGAAAACTCATCATCAGATGATGTAACACAGCATTCAGCAGACACAGATGACAGTGAGTTCATACCGTGTGCTGAAAAATCAGTGAATATGTTTTCGAATCAAATTATTCTTAACATTGGACCAAACGAATGCGAAGGACAGGTGAACAAGTGTTCCCCAAAATACTAAGACATGCGTTTACCGAAGTAAACTTTGGCGTCCCCACTCTTACTACGAATTTTCAAGGAATTTATGGATCCAAAACGTGTCAATTGTATCTATTGCCCTGAAAACCTTATTAATTCGATACAAGTAATTTTTAAAAATTATTTTTTCCCGCGTTCGGACTTTTAAAGTCTTCATTTCCCAGAAATTTTTAATTGATCTCAGAACGATAGAGGAACAAAATGAAGTAATCGAAACTACGCACACCAGAGCTCATAGGGGCATTGACGAAAACTTGATGGTAATTAACCAAAAATATTTTTTCTAAAAAATGAAGAAAAAGATCAGAACACACGTCATATCGTGTGAAAGATGTAAAGCCGCCAAGTATGAACGACATCCATATAAAATAAGCCTCGCTAAAACTCCCATTCCAGAAAAACCGCTTGATATAGTGCATGTGGACTTTTTGATATCCCAACCAAATATATTCATGTCCACCAGTAGACAAATTATCCAAATTTGGAATGCTTATACCCATAAAATCGAGATCCATTCCCGACGTCCGTTCTGGACTTACAAAATTCTTTTCGACTTATGGATTACCGAAACTTATTGTATCCGACAATGAGCCGGCATTAAAATTAATTGAAGTAAGAGGTATGCTAGCAGATTTAGGAATTGAGACATATTTTACACCTTCAAATAAAAGCGAAGTGAACGGAATTATCGAACGTTTCCATTCAACCATTGAAGAAATGTTTCCCGCTGTAATAAAACGAAATATGAAGACTTGAATCATAAAGAACTCTTCAGAATTATTCTAGCCTTATATAATGATACTATTCACTCCTCAACTAAAATGCGACCCAAAGAAATATTCTTTGGAGTTAAAGAAAGGGAGACGAGGCCAAACAGTATCGAAGAAATTTTAAGAAAACAGAATGAAATATATGATGAAGCGACGTTAGCGCTCAACAAGGAAACAAAAACAGGATTTGGAATTCCACAACCGGAAGAAAAGAAGCAGACCCACTTTTAGAGGAAAATGCACCGGTATTCATCGCCCAGCAAGGAATCAAGCGTAAATTGAAGGATAAGTATAAGCGATACCAAATCGCACGAAATAATAACAAGACCTTCCTAGATCAAACAGGAAGAAAAATTCATAAAACCAAAATTAGGCGTCAGAGAAAGTGACGCCTTGCGTTAGAGAAATGATATTTAGAACTATTTTTCTTCCAGATCAATCCTAACCGCAATGGCAGACATCACCATTACGGATCTATCCGAGCACGATGGATTAAAGCGTTTGAGGAGAGAGAAGCCAAAATCATAATATCACAACACTTCCATCTTCACATTGTGGACTTGGAAGAATTTAAAACAAGCTTCATTAACATTCAATACGCTATAAAACTTTTCGAGCAACAAAATGCTACGCAAGAATTTCATAAGACACTTGATGTCAGACTAAAACAACTTTCGGAAAATTATTATCGGCTTAGACCGACGAGAACCAAACGTGGTATTCTTAACCCACTTGGAACATTTATTAAATCTCTAACTGGCAACCTAGATGATAATGACTTGCAATTAATTAAACAAACTTTGGACGATTCTAAAAAACAAAAACTAATATGCTGATAGAAAACAATCAAAGACAGATACATGTAAACGAAGAATTCCAATCAAAGATTAATGAAATTGTTAAACATGTAAATGATCAACAAGTGAAAATTTTAAGGAGGATCTCTAGAATTGTAAGTAACTTGAATAACCAAAATGATAATACCTTGAAAGGTATAGTTCACGATTTAATCTTCAATATGGACTTACTTAATAACCAACTGAAAGACATCTTCGAATCGATCCGACTAACTAGGATAGGGATTCTCCCTTAAGCAATATTGTCAGATTCTGAAACGAAATTTGCTATAAATAAAATGGAAGAACAAAATGTTACAATCAGTCATCCAGATCAAATTTACGAATTCATTAGTGTCGAAACTCATCATGAAAAGTTAAAAGTAATTTTCATCGTAAAAATTCCCACCTTTCTACCAGGAATATTCAAATACATTAAGTTTGAAACAATCCCAAAAAAAGGCAAAATTATATCAACACCCTAAATGGAGCCCTTGTTTGTTAAGAACCTAAATTTGCCACCAAAACCTGTGGGACCCATGGTGAACCATTTAAAAATTGTAAAAAACAGGAGCTCGTTAATATAACAGGCGATGGTTGTATTCACAACGCCCTCCACGGAGATGACGCAGCCTGCCCCTACGTGAATCATCGAGACATCATAGACATCAAAATCATCGATAGCCACACACTAGTAATAAATAATGCAATCCAACCAGCACTACTGAGCTCAAAGTGTATACATCCAAAACTCGGATGGTAACAGGAACGATATTAGTAAAATACCCCAATTGCTCTCTTATCATAAACGGAGCTAAATACGAAGACGAAAGGACATGAAGTCAAAATCATCCCAACCATTGAGTGGACTTCAAAGTAACAACAATTCTCGACAAACCGGATCTAGAGCAAGTGGATTCACTTCGTATCAAAAATCGGAAACACATCGAGTCGTTACAAAGGGACCACATCATACTACAACATACAACAGCAGGACTCCTTACTACATTCGCAATTACGATTATTGGGCTGATAATCTGGAACATGAGAAGGAACACCAACTCTCCTGAAAAGGTAAAACTCCAGGATAATACCAAAGACATGCCATCTTCCCTCTCCACAGATCAAAGCCATGAAGACCTCGGTTTACAGAGCGAAACCTCATCCCCAGCCGTATATGCAGAAACACGTTTAGACAGCAAACAACATCCAATATTCCGATTCTGATGTGCACAACACCACATAGTTACACCATTCAACATCGTTAGGGGACCATGGACCCAAACGAGACGTTTCGTCAACGAAAACAGAACCTTTACGTCGTCTTCACGATTCGAGACGAATCTTCTATAGGGGAGAGCAGTTATCGAACGATTCCTGAACCACACCTGACAACAACCACTTAGCACCCGAACCTCAGTTCATCGACATTGTCAACTCAGCATACCACAACACCGTAGTCCAATCGGCCATGGTAACAATCGACCGATTTACCAACAGAGCACCACATCATAAAGTATGGTGCAACGACTAGATTATTGCAACATCAGCACCACCGGCTGGAGAGTCAACGACATCGTCGAACCATTGCCATCGTTCGACACGCATTCTAAAGGATCAGCACTTTGCATGTGCCGAAGTCCAGCTATCGATCGAGTACATCGAGAACCATCGACGACGAACCGGGACGTCAGCAGAAATTATCAACCACGCGCCTCGTTAGGGAACTCAACTTAGGTTTAATATTGGAAATAAAGTTCAGTCTTAATTTATCAGTTAGTTCGATCGGTTTATCTTTTTTTAAAAACGTATCCGTGATATCCGGTTCTTTTAATTTATATATATATATATATATATATATATATATATATATATATATATATATATTAAGAGGCGGGAACGAGGGAAGACGAGAAGGGAGAGAGGGGAAAGAGGGGGGGGGGGGAGGGGAGAAGGGAGAGGATGGGAGGGAGGGGGGGGTAGATGAGGGGGAGGGGAGGGAGGAGAGAGTAGTGGGTGGAAGGGGAGCGTGTAAATCGGTGAAATCGTTTATTTAAAAAATCAAATTAAATTTCTTTTTCAAGTTCAATTAGTATAAAATTCAGGAAAAATATTCAGTTAGGCTTCCGCTTTTCCAAATCCGAATTGCCGGGCCTTACGCTTGACCCCTGCCATCAGATTTTGTACAGCCACCTTGTCCACCTTCTTCGCCGCAGAAAGCCAGTTTGCCTTGAACTGCTGCTCGTCCTTAGCAGTTTTTTTGGTCTTCTTTAGGTTCCGCTTGACAATAGCCCAGTATTTCTCAATTGGGCGGAGCTCTGGCGTGTTGGGAGGGTTCTTGTCGGTGGGAACCACCTGCACGTTGCTGCTTTTCAAGCCACAGGTACAGATGGCTTACCAAACCAGATATTTCTTTGCGAACTTTGACAGTTTCGTGTGCTTGAAAATATCTGCTACCTTTCCCCTTCCTTTTGCCGTATAAAACTCCTGTCCCGGAAGCTGCTTGTAGTCGGCTTTGACGTAGGTTTCGTCGTCCATTACCACGCAGTCAAACTTCGTCAGCATCGTCGTGTACAGCCTCCGGGATCGCGCTTTGGCCGTCGTATTTTGTTTATCATCGCGATTTGGAGTCACTACCTTCTTGTAAGTCGATAGTCCGGCTCGTTTTTTGGCTCGATGCACGGTTGTAGACGATACACCCAGCTTATTTGCGGCATCTCGGAGAGATAGGTTAGGGTTTCGCTTGAAACTACCGGCAACTCTCTTTGTCGTCTCAGCGGCTTCCGGTTTTCGATTTCCCCCCGATCCAGACTTCCTGGCTGTCGACAAACGTTCCCCAAACACTTTAATTACATTTGTAACGGTTGATTTGGCAACTTTTAGCGATTTTGCCAACTTTGCGTGCGAGTACCTCGGATTTTCGCGATGCGCGAGCAAAATTTTGATACGCTGATCTTCTTGCTTGGACGGCATTTTGACAACTGAAGAGTTAATTCCAAAATCAAAATAGGAGCAACATTCTACACACACACACCTTCAAAATGAGGGGTGTTCAGGTTTTTTAAATGCAAAATTGAAAGAAATACGTCAAGTTGATATTGACCAAATTTTGACCGTATCGCCCTTTAGTACTGGAGAACCCGTCACTGTGTACGAGCTACTAGCCAGAGATACGTCAACTTCTCTTGGTTAACAATTACATCGACGTGGATTGGTCCGGGGTACGCTAAACTCCTCTGAACCATTCAAAATTAACAGATCGGTGACAAACATCAGACGAAGGACCACTTGTTTATGTAAGTCAAAGACACATTAAAAGTCTTCTTGATTATATGTATGTACAAATGCACAGTCATAGACACGCATAAAGTCTCCGAGACTGTTATTAAGTAAGAATAATTAAATACACAGGCTGTAGTTTGAGATAAGTCAAACATCTCACGACTAAGCGCAAAATATGAATATACATCAATAATACAACAGTACACAACAGAATCTTGGATGAAGCTGCGCTCGAATCAAGCGGCTATACGATGATACTACGGGTACGGCTCGTGCGAGGAGAGGTACGGAAATCGGAGACAAGCGGACGAAACACGGAAGAGGGTCGGTGCTACGACACTGGAGGTCCGAGAATTCTTGCCCAACGACTGACTGAAATATACGAAGAAGGACGATTTAGTACAAGTACCGAAACAAGGATGCGGCTGGATTGAGATTA
>JAHHFK020003520.1:0-165428 GCA_024533555.2 Aedes koreicus
GGAAAGATCCGTGTAAATAGCATTTACTTGATGACCTTTTTCGAGTTTCTTGACCAAGAAAGAGGTGAAGCCGAAGAATTATCATCTCAAACAACTTGGATACTGCACTTAATGCAGCTATGCCCCGGTAATTTGAGACCATTCTCTTGCAACCTTTTTTAAACACTGGGGAAAACATATGACTGCTTCCAACAGTTCGGAAATATGCCAGTGGACAAAGAAAGATTAAACACCTTTGCTAACGAGGACGCAAGTAAATCCACGCACTGTTTCAGTACAAGCGATGGAATGCCGTCAGGACCACATCCCGTTGAGGACTTCAATTCTGTGCCAGCTGAAATAACCATGTCATTGGTGATGGCACAATCCATTCCGGAGGCAGGAAGACGGGGCACATTACTGGTGGCGAGCGCGATGTCCTGCGGGTCGATCAGCTCGTCGGAGAAAACGTTGCTGAATTGTGAATGGAAAATATCGGCAATACCGGCGATGCAATCAGCTTCAAGCAATTGTATACTATGTTTGCTTACATGTATATTTGTACATCAGTAAAACAACTTAAAATATACGTGTATTTCGGTTACGTGCAGGATACGTGTTAGGATACGTGTATTGCACGAAAACAGCACAAAGAAAAACGAAAATTTTGTTGAACAAAAGATATGCTTTCTGGTGCTTCTCGTTGCATAGATGTTTCACAGATCTGTTTTATCAACTTGAAATGAAATGGTTGACAGCTACGTGACCGTGGGGAAAGGAGGAATCCTGGTAATGCAAAAGTCAGGTTAAACTCCGTAGATGGCACTCGTGAAAAATGGTTTTTCGAGCTGCCTAGGCAAAGTAATTGGTGATGAAAAGAGAAGACAATGACGATACTGACCAATTCCATACAGTTTAAAAAATAGCCAGAAAATTATTATCAATTTCAGTTTTAGATACTACGATGTTTAACCTCACTTTAGATTAACTTGGATTCCTCCATTGGGAAGAGCTACTACTGAATCCGTGGTGGATCTCACTTTGCCATAGTGACTTGTGATAAGTATCGTAATTAGTGGACATGAAGTGTGACACCGACATGTGAGGATAAGATAAAAGAGGACAGGGATTGGCTGAAATGGAGTGAAATGATGGCATTATGTGAGATGATAAGCAATAAGAATGTTTCTTTCAATTTATGAAGCATGATTTCTATGACTGTTTGATGTTTTAGAGACTTCAAAACCTCGAAGTGGTTATACAACTCTGCCATAATGGATTCTCTATCAACTTTCACCGTTAGAATAGAGTACTTTTCATCTCTAAATAGCTCTTAGATTTTGTTGTAGTAATCTTGTTGTGCCAGAAATTGTTGTCTGACGAGACAAAAGCATGAAGATTTGATTATAATGTCACTTGCCCTTGATCAACGACTATCGCTACAGTTCCAGAATCTGGTATTGAGTGCATCTATATCACTTCCTCGATAATGCTTTAATGATTCATGCAATAGTCCAGTTCATCCAGTATATGATGACACACGAATTAATCTGCTCAGAAGAAAAGTTAAAGTTAGTTCCTAATAATGTCCTTCAGAAATAAAAGACACTATAAATAAGGAATGTCTTTAAATTGCAACATTCTTCTAATCTGGCTTTGACGCTATTTTCAACGAGCTTTCGTCTGCTCTTAACTTAAGCTTGTATTACACTGTCTGTCCAATAGCCAAATATTTGTCATAGGCAGATAGGCATCTGACAAACATCTATGATATCTGTCAGCTGTCTAGCGCCTATGCAAAAATTGGGGATGGACAAAAAAATATAAATAAAGTTTATATTCAAAATGCCACTATTATAATGAGGGTCCCACACTGGCACGATGGTGGAGGGGGGGGCAGCGCACGCTACGCGCGAGCGGGAGACGAGAAAAAAAATAATAGAAAAAAAAATCGGGGGGGGGACGAAACCAGCGGCGGGGAAAAAAAAAATTATGTAAAATAATTTAATTAATAATGGTGGGGGAGGGGCCGGGGGGGGCAATCGCAGGGCGCGGGATAAAACCAGGGGGCGAAAAACGGGTGCCACTTTAGGTGTGGCGCTAGTGACGATTTTAACATTTCAAGCTCGGTTCACAATGGATTGTGTGCGGAAGCGTTATATCTTGTATAATGGCAGAAATATTTCTTTCATTTGCATAAACAGTATAGTTTTGTTATATGAATTCAGAAGTCTACATTTACACAATCGTATACAATAATCATTCGCTAATTGATTCAGACGTTTTTGCGCTTATAATAGACTTAATGAATAAAAATGAAATGTCAAAGCAAAGCACTTCATTTCTTCACTATTACTCTTGTTGTTCTTGTGTGACAGTAGTTCTCGAATAAATTCTTCAACTTTACCAAATTTCAGACAAAATATTTTCAAGTTAAGTCATACGAACGTTTAAGTAGCATAGCAGGTCTTAGGTCACCACTGAGTTTCTAATAGAACAACCAAATAAGTGGAATTTTAGGTGCTGCTTTTTCATTTTAAACCATTCCCTTATATAGGATGTCCGGTAATATTCCCATAGCAGAGATGTGAGCGTAAGCTTTTATTTGGTGAGAATTTCTGGCATACTTATCTTTTATAATATGGTTAAAAGCAGGCCTTCCATAACTGCTTAGAATTCAAGAAATCGTTAATGTGTCTTTAAAGCCAATTTAGACTATCTGAAATGTCGGTCACTTCACTGTTAATGCCATTAACTCGATGCTGAATAACTGTTACTTGGCCTGCTTTTATTTTGCCGCGTTTTGTATCCAGTTCCGTAATAAATGAGTTTAGTAATGAGTAAAGAAATTTCTTTAAGAAATTAGGTAAACAAAGCAGCAAAAGAAAACCGGCTAAGTAAAAATTAGTAAGTGCTTAACACTGAGCAAATGGCATTTGCCGTCAAAGTCAGACCAACATATCAAATAGTTTAAACCGGTCATAAGCATGTGCGAGAAAATACAACATCAACATTTATTAAAAGCGCACTGGTTGCTGCGTTCAGTTTCAAATTAATCATGCACATTACACAATTTCTCATTTATATTGCACATTAGCCGCTCAACGAAGTAATTCCACGATAATTATTCATGTCTCCTTTGCTTCCTTTCTTGTGGACCGGAAACATATGTGAGAAATTCCAGCAGGATGGGAACACTCCTCTTACGACGGACATATTGAATAGGCGCAGCAACGGTGTCAGTAAGCAGGTAATGTGTCTCATGAACTATGAATGATGATTATTTTTGGAACTATTTTTATCAATATTTAAATCTTAAAATTATGAAAAAGTAATAAATATATCACTATTATGAATAGATCACAGAACAAAATAAAGAATTTTAACAAGCGCGTAAAATTTCACCTCGTTTAATTTCAAGCCAAAGGAAGCGTAAACAACGAAATTGTTTGCAATCTTTTATGCACCATACAACAATGTTTACAATCTTTCATACAACAGACTAGACTCAGGCGTTATTTGTCTTAAATGTACTTGAAATATCCCATTAATTTCTGCCAAATCTAGCGCTCCCGTTATGTGCATTAGATGACGCAAAAAATTACATGTTTTTTTTTCAAACTGCGATAATAAAAATATACCTCCCGGTGGTGTTTTGTGGGGGTTGGGGGGGGATGTTCCGGTGAGCGGGATTTTTAACCCTCTGGAGGGTTTTTTTAAGGGTGGATTTTTTTGGAAGGTTTTTTTGTTATTTTTTTTTTTTTTTCTCTTTTTTTTTTTTTTTTTTTTTTTTTTCGGTGGAGAAAAAAAAAATTTTTGTTTTTTTTTAAGAGGGTGTGATTTTAAAGTTAAGCCAGATAACGCCTGAATCTAGCCTGTTGTATGAAAGATTGCGAACATTGTTGTATGGCGCATGAAAAATTGCAAGCAATTTCGTTGTTTACGCCTTCTTTCGTTTAGAATTAAACGAGGGGAAATTTTACGCGCTTGTTAAAATTCATTATTTTTTTCTGTGTAGATCTACTTTCTCTTCATATTTTGTTTCACAATACGTTAACACGTTAATACGCGAAAAAGTTGAAGTAACAAATGATATCAAAACAAACATGAAACTTGTATTTCAATCAAATGCCTACATCTTTTTTGGTTCAATCCTTTCAACAATTTCAATTGTAATCAGGAACCCATCTGTGAGAAACTCAAGCTCTTTTCTAAAAGATAAGTTTTGAAAGAATTAAGACAAGAATGTAAAACAGTTAATAATGTGGAAAAAAGAGAAATGTATTGAACTAAATAATTTTAACTGCTAATTGGACTTACATTTCATCGATAACAGTTTTATCGAAAACTTGATCTGCTCCTTTTTCCAAGAAAATTGTACTTCCTTTGAATGTTAGTCACAGATTCGAGATTTCTGGCATATTTCGATTGAAAGTAATTGCCCTGTAAAAATTTTGATAGAGCATATCCATGTTTCCAAAATATCAACAGTGGTTGGAAATCTGTGGATTAGATTTTAATTTATGTTTCTATAGTCAAAATAATCAAAATATAACAATAATTAATAAATTTTAAGTACCTGTTCCTAGATAATCAGTGTTTGCTGTTCATGGAGATATTATACTTGGACAGTCTGTAATGATGCACTTCATATTTGCTGAAATCTTAGCCAGCTTTCAGCAAAAAAAAAATGTCAGATCTAGCGGAGCACACAGGAAGAAGAAAATTTATCTGTCAAAACGATTGCAATACTTTTTTTTTGATACGTTATTTAGAGTTAAATATTAAGTATTTTTGAAGGGAAAAAGAACTATCCACTTTATACATGTGTAAAAAAAACCTCAACAATTGCATTTTTATAATTTATTTTCTAGGCGCACACGGCTTAATATTTATAAAAAAAAAATAGATTTTTTTTTTTAATTTAAATCATTAGCAAAGTATTTTCTCATATGAGTTTTGTTTCTATGTGATCACAGTTTGGTTAAGAAGACCGTTTGACAAAGTATGCAGAATTTGCCGTAAGTTGTTAAGCTGATGTCAACAGTATAATTAATGTTTTTTTTTTGTTTTTTGATAAAAGGTCGTGCGTTTTGTAGTTGCCACTCCGTTACTGATCAGAACTAGTGTAATTGGACAGAAAATCACATAGATGGAGCTTCGGAGTAGCTTTACATCTTCAATGTACAAGTTCACTAGTTCATTCTATTTATAGATCAGTACCGGCGCCGGTCACGTCCTCACGGTCTTCGGGGAGGGGGGAAGGATGATTAGTTTGACAACCATTGGTTAGAGACCGTGTTTACCTGACTATCCTTCCCTCTTGTCAAGGGAGGAATAGTTTTGTGTTAGTAAGGCAGGTCATTTTTAAATCATGGATTCACTGTGATAAGTGATGCGATCAATGAAAGCGCAGTAGACAGCTTTTTGTTTTATTTTAAATCTAGTGGTGATAGAAAGAGGCAAGTGACAAATAGCAAGGAAGGAGACGGGCCTGAGATTGAACTTCTGACCATCTGCTTAGTAAGCAGAACGGTTAACCACTGAGCTACACAGCCACGTCTTGATGTCAACAGTATATTTAATGTTTCTATTAAACTATCATTAGAACTTTATAAATTTAAAGTGGTTCTTTTGCATTTTTATGTAGTTTTTGATTATATTCAATTTTTCGAAAGTTTAGAGACACTTGTCCATTACTTCCTTGTTATAACACCATTGCAAATATTCTTTAAAGCATTATTTACATACAGAAATTGGCATTCAAGTTGCAGTTATTATGGATTATTTAGGGAGTAATTCCTATTTAGGACAAAACTGCATTTGTAAACAAACAATAATTCTATTTCCAATTTCTATCAAATAAAATATCAATCTCGTAACATGAAAATTTGATGAGCAAATGTTTTTTTTTACGTAGGACTTACGTCTCTCTTTTTTATTCCTGCATAAGAGCGCCATTCTATTTTTTTTTTTTTATGTATCAAAGGGTAACGCGGGTTTGGAGACTTTGAATGATAATATCTCCTCTCTGGCCCAAAGAAATTTTATGATTTTTAAAGGAAGAACATCAAAGCTGAATCCCTGATGCAAATTCAATTCATAACATTCGTTTAAACTAGTGCGAAAAGTCGGTTTTGGGGGAAAAGATTTTTGAAAGGAAATTAGATGGCGCATCGTGGGGGGAGGAATCATGGAAGGGGGGAGCAACAGAGGAGGGAGGGGGGGGCCGCGGGGAAAAGTAAGGGGGGGCAGAGAGGAGAGGGGGGGGGCGGGGGGGGGGGGGGGGGGGGCGAATATTGTGTCTGGGCGTTGGGGGTGCGGTGTGTTGAAGCATGCCCGGGCAGTTCCCATGAATGTTTCCGTTTTGGGTTACTGTAATGAATCCATTTTTCGTCACCCGTCACAATGCGATGTAGAAAACTCTTCCTTTTTTGCCGCTGGAGCAGTTGTTCACAGACGAAAAAACGACGCTCAACATCTCTTGGCTTCAAATCGTAAGGAACCCAAGTTCCTTGCTTTTGAATCATTCCCAACGCATGCAATCGTTTAGAAACGGCTTGGCGGGAAACTCCTAATCCTGAACCAATCTCTTCTTGCGTTTGACACGGATCCTCATCGAGCAATGCCTCCAATTCAGAGTCTTCGAAGTTTTTTGGCCTTCCTTCACGCGGACGATCATCAACACTGAAATCACCGTTTTTGAAGCGACGAAACCAATCACGACACGTTGTTTCACTCAGAGCATTACCGTAAACTTTTTGGAGCTCTCGATGTGCTTCAGCCGCCGTTTTCTTCGAATGGAACAAGAAAATCAACACTTCCCGCAAATGACGATTATTTGGCACGAAATCAGACATCTTCAAACAACAAAAAACAATGTGGGGTTTGTTCTTGTTGGTTTTCTGTTTTAATTAAAAAGTACTTTAAAGAAAAATGTCTAAACGCACAAAGCTATTGGTCGAAAATGACATCATATTTGCGCCACGCTCTGATTGGTTCATACTGCCACAGTTACCATGCCAGCGATTATCAAACATGTGGGGACGACCGACCAATCATCAGTTCTCGCTGTGCATCCGTATGCGACAGACGTGTTTGCGGAGCACGTTGGTAGAAAACGCCGCCCGTGAAAACAAGAAGACCAGAATCATCCCACGTCACCTGCAGCTGGCCATCCGCAATGACGAGGAGCTGAAAAAACTTTTCTCCGGTGTGACCATTTCACAAAGTGGTGTCCTGCCAAACGTCCTTCAGCCAAAGAAGACTGATAATTTCAATCGCGAATCATGTTCCCTCCGTAAATAACTGAAATTTGTCCTTTTCAGGACGATCAAATTAATTTACCGATTGAAGAGTATGTTTAATTGAAAATTTTCTTGAGCTCATCAAAATGTTCATTACCACGCACCGGTTCAACATAGCGTTGCTTAAAAAGCCGAGTCCCAGAGAATCGCCCACGTCATCTTCGTGGTCAAGTGGTTAGCGGCGTCACTCGTCGTTCAAGCGATTGACATGAAGTGAGGGTTCGATTCCCGCTCTAGCCAGTGGAACTTTTCGCAAAACGAAAATGTCCATACTGGTCCACTGGGTGTTAGTTTAGTTGTTTGTTGTAATTCGCTCTAAATTTTAACACAGGATCCATTCAACACTTTCAAGCACGTGCCACGCCGCTTCAGTCCTGTGTGTGTGTGTGTGTGTGTGTGTGTGTGTGTGTGTGTGTGTGTGTGTGTGTGTGTGTGTGTGTGTGTGTGTGTGTGTGTGTGTGTAACTGTGTAAGTGTGTGTGCGCGCGTGTGTGTGTGTGTGTGTGTGTGTGTGTGTGTGTGTGTGTGTGTGTGTGTGTGTGTGTGTGTGTGTGTGTGTGTGTGTGTGTGTGTGTGAGAGAGTGTGTGCTATCTAACACCCACTGGCCGGCAATGGTTTTATGAAAGAAATCTATTTACAACAATCATTCAAGTGACCATTGGAAGCAGCTTTAATCCAGGAGCTAGAAAGTGATAGCTCTACTGCAGATCCAGCAACCCTTTTCAGAATTTCTGGAGAGTCACGCCCATTCCGAGGTTACTTTCACATACAATAGGCCCCGCATGTAAACATTACCGGTATCATTTGGATAAGGGCACTGCAACACACTTCCAGATTTGGTAATGTAAAATTTCCAAACCAGGCACGTATTTAGTATGATTTGAAAACAGGATTATTGGTTTATAGTTATAATCCGATAGATCTCACCCTTGGCCGCCTTCTTATGACACTACCCAACTAACATTTTTAGTTGCCTAAGCCAAAGTTTATAACTTATAAGCTGTTTTATAATTGTATAAAAGCAAATGGAGCTGAATAAGCGAAGAGCAGGATTAAAAAATCGATACAGTACTTATGCGTAATGTAACACAGCTTAAACACAACATTTAGCTCTCGGTTGCATACTTTGAAAAGAAAGCTCTTATACGAACAATGTTTGTTTGCGTTTACACAGCTTGTTTATGTAGCTAAGAAATTAATCGGTTAAGCTTTTGAATTATCATTTTGTATTCTTATACACAGTTTTATTTGTTAGCTTTGTTACAGCTTTTCAAAAGCCTTTATATTAAAAATACTTTAGCCGTTATACAGCTTAGTGATTATAACTGTATAGAATGTTGTATAAGTAGTTGCGGCACAGAGTATGCCGCATCTTTGCAGTTATTTATATTGATTTGCAATGCATACACTTAGCGAACGAATCGAGAGAAATTCATAGGAATATCGTATAAAAAATTTGCCAGAAGATATTGTTGCAAATTTCATTCGATTCTCTAATGGAAAGAAGTTCATAGGACGATCGTATGAAAATTTTCTTCACAGAAAAAAAAAGTTGCAAGTGGGATTCGAACCATGAACCTCGGGATCCAGAGACGAGCCACAATCCCACGAGACTATACACGCATGATAAGTTGTGTCAAATGAAAGTGTAGACATGTTTTACTCGACCAATGCATCAATAATCATTTCATACGATTTCGTATGGAATGAGTCTTGGACCCTTGCTTTGTGGTTCATAATTCCGATCGTATGAAAACTGTACGGATAATTTCCTGAGTGTAGCTAAGAAAGCGCATTCATTTTATGTTATGTCAACCACCTTACAACCATTCGTCTGAGCTGTCAAACACCAAGGCCTAGAAAGTTGCCTTTGAAACTGTCTTGCAGATCTAAGCAAAGGGTTTCAGTTGGTGAGGATTTTGTGCACCGTAAAACGGTTAAAGTATACACGATTATATACGAAAGTATATACAAATTTGTGTGTATAGGATTAAATAAAAACTTGTTGGATTTCAACGAACAAAATCTTTTGAAGTTTATTGTGTTTCATTGTTTTGATAATATTATGTCACATAAATTCAAAATAAGGTTCGTTTACTTCTTATACACAATTAGTGAAAAGATTTATGAATATGTCTCGGTTGCTTAGTGGTTATTCTATCGGGCCACTGAGCAGTAGATCAGGTGTTCAATCCCCGGTCTTAGTGGCATTTTTTGTTAATCACAGGAAATTTTTGTACCTAATTTTAATAAGATTTCCTTTTTGATTGTACAATTTTTATTACTCTAAGAAGTAATAAAGTATCTAGTCCGAGAACGGCACAGATAACAACGAAAATTGGATGGTGATCATGTTTAGATTATAATAATGTTGGTAACACTGATTTTCAAAACAGTCTGAACCAGTTCATAAAGAGCTTCAGCAATCATTGTTGTTCAGCATTATTAGAACTAAAATCTGGTTTGAACACTTTGAACACGGGTACTGGAATTCCTCACAGCTGATATGGATCAGAGGATACAGTCACGGATCCTGAAGGTGCAGAGTTCAAATCTGGTTAAGTGCGCATCCGTACCTCTCACGCCTAAGTCACGAGTTCGAATCTCACCCCCGGACAAGTTACGAAAATATCCAAAAGGTATTTGAGTGACTACGACGGGAGATAAACCAGCCCAGGGCTGAAAATCTCGATAATCAAGAACCTAAAAAACAAAACGAAACTAAGTGAGATATAAATATATTGATAAAAACATTATAGTATATAATTCATATAGTTAAATGTTAATTGCGCTCTACAACGGTAAAAAAGCAACATTGCCGTTAATATCGTCTACAAGTATTGTAAACAGAGTTTGACATGCATATTTTTTTCGATTGCTGTATAGGAACTATGTTTAAGCGTTTATATCAACGTGTTAAGACTAGCAATAAAACGCTGTTTGCCACAGTTCTAAAAATAGAAATAGCTTTGAACAAATAAATATGCTGAATATGCGCTTCAAAAGTACTGTCTTTGAGAACAGTAAGGTAATAAGTTATTATATATAATTTTTGGATAAAAGCTTCCTAGGCTATGTATGAACCGATTACATATTCTGCATGACGGTTTATCGAAAGGCTGTACAAAAGCTATCATTTGCACATCATAAGATCATTGTTTAGTTAGTTGGAATAGAGCTGTAGAAACTTTTCCGTATCTAAAATGCAGAGTATCAGCTGTATACAAGTTGAGAGAATGATTATCAAGCATAGAAGCTGCAAATTGGTGATAATACTAACTTTTTAAAAGCAGTATACATGCTTCTTGCTATCTTGTCGCATTTTCATGAAGTTGGGTAGATTTGCCAGATTTGCCTGTGAAAATATTGGCTGGGCGCATGTGCAACCACTACTTAACCATTACTCAGTTTAACGCTGTATACGTATTGCCAATGAAGCGTTTACCTAATGAAAAATGTTAGTTGGGTATCTTGTTCATTCGTAAAAATAAAAAATTTCGACGTTGATTCGTAATTTATTTCATGCACTCGCGACAAAATAAGCGCAAAAATTATTGTTTCTAAACCGCCCGTTAGATATACAACCTGCATAACAAAAATCTGTACACCACGTGGTGAATGCATCTGAAATTGTGCCAGCCTTTCCCGTGCGCATGCGCGTTGCCTTCGTTTGTTGCTTCTGACCAGCAAATGGCCGTCATCTACATTGCACTGGTCTTCTTTGATTTCACTCAACATTCTGCCAATAATCAAAATCCCCGCTACGAGGCGACTCTATATCAAACCTCAATTCTGCAAATAATTATCGATTCACGCGCGACAAAGCGGAAAACACTCTAACACTCTAACATGTCCGAGTGTCACAATACTACCACTAATTAACAAAACTCAGCTGATCTAACTCTTCTTCCGGGTGCGGGGGCGAAGAACAAAAATAAAAATAAAACGGGGAAATACTACAATCACACAATTCGGGAGGGATCGATTTTATTCACTATTTCGTACACAAAGCACGTGGAGATTTTATGATTTCACTTTTAGTTTAAGTTAATTTACGAATTATTGTTTGATTTGTTTTCGCGAAAACGACGGAGCAAAAACAAAACACGTCAGTTTCAAAGCACCGCTTGCTACGATCTTCGATGAAAGCCGCTTCAGTCCTGTGATTAAAACCAACCAAAATGACTTCAACATGTATAGTTGTACACATACACTAATCATGTTCAAGAAATCAAGTCGTTTGCTTTACATACGACTTATTAATAGGGATGATTTTCTGTAATTGGAATCCGCTGCCGAAGTAGTGCTCCACCCTATTGCTCCTATAGATCATTGCACGGAATATGTTAAACTCACTTTTTTGACAGTTCAGGGAGCTTGTTTACAAGGTGTTAGAATTCGAACCGCTTAAACTAAATTTTTCATAGACTTTTTCCGGATTCTGTACGATTAGATTCAGAAAATGATGTACAATAGGCACTTATGTCTATTTTCCTGCTATTTTAATTCAATCGTAATAAATTTAGAGCGCAAAATCTCGAACCGATGTTACCGAAAATATTCTAAGTCCGTGCATACGGCAGCAGGGTAAATGCACCCTTCTTTTTGGGGAAATGTTCCTTAAACTTTGGAAAAATGCTCCTTAGATGCGTTTGCCCGATATAATGCAATCGGAGGTATTTATCTTCTGGTTGGCGCTTGCCAGTTGTTTTGACGGGTCTTAAGTTTCTTCAAGATTGTCCTCGAGGTAGTTTTGACGGGTTTAAATTTCATTTTGACGAGTCTTAATTTCATTTGGAAGAGTCTTAATTTCGTTTTGACGGGTCTTAATTTCGTTTTGACGACTCTTAAATTCAGAAACTTAAAACCCGTCAAAACTATACAATCTTGAACAAACTGAAGACCCGTCAAAAACCCGGCAAGCGCTAACCAGAAGGTTAATACCTCCGATTGCATTATGCCGGGTAAACGCATCTAAGGAGCATTTTTCCAACGTTTAAGGAGCATTTCCCCAAAAAGAAGGGTGCATTTAACCTTTGCCCGTGTAAACAAGCTCCCTGAACTGTCAAAACTGCATTGATGACGCCATCGTGCAATGATCTTTCAACCTAAAACCAAAGTTTGCATGGCGAGTTGACCAGTATATCAATTCGACAAAGATTTTTCATTACGGCCTAACTGACAAACGTAAACAATGGCTTTCTCGTCGTTGAAAACTCGCCCAATCAATCCACCACGGTCATTTCGAAGAGGAAGAGTTCATCTATCCGATAGAATTGAAGGCTTACATCGGTATACTGTTTGCCACGATAAATTTACGGAAGAAGCCATTGTTTACGTTTGTCAGTTAGGCCCTAATGAAAAATCTTTGTCGAATTTATTCCCATAGGAAAAGCCTTGAAGCAACTAGTCCATAAAATTCAAACACTTTCAATACATCAAATGAACTGCCCCATTTCGGTTCAAAGCAATAATTGCCCTTCTGGAGGGTTTCTACACGTTTTTCAAGAAGCAAAAAAACAATTGGCAGAAACTTTGGAAGATGCCGAGACGATCGTGAGAAAATCAACAACCGGCGCCGCGTCGTTGTTGCAAGTAAGGCATTGGCTGCTATCTGCTGCATCTCATTGAAGCGATGCAATTTGGTTTTCAAACAGTATGCCGTGGCACTGGATTCATCATCTCTCTTCGGTGCATCGGTGCCAGACTGCAGTGATTTAGCTGATTTTTTACATTCAGCGCGGTGCATTGCATTCAAATAGGTTGAAACCGGTACGACGGACATTTAACGAAAACAAACCATATCGATAATGTGGTGCGGACCAAAGCTGGGTAAAAAAATTAAATAAATATGAAAATGCAATTGTATTTCCATTGTATTGTAGCCCGAACCTTAGAGCTAAATGGACCGCTGCTCAGTCGGTGGGAGTAATTTATTTATTTCGAAATCGTGGGGTGCAATATGTGGCTTGATCGTAAATGTGGTGCGTTTCTTCGTACAATCATTGTGTTCGCTGAAGTACTGAACCGCATTTCAAAGGATTTCTCAACATAGCCAATAGAAAAAAAAAATCAATTCTACAAGCTTAAATTACTTTTGATCGGCATTCACGAAACAAAGCGCATATTTTTGCGTTCTGACGAGATTGAAAGTGTGCAAGATGACGACGACTAAGTCGCGACCTATGGGCAGGGCCATCCACTGTACTTTGTCTTTTTTACGGGTCAACTGACTACTTACGGCGAGTGCATCGATACATGGCTTACTGTATGGTTTGCCATTTATTTTCCTTTTTTTTTTTGACGTATTATAAGTGCCATAGAGACCCTCGGGGGTGGCGAACAAGTGTGGCACTAGGCAGAACACAGTATGCACCCACCATAGCAAAACTGCATTGGCACTGGCGAAGGTGTGGATGCAGGCAACGACAAAGGTGAGTGGAACAGTGCATGGCTGCAATGAGTCTGCATCGTCGTATTGAGGTTAAAATTTAATAACATATAGACAGGATTGCAACAGCAACAACAACTGTCGTGTGGTCCGTCGATTGATCCATGAATCTCCTTCTAGACTCTGAGCAAGGTTTTTTTTTATTTCATATTTGCTGTTGATCGCAGTTCAATCCTCACTTGGAGCGACAAACTGCAAACAGTATTGCTGAAAACTACAGCAGAGGCATTCCACGGGGGCAAACGAATCCATCATGGTCGACCATTTCTGATTTTTACAAATCTTTGCACAGCTATTACATTTAATCCAAAACACAATTTTTTAGCATAACATTTTATAAAGAAATCACGACTAACTTGCTAAAAGTGCCTGTGTTTATTTATTTATTTAATTATTTATTCGTCAACAGAAAAAAATGTTTATCCCAATGACAATAAGAAAAACAGAATTACATACAACAATTAACACATACATCTCCGGAAACAACGCTTACTAACCTCACGGGATACATTAAAATTAAACACGTTATAATAGCTGTTGAAAACACGACACATGCTTAGAACAGGTTCGTATTTGCCGTATTTGGTAATTGAGTGCCGGTTTATAAAGAAATATTGTAAACGTAGGTTTCGTCGTCGAGTGTTGATGTTCAAGAGACCAAGTAAAGTAGAACAGTCGATGTTTCCCTGAAGCAGGTCACCTACGAAACACGCTTTGGCCACCATACGCCTCCCTTCCAACATTTCCAGGTTGATGAGCTTGCACCGACCTTCATAACTTGGCAATCTACGAGGGTCTTGCCAACGAAGATGTCGCAAAGCAAAGCTTACAAACCTTCGCTAAACGGCTTCAATCCTCTGAACTGCATTTTGGTAGAAAGGGGACCAAACGACAGCACAGTACATCAAAAAAGGACGAACCAAAGAGCAGTATAGTGCCTTAAGACAACAAACGTCTTTGAAGTTTTCTGCGAAACGGAAGATGAATGCTAACTGCGATGAGGCTTTAGAAACAATATACGGAATGTGGTTCTCAAATGACAGTTTGGAATCTAGCATTACTCCCAGATCCTTGACTGTTGTTTCACGTTTCAAGCGTGTTCCTCAAAGGATGTACTCGTGGAGATACATCGCACGTTTTCGGACAAAGGAGATAACCGAGCATTTGGATACATTTAAGGCCATTCTGTTGATCCGGCACCAGTCGTCGAACACTTGTAGTTCCTGCTGAAGAAAATCGGCGTCTTCTGGACATTTGATGACGTAGTACAGCTTTAGGTCGTCCGCGTAGGATAATTTCAGGCATCTGAGGACCAAGTTCACGTCGTTCATATATAACAGGAAAAGGGATGGACCAAGGTGGCTGCCTTGCGGAACGCCGCATGTTACTGAAAAGCTAAACGAAGCATAATCCGAAATCTTCACAACCATAGTTCTACCAGTCAGGTATGAGAGGGGCCAGTTCAACAATTGATCGTGAACCGCCATTTTGTCGTGTTTGGTAATTGTAATCTGATGGTTCATTTTATCGAAGGCCGCAGAGAGATCTGTGTATATGGCGTCTACTTGATGACCGCGTTCCATTTCACGGATGACGAACTATGTAAATACGGTAAGGTTCGTCCCCGTCGAGCGCTTGTGCATAAAACCGTGTTGGTCATGAGAAATAGTCTGTGAATAGTCATGGACCAGCCTTTGGAGAACAATTAAATCGAATAGCTTGGATACAGCACTTAGTGCAGCAATCCCACGATAGTTGGCGACGGATCGTTTGCATCCCTGTTTGTGTATTGGGAAAACAAACTACTCTTTCCAGCATTCAGGAAACACACCGGAAGTTAATGACAAATTGAAGACCGTAGCCAGGGGCGCAGCGAGTGTGTTAAGGCAACGCTTCAGGACAATTGAAGGAATACCATCAGGGCCGCATCCAGTTGAGCTTTTCATCTGCTTCCCGGCTGAAATCACCATATCACTATGGATAGTGAGTGCAGAGCCGAATACAGACAAGCGGGGAACATTGCTAGTAGCCGCTTCGAGACCCTCGGTATCCAGAATTTCGTCGCAGAAGACACGGCGTACGGAACAAGTTGGCGATATCCACAACAGAGTCAGCTTCGTGAGTGCCGTCAGTCATAGTGGAGGGTAAACCGGTTACCTTCCGTTGTTCATTAACGAACCGCCAAAAGCTCTTCGGTGTCGTTTTGAGACGACTCTCCAATTGAGACTGATGAGAGTTGCGCAATCTGTTATTGAGGTGTTCGTCGTTGGCGCGTGCGTAGTTTGTCCTCGTAGAATCGGTGCGATATTTGCTGTGTTTCCTCAGAGCAGCCCTTTTAACTTGTTTCAAATGTTTGAGGTCGGAATTAGATCAAGCAGGTTTGGGAGGCTTACGGTTGAGTTTCTAAGGCACGAATTGATCAACGGCGTACAGCAAAATACCATGTTAAAATGGAATAGAATGTTGTAAAATAATTATAGTGCGAAAACGCTTTGTTTGAGCAAAATTGTGTGATCAGCAAACTTTTTGATTACTAAAAGATGGTTCGTAATAATAATATAAACTGTGAAATTTTTTAATTTTTTTTTAGTTTTAAATTATTAGTGGGAGCTGGTCCGATTCGGACCTAGTAAGAGTTTATGAGCTAATGGGCTTTCAGCACGTCAGCACATTTGCAAAAACTTAGTGTTTCCTGACAGCCTGATCAATTACGCACATTTTTCCTCCGTTCAGCTTTTCGCTATCTCCAACCAGCTTACTTCTATACGCTTTCGAGCAGAAGTTTACAAAGGATAAGATTTTAACCAACTATGGACCCAATTTTCGTCATTTATTTGAAACGAAAATGATTATTAAGTGATGGAATTTTTTTGATTTATTTATTTATCAATGTAATTGAAAATTATGTTGGAATAAAGCAAGTAAGTGTTGAATAAGTCTGATTTAAGTAAAAAATAGTTTGCATTATTCTGAACCCACGTCTGACTCGAGGTATTGTACTTTTAGTATTTGTTTACGAAATCTGGATCGTGCTGGCAAACTTCTACTATTTGGATGTGGTGATGGAGGAGACGCCATTTCAACAGCTACTTTCTTATTTCGTCCATTTGCGTTGTAGCCGTTTTTGCTGCTGATCTAGAAACGAAGTCATCATCTGTTAATATTGCTGATTTCTGCGGCTTCTTAACGCGTCCAGGGCCACTTGTCCGTGGCGGAGCTCTTGAAATAGGCCGAATGCTTGACAACATGTCGTCTTAATGCGAAGTACTCGGTTGCGAGGCATTCTGAACAGAGTCCGGGAGATTGGCTATGGGTATCGAAGATTTAAATTCTGTTGCTTTGATATGGTGCTGGAGCTTCCAAAAAATTCAGTTGGCAAGTAGTCAGATACTTGAAAAACATCAGGATCAAGTGGTCAAATTCCGCACTTTGCAAACCCACTTTTAATGTTTGCTCAGTAGCTCTGAGATCGAAACTCTGCCAAAAATGTCGAAAATTGCCACTTGACTCTCCGGCTTTGTTTTGGCCTGATTTGGCCTCTTGTCACTAAGGACTGTATCGTTGATTATGAGTACACCTAAAAATTTCTGTATTTAAATATGTTTTTTTTTTTTAATTTTGCAACTCAAATTCATTAACATTGTGTATTGACCATCAAAAAAGCCCATTACATCAGTATTCATTTAATTTTTCGTAGATCTGGCCAGCTCTCGCACCTTCTTCTTGATGTTCCTCATGAGGTTTTGCACAACCGTTCCATCGATGGTTTTGCTTACGTTTACCCAGTATTTTTTTAATTTGATGATGTCATGTGCTTCTCTAGCCTCCTTTCGCAGCTTTCCTTTTATCAAAGCCCAACATTTCTCAATGGGCCTTATTTGTGAACAATTTGGAGGATAAATCGCCGTTTCCACAAATTGGACACTGTTTTCTTCATATCAGTCCAAGGTGGCACGCGCATAGTGGCAGGATGCCAAACAGGCCAAAACAGTATCGAACCTTTGTGTTTTCGGATTAGTGGCAGAATTCCTTCCGGTACATTTCGGCGTTCATATTTGCGGTAGTGTAAAAAGGTGTCGATTTCATACCGCACTGGCAAATTGCTTGCCAAACCAACACTTTTTTTTCCTCCTTGCCCCTGGAAGTGCCCTGTAGTCCAGTTTGACGTACGTCTCGTCATCCATGATAATTCACATGTCATTTTTGCTCAAAACGTCGTCTTACAGCTTCCGAGCCCGAGTTTTCACGGAATGCGCCTGAATTTGGCTGCGTTTCAGACATTTTTGTTTCCGGTACCTCTTCAGGGAGTTTCGCTCCTTTGCGCGTTGGACCATTCCAATCGTCGTTCTACACTTTTCACTTTTGCGCAATCTCTGATGGATACCTCCTTTTTTCCTTCGAAAACTTTGCGACTTTGTTTGTCCAAATTTGGGTTTGATGCACCTGTTTTTCATTCAAAACAATCGGTTTTGTCGAATTATGTGTAAAACATTTTTTGCTGCTCTTATTTTGGTGTCCAAAATTTAAAGTGGACAGGCTTTAAATATATGAATACTCTTGTCAGTTAAGAGATAAAGGCCAGGGAAGGCGTGTGAAAAAAAAATTGAATTATGATTAAAAAAGAAACACATATATTACAAAACCAGCTTGTTAGATCAAGGCAGTGTGTTAAGAATCTTGCTGCAACTCTTAAAATAGCAAACACCGTAAAAAAACATATTTATTTTTCCATGGAAATGTCAAAACCATGAGATGTTTTAAATGTCATAACTTTCTTGATTTTTCGTTTATCTTTTCCAATTTCATATGATAGGTAGCAGGCATGAATTTTATTTTTCCGGACGAATTTCACTTTTTCGCAGTAGTTAAACATTTTTTTAACAGTGCCTCTTGTTTAAGGAACTGTATGAAGTGTTGCTGAAGACACCATTTCAATTACCCTTTTCACAGTATAATTATTCAAATACATCAGTTGCATTTTACATACACGGTAATCTCAATTTACGCTATTATGACTATAAAGTATGCTTTTTCGTGGGAAACTGGGGGTGCGCCAAAAAAGAGTATTTTTTTTTTTTTGCTTTTTGTGTAAACTGAATATATGTGTATATGTGTATTTTTTTTTTTTTTTTTGGGAGAGTTAAATTATTTTTTTTTTTTTTTTTTTTTAAATTAAATTTTTTTTTTTTTTTTTTTTTTTTTTAAAAAAAAATATTTTTTTTTTTTTTTTTTTTTAGGAAAAAAAAAATGTTTTTTTTTTTTTAGTGTGTAAAAAAATTTTTTTTGGGGGGGTTTTGGGGAAAGGTTGTAAAGAAAAAGAAAGAGAAAGAAAAATAAAAAATATATAATTTATTGTATGATGTATGATGTATGATATGTACTACCACCCATTGTAGCACGGAAACTAAGTCCGACAGCAATGGGCTCTCCCCTCTGTTAGACTTGATCAAGCTTTAATAACCTCTGATTATCCTAATCATGCCGTTGTATGAAGGGCCAAAAAGGGGTTGGGTGGATCGATATGCAATATCACTTATACGAATCCACAGGGATATAAAGAATCTCCTTCCAACAACAAGACTGAACAAATGGTCAAAAGAGCAAGCTATCTAACATGAGGATGCCCCAATGGGCGGGGAGAAGAGCCCGCCCTCTATTCACAAACTGTTAGCAATGGGGAGTTGGCATTCCCACTCTCCCCATCCAGAGTGCTTCAATCGGGTGCCCTGATGGTCCCTCCCATTCCCATGAAATATTTATATAATGGTGTATATATTTATGTAATTCGTACAAGCATTCGAATCTATAATATATGATCTTCATTCGGTTGATCCTGAAATGCAAGAAATGTTGTTAAATGTTAGAGTGTAGAGTTCTGTGGTTCACGCTTAAGCACGTTTTCGTTCGTTTTCAGCGATAGCAGCATTTCACCAAAATCTTGATTTGAGGTATCCTGGAAAAGTTTATTAAATCTATTGAAATTTGACAAAACTAACATTTATACATTTTAATTTACTGTTTCGATTTTTTTTTACTATTTCCTACTTGATGCTGATTTTATAACAGCGATCCGCTTTTATTTTTGCTGACCTGATAGTTATTGCTACCAAGTTAGGAATGGGCAGATTTAAGTGGAAGGGAGTTAAAGATAAATGGGCAAAAACAAATCAATAAGTAATGTTTAAATCATCTATGAAGTAAAATCAATAAAACAATATTACCAAATTTAATGATATTGTGAGTTATGATGAAGTAATGCCAAAGATTGAAATGTAAAATCAAACACTAGCCAAATGGCACACAGCGCTGCATGAATCAGATCAGCTCAGAATTGGTAAAACGTCATTTGCAAACCGGAAATGAAAAATACATTCAGCAATAAGTGCAAAAGCCTACCACAGATTCCGTCATTTTCAAAAGCCTATCACAGCTGTAATTTTCTGCGTTATATACTGGACATATATGGAATGTTAGATGTCATTAATTGAAGGTATGTTTCCTGTTTAAGCCAGATTCCGCCTAAATGAAGTTTGTTGTTTGAAACTGTGAAGGTCATGATATGATGGAAATAATACGATGTTGTAAAGAAATACTACATAATGTACATATACTAATTAAATGCCGCTATGTGCCTCTTCCGCTGCGATGTTAGGTGATTGAAACTCTAAAATAGCGAAAATTCCAACGTGATATAATGAAATAAAATTGATCACCTGGCCTCCTAGCAATGAAACTTTAGGTAAATAAATTTCATATGAGTATGATTACTGCCCAAAAACGGAAACTCAATAAATCCAAAAAATGAATGACAGGAGACTCTTCGATAACTCTTTTTTCCTACTGGGCCCATAAATGATTCTTTATGTCTGTAAAATATAAAATGTAAGATCATAAACAATGTAAGTTTTTTAATTAACTATTTTGGACGAAGAATTTTTTTTATTCTGTAGAATTTGTCGTATATAATCCTTGCTCTAAAAAAAATGTAAAAAGCCATCCTATCTTTTCAAATACATAACGTGAGTTAGGTGGGCCAAAACTTACAGCGACGCAAATGCAAAGCTGAAAATAGCATAAAAAATATTGTGAAGGGATGTTGTAAAATAAAATAATAATAACAATTATATTTGTAATGTCTGCATGTCTGCTGACCCTGCAGCAATTGTAGAAGGACTTGCATTATCATAGTCACGGGGGAAGAAAACAATTCACAATTATTATACAATACTTGGGAATTCCATGGAAAATCTGAAATTATATACCGTATAAAGAATACTTCCATTTTTCGTGGTAGGGTACGATTTCAGCATGCTACTTTACCGGGGTCACGCTGCCTACATCGCCATGGTGCGGCTGCCACCTAATGTATAGTTGACGCGATACAGCGTTTCTTACTCAACCGCTGGATGCCAGGACAGACGCTGTTTGAGCCGCATCTCCTTGGTGAACAGACGCTCGGCACGCACCTCCTCAATCTAGCTGAAGTCAGAAGGACAACAGTGCCCAGGCTGCACTACCAGCTAAGTACGCAACCCTTAGCTGGCGGTCTTTGTCATATCTTGACCCGTGGAAGCATGAGGTAGGAACTTGTGAGGACCAGTGCTATGTTGCGGGGACGCATGCTCCATCCCAGGTGTCTACTCACCATTTTGCAGCCCAATTACACAGTCATGTTTATTAATTGAAAAAAAAAAAATATAAAAAACTTTTTTGTAGATTTTGGGTTGTTTTTTTTTTTTAATTTTTAAAATTTTTTAATTTTTGAAAAAAAAAAATTTTTTTTTTTCCGGGGGGGGTGGGGGATACGTTTTTTTCCAAGTGTTTGGTTCCCTTCCTTTTCTGCAAAAACAAAAAACAATTCCGGAAGTTTAAAAGGTGCTTAAAAAAAAAATGTTATTGGAAAATGGGGAGAATCAAGGGAGGGGGGAATTTATTTTTCTCAGCGATGCCTACTTTTTACGCATTTTTTGTCGCCGTTGACATACTTGAAAAGGCGTAAAAAGTGCTCTTCATTAGTGTATAAAAACTAGTCACTTTTTGACGTAATAACTATAATCTTGAATTTATGCAAAATATAGTCATAAAATGAGTTTTCCAGATTTACCGTGTAGGCCCTTCTGGCTGGGTGAATTTCATGAAAAAAAGAACTCCATCCACCTAGGTTCATCCAATTCCATCATTAATTCGTCGAATCAAGAAATATTATGTAATTGTCATGCTGCAGCTGATGAAAAGAGGCATGTTGAGTTGGAAAGCTGCAGACGTGTAAAAATGATGCAATGAAAGGGCCAACTAAGTGTCCAAAATAGGGTATGTGTCCCTTAACTCAGCCTAATATGCAACCATCGATAACATTTGATCATATTTTATAAAGTATGTTAGCTGTAAGCGATATTCTACTAGTTATACAGTTGCTTTAATGAGTTTCAGAAGACTTTTGGTAGTATGTTTATCTAAAAGTTACACAACTCATATTATAAAGTCAGAAACTTACGAGGGATATGGATGATATGTCGGTCTATAAGCACCAATTTAGGTCTTTTCATGGATGCAACTTCGTCCTATTCGATAGATTTATCATTAAGTGCGGTATTAGTATAGTTTTTTTTTTTTACTGTTTTTATGATTTAACTCATTGCCAGCTGTATTCGGTTTACCCAACATAAAATTTCCCAGAACAAACTTAATTAAAACTGCTTTGAATATTTAAGTGATTTTTACATTTGATATATCGACCATTTGATATTAAATACTTTTTAATTGACTAAACACATATTTTTTCCTTTTGATTGTGTTAAGATGATCCATTTTAAGAATATGCAATCGCAAACTCATACTTTTCCGTTGAAAATTTTACCAATAAAAACCTTTTTACTACGTTATTAATCCAAAAGGCCATAATTGGGAACAAAGTAAAAAATATAACCCTTACATTGGGTCTACGGATTTCTTGTGAATTCTATTCTATCTATTTAAATAGTTAATTTATTAAAAGTGAATGTTTTCTGTACATCTAAACTGCATTACTCGGTTTATCGGCTCAATTTAGCCAAATTTAGATCATTCCAAGATCGTGGAGATTATCTGTTCAGCTTAACCAGTGAAGTCATGAATTCTAAAAAGTTAAGGAAATTGAAAATCACGCGGAAGTGAACAACTTTAAATTAATTAATAATGTCTCAAATGCTTTGCTGTTAATCGATCATCATCTGGTTGATTATCGCTGAGTTAATGACATATTTGGTACATAGGTCGAATGAAGGAGTTAGGCATATATCACATCCCCTTACCCTATATGCGATAAAGTAAAGACCACCCGGTTTTTTTTATTTTATTTTAAAAAGCCTTTATTTTGATAACTCAACATTATTGCGTCAAAGTATACATAAAGGATGAAATTTTTAACAATAACGTGTCAGAGACTTGATCACTTTTTTTAGCACTTTGATTGTTGTTTGTTGTATTCTCCTAATGCGCGGAGTAACGATATATGACGACATTTTCAGAAGCAGATAATTTTCCATCAACATGAGAGGCTCAAAGAGTGGACAGTAATTTATCTGGGGTAGCTTGGTAAAAGATTATGCGCCCGATCGTATACTACCATTCAAATGCGCTCCGCTCGTTTTCAACTGGTATCTTTCAATTTTCATAGCCTGCATATCAATACTCTCTCTTCATTTCTCTTAGTTCTAGCAATAATTTTCTGTCCACTCCTTAAGCCTCTCATGTTGATGGGAAATTAACAATTGCTGGAAATTGCTTCTGATAAATTTCGTCACTTTTTTAGGTTCTTTTTTATCTTTACAAAATGAATCTCTTTCTTCGAAGTAAAAATTATAAAGCCTACTGGTTTATAGTTATTTGCAATGAAAATTAAATTTAAAGATAAACTTGCTTCTTCAATTTGTTTCAAAATTTTCGGAAAAAAAAATCTTTCCTGTATTTCATAATGGAGCTGCATCAAACGAACACTTTTGTTAAAAATTATCAGCATTGAGTCACCCAATTCGGAGACAATGCGATAAACATCTGGATAAATCTATCAAGCGTAAAACAAGCGCATTAAATCGCAACTTAACATTTTAAGGTAAAACTAATTAATTCTAGATGAAAGAAAAGGCAAAACGTCAGGTGTTTTCTGCTGCTTTTAATTTTTTCTAATGTTAATTTGGATTAAATTTGTCATGGCCGAACGACAGAAACGTATGTTAAGCATTTTATTGTCATATTATCAACGTGCCATTTTTGTCCGTTTATTAGAGCCATTATAGGTCAAATTTTTCGCTTGAAAACAGTTCCATCGTGGCACCACCTATTGGGATGAGTTCTGAACTATTTGTCAAAAAGAATTGACTAGAAACTTCGCTAAAGTCATTGACTGCCGGAAATGATTCTATTTAGAAATATTTATTTTGTCTCGCTAGATTTAATTGCTGACAAATAGTGCAATGAACATAACATCTCAAAGATCGTATCAGTCTATTAGGACACACTCGTCAGATCAAAAATAATTTAATAAAAAAAAACAGTTGTACATTTTATACCAAGTTATATTCAACCGCCCCTGATTATAATCCTGCGCACGCGTTGATTAACTGCACTTACAGCGATTCGTGCCCATTTGCATTCCACGCAATCTGCAAGAGAGGTGACAAATTGATCGAAGAATGGTGATGATGATCTTTTCGGCCTTGTTTTCTTCGAGGGAGGTGTAAGCCACCGTCGTCATCGTCGTTGTCTGTCGTTTCTGCTTATGCAACAAGAAAGGGAAGCCAATCGAGCCGGTTTTACAATAAATTCGTGTACTTTATTGTGACCTAGTGAGGTCTTACCAATCACCAATCACTAAGTCCATACCGGGTTTACGCGTATGGTAGTTGGATTTATAATTGTACAGTTTGAAAAAAACATGTAATTTTCGGCGTTTTTCAAGGCAAATATGTGGAATGCTAGATTTGCTATAAATTTATGGGATATTTCAAGTAAATTTAAGCCAGATATCGTTTAAATCAGGTTTGTTGTACGAAAGATTGCAAACAATTTCGTTGTTTACGCTCGCTTTGTCTTGCAATTGAACGAGAGAAAATTTAACGCGTCTGTTAAATTCATTATTTATTTCTGTGTGGAGCAAAATGCTAGGTTTTAATCATCTAGTTGTATAAATATGTTTTCTTCAAATTTTAACCTATAAAAGACAACACTACTTCGATGCTTCATAACCTATTGGTGCTAGAGACTCACCCAAAATACTGGAATGGTGCACGATTTGATCGTAGTGAACAAGAACATTTTTTGCGTGCTTTTCTGCCACTGAAAATAGTTCAGATTTAAAACGTGTTGAAATATTGGGATTTCTGGTGTAACTACCCTTAAACTTTCCATCCGACTTCCTTCGTACTTAGAAAATTTTACAGTATTCGGTATTTTTTTTACCGAACTTCCAACAGCTGAACGTTCGGTAATCCAATCTAGCAGATTTCGGTAAAATTTGACAAGTTCCAGTAATTATCTTACCGGAATACTGTAAAATTTCAGTAAATCGGATTACCGAACGTTTAGCTGTTGAAAGTTCGGTAAAAAATTACCGAATACTGTAAAATTGTTCAAGTGTGTACATGCTGCTCCCGGCTCCATTCCTGCTCCACGTTTGTGATCCAAAGTCAACCGGTCGTTGAACCTTTTTAGTACTATTAAGACGGTTGAGTATCAGTTTTGCAGCATTTCCCAAAACACGATGGGAAAGCTCCGGATTTTCCATATGAGCAAATTTTTTTCACGCGCCTCCATGTCACTCACTCCTATCTCGGCCGCAACAAACCATACAGCTAAGTTATTCACAGGATTTAAATAATACACTTCCAAAAAAAAAACTGTGCGAAATTTGGATAATTTCTGTTCAGTGGGAAAACGGACAGTTGTAAGTGTTGCAATAATTCCCAAGTAACAATTTCAGTTCTATTCCAGTCGTATAGCACTCCTCCCGGCTTTGTTGATGACACTACATTCAAAACTGTTTTATCCACCAACACCTCCTCTATGCATCTTTAAAGCCGAAATGTGTACAAAGTGGCCCACTCTATAGACGGTTGTGAAAACAAATTAATAAAACCTTTCTAAGACCATAAAGATTTTGAAAATGTTCTAGTGAAAGCTGTTATGACCACTTGAGAACCATCATAAAACCTATTGGCCGCCATCAAAACCAGCATAGGGCTGAATGGCCATAGCTGTCAAACTTCACGGCGATATCGTGGTTGGTTTTTGTTGTTTTGCTTTGTTGCTCTTCTGATTCATTCAACAGTAAATAATGGCTAAGAAAACAGTTCTACTGTTGCGGGAAATTATGATTGATAGCAAAATATACAAAAGAAATTGAGTTTTTTTTATAGCGTATCATGCTCCAAATCATATGCGCATTAAATTTTATGGTGAATATTGGCACGATACGAGCTGAAAATTAATGTGCCTTGGAAATTATGCAAGTTTACAACAACAAAAACAAAATTGAAAGAAATATATTCATATATTAATCATGAAACTCCTGAAAATTGATAGAATTCAATAAGGTTATCTAAACGAATACCAAAGTTTGTCTCAGATCTACAGTTCAATTGTATTAAATTTAAAATTTGGTGTATTCATTTTTCCACATTTCAATTATTTCATATATTTCAATATGGCGATTGCAAGAAATCACAGTTTTGCCAAAAAAAAAAGTCAATTTATCTTAGCAATGGCTACTATAAAACTATCTGGTCGCTTGGTAGCTTTCCTCAATGCCAGTTAGCCGTTTATTGCATTTACTGGAGGCAAAATGGTTTTAAAATGCTTTTTCAACTGACCATAATAAGATAATATGAATGAGTCCTAAAACGGCATTTAAAATAAAACCTTTGATAGGAGTAAAAGGAATTTTAGAAGTCAAGGGTTTAAGATCGTTGTAAAGAAGCTGTGTAGGTTCTTATAAACCTGACTAAAATTTGAAACCTATTGGCATCTCTTGCTGCCATAATAAAGCCGAATTGATTTCTAGTGGCTTTCATAAAACTTTAATAAAACTTAATAAAGCTGGATGGTTTTGGCAATGTTACTTGGGATCTCCCCGAGCCGTAGCCTAGTAAAACGTTTGTCCCGGTAGGTGTTTTAAATTAGCTTTTTTTATGTGTTCTATTATGAGGGGGGAGGCAGTTTTTGTTTTCTGCACCTAATTGTTCATTGTTTTGGCTGGGAGGGTTTCTGGGTTGTTTTTTTTGCTTTTGCTCTTTGTTTGGCTGTGTAGAGGTAGAGTGTGGCTTGCCGCCTTCCGGAAGCGGATCCGGTGTGGGGGTGCGGCGTGCGGCGCGCTACTATGTCTGAACAGGGCGCGGTGGGGTGTGGGGGGGTGGGGTTTTTTTTTTTGTTTTTTTTGGTTTGGTGGTGGGGGGGGGGAGGTACGCGCCGGATGGTTGTTGTGGGGGGGGGGCGGGGTCGACATTCTTTGTCTTCTTTTTTCAATACTCCACCGCACGTTGCGGGGGAAAGACCAACACTTTAGTTTTTGGTGGCGGTGAGTAAGGGGTTTTCTGGTTATTGCGGCGCATTATTTTTTTTTTTTTTTTTTCTTTTTCTTTTTTTTTCTGATATATGGTATGTCCCCGCGGCGCGAAAAATAATTTCTAATGTTGTTATTATTAAGAAGTTGTTATTACTAGAAAATAAGAAGAATGATTAGTAATTTCCATTTAATTCCAACTACCTCTATTGCTTATCTTGACAGATACGCGTATTTCGTCTACAATGTGCAGGCTTCTTCAGTGTCGTGTACTAATACTCGACTGGGTTGTTATTGTTATAGGGAACACATAGGATGTCATAGTTTACAAATCCGACCACTAGGGTCACTGTAAGAATCAAACAGGTTTGTTCCAATACTAAATGGAAGATATCCCACCGCAATATTGGACGAGAGGAAAGCTTGCGCAAATTTAACCAAATGTTCCGAAAATTCGGTGCGAGCTATAGATTAACATCGAAGGTTTCGTCTATTAGCGCGCGGTATCTAAACTGTCCATCATTCCTAGTGCTAGTCCATCGGTTCAGTGAATTCTTCCCAACTTGGATAGGATCGGACCAATACAGGCACAACAGTAGAAGAAGCAGCAAAGCCTGCCATCATCAGCCACCGAAACGAAGAAACGTCGTTAATGCAATCAAAGCAGCCCATTCGTCTATTACCCATTCATAGTAGTTTTAATTTGTTGATGGTACTGTGATCATCAAGAAATAGGCAAAAATAGGGTAGGGAATGACATCAGCCCTCTGGGACTCTATTCCAAGCACGGGGTAAACGAACTTAAAAGGCTAATTTTTTACAGCATGAAGCTTCATCTAGTGAAGCATAATACTGAAAAATTAGGGAATTGGAACACGGTCCCGGGGGAGAGGGTATGAATCCTTTCCCAATCCTACCTTTGCATCTCATTCTCTACTAAACTCGAATAATTTCCCGACTGCTCACGCTTGAGTGAAACCCATGCGTGCCATCATCAGGACGGAAGAATTGTTTAATTTCAACATAACGTTTGCGTGTCTCAAACTTTCAAATGTTGTCCACCATCTGGTGCCACGGAGCTTACCTTCAGAACTTATAATCTGATTTTGCAATTAAAGTGCTCGTTATAAATTGAATTTTACTTCCGGGTACGTCTGGATCGAGCTGAAATTTTTTGATGTCAACCCGGCTGATTAAGTATTAGTAAAAATAGCAATGCCAAATTCAGGCCAATGGATGATCATGTTCATCAAACACAAAAAAAAAACAAAGAAGACATACAATCAAAAAATGAACAGTTGTTGATCGTGACGATACTTCAAGAAAGCCCGCATGTGTGAAATGACTTTTAAATTGCCCTCATCGCTCCCAAGATAGCAGACATTTTTTTGAAAGTAGTACTTCGACTTGCTGCCAGCTGCTGATTTGGCAAATTTTGAAGGGCACGCATCACACGACTGATCATCAATTAAATCTTTTTGCTGATAGTTCTTTCATCTTTTTTTTCTTCTCCCTCCGCAGCAGTCCTCGTCTCAGACGAGTTGACCTACATCGATCGTCGTTCTAGCAAAGGAAGATGGAGCAAATTATGTCCCCGCACCGCCATCAGCACCACTACCGGAGTGTATCCGACGCGTATGTGGGCCGCTCGTTGTTCATAACCGGTGCAACGGGTTTCATGGGCAAAGTCCTTGTGGAAAAGTTGCTCCGTGATTGTGGCGATCTCAAGTGCATCTACCTGCTTATTCGCACCAAGAAGGGCATCGATGCAGGACAACGCCGGGATGACTACCTCAAGCATCTGGTTTTCGATCGAATTCGCGAAACGAACCGCGCTCAGCTGGACAAGGTCAAACTGATTCGGGGTGACATTCTGAACGATGGGCTGGAAATCAACGAGGCAGACCGGGCGGAACTGATCGACAATGTGGAAGTCATATTCCACTGTGCGGCAAATGTGCGGTTCGATCAGGAACTCAAACAGGCGGTCAATTTCAACACCAACGGAACCATGAGGGTACTGAAGCTGGCAGAACAAATGAAACGATTGATTGCTTTCATCCACGTGTCCACAGCGTACTGCCAGTGCAACGAGGAAGTGGTCGAGGAGAGGGCGTATGCCGCACCGCACAGTCCGCTCGGGATTTCCAAGCTAGCCGACCTGGTCGACAGCAATGTGCTGGATCTGGTCACGCCAAAGTAAGTTGTAAGAATCGTATTAATTAAAAGATGACGACCGACGTCGAAATGTATGATGGCCTTGGTTGTATTCAATCTGAAAATGTATGAATATCTTAACTCGATTGTTGAAAAGTAATTCCATTTATCACCTTTTTTTTTTTGTGCGGAAAAAAAAGCTAGAGCAAATAGTTTGCTCATCGCTGTATTGAATTTAAAATTATTGCTTATACCTTTACATCATAAATTATTCTTTGACCGAGCCTACGACTTTCATTACTGAATTGATCTTCTCATTCTATTGACTACGGCCTTATTATAGTTCAAGGCAGAATGATTTTTTCCATTTGTATGCATAAGTTTGTTCAATTAATTGAAACGTATGTATTGATAACGGTGCTATGAAACGAATTCATGAGCTAGATATGCGTGCATCTTTAAAATGTGTTGATACCCAACGGAAAAAGAAACAACATTAAGTTTACAAAAAACGGACAGTGTGTTTGGATTCGCGACAAACACACAACGCGATGAAAACCGTCGGGTTCGGAAAGGGTCATTAAACTTTCTTGCTCGCCTTTTATTTTGATACGAATAACACGGTACCGTATGCGTGATAATTTTTGCACCATTGAATGTCGAAATTCAAAAAAAAATCTCAAATATTTCGGTTTTTATTTTATTTTTTTATTGATTCAAGAGGGGGATTTTTCTGAAAGTCTTGAACTTTGTTCAATCATCGATCGAGTTTCCACTTGCTGGAATTACGGCCTCCAGACCCTTCCGAAACGTACGGCAGGTCCTAATAATATAGTCTGGATCCATTTCTCTCCAGGTACGGGTCAATGTTTGTCTGGGGCTTGCTGTACTCGGGTGGCGCTTAGAACTTGGCCTTCATGACGCACCTTACTAAGTAATCCATAAATCGGGACTGGATGGCGGCCACATATCCTTCGCCCAGAACGGCAGATGTCCCTGCAACCACTTATGAGTGCGGTTCGAGGTGTGGCGCGAAGCTCCATCTTGTTTAAATACAACATTTGGCTTCGAGCCATACTACGCTTTGCTCCACGGAAGAACATACTTAATTAAAATCCCGATGTAGACCTCCATGGTTGTCGCCTTCTAGAATGAACACTGGGTTTATTTTTTTTTTTTTTTTGGCATCATAAGCCACCAATCCAAACACCATATCGCTAGCAGGATGGTTGGCCAGGTACACGTTTTAATGCTCGTCGGTGACGTCTTTTACCGGGAGAGATCTGTTCTGGAATTTTATACGAGATCGACGGTAAACATGATCTCATCGGTAACAGGACTACCGAATTTTTTCGCTTGAGGAAGTTCAAGATTTTCGTTCATTGCTCGACTCGTAGCTCCCGGATGCGGTTGGAAATCATGTGAGTTTTTTTTTCCATGACCTCAACTTTGCCCCCACAATCTTCCTTTACGATCTTCCGTGCCGTAAAGTCGCTGATACCGTGTTCTTTTGCCATTTTCCTCATTGAACGCAACGACAACCTTCGGAATCCGAGCTGACCTGTGGCCAACTTTGCGGATAGTTGTCCATTCTTTTCTCGGTTTAAGACCATTTTGGTTCGTTGTAGTATCATCCACAATAGTAGGCAACGTGCAGAGGGAATAGCACCCACTAACATGATTCGATAACGAAGTGTTTAAAAAGGCGCTTGAGCGGGAACGGAATATAAGTGAAATCCAAGACCTGTGCGACGATCAGAATTGGAAGGTCGCCGGTGTATTGGTGGACACAGTCGATTGCTGACCTCCGTAGAACATGCCTTCGCGCAAGGCGGAATATGCAGACAGCGCGGTCGGGCGCGGAACGAACGGAGCGTCGAGGGACGCTAGTCGCCACAAAGGCCGCGCTAAAGAGAGAGATAAGGGCTAGCAAACGAGCTTGCTTCGAGGGCTTGTATTTGAAAGCCAATACGGACCCATGCACTATGGTACAAATGGACAAATTTCCCGACAAAAATCGATAACTCGAAAACCATTAACTTTAGACGCATGATGCCTTGGGAAGATTTAATTTAAAAAATTAGATCTATCTTTTTTTAGTTGGTGACTAGGGTGGTCCTTTTTTGTTCATAATAAAAAAATTAACTTTTTATTCTTATGATTTAGAGGACTTTTTGCTCCTACAAAAATGTAGATAATTTAATTTAATAAAACTTTGCTCTAGAAACATAACCTCTATCTCATCTACATATCGTTTTATAAAAGTTTGTCTAACTTTTTTTAGGGTGGGACTTAAAAAATAACAGTTTTTTGCTGTAATTTTTTTTATTTCAATTTGAATTTGAAAAATTTTAACAAATGATTTTTTGGGCATAAAATGACGCACATTTTGAAGATACAAGTTAGTTGCTAGTTATTGTATAAAAAAAGTTGTAGAGGTTGAAGTGTAAAAAAAAACGTTTTTGCAAGATATTTTACTCCCTTACTTACTCCCTTACTTAATGAACTGAAAGTGCAAACTCCCATCTACAAGATCTATGCAAATTCGTTTATCGCCTTTTGTACCCTTCAGCTTAGCTTAGCTAGCTTATGCTTTGTTCATACTACAGCGTTACAACATAATACAAGGCTATCTTGATGACATTTTCTTTGTTGATAATTTTCAAAACACCCTTGTATTATGTTACAAGTCTGTAGTCTGAACAAAGAATTAGCTTGACTGACTGCACGTATCAATGGTTGCTATTCCGTGATTGATCAGAATCAGTGAAATTGCACAATGAATCAACTGAATGGGGCTGGGAGTAATCGACCATTCTCACTGTATACGTTTCAGTGACTCAATTTCTTTTATAATCAATAATGGCGCCGGCCACGTCCTTGCAATCAGGTGGGCATAGGGAAGGAAAGTTATTGTGACCTTTGCTGTTTAGGGACCGTGTTTATCTCTGCATCCCCACAAAGCTCACAGGAAGGAGGGTTTTCTATGTTAGTAGGGTAGGGCTCAATGGATCAGGATTAATCTGGATAAGTGATGTGATCATATATATAATTCATAATAAGATTAAATTATATTTGATGTAGGTTCAAAATAAAGTGATATAGGGACAAAATGGATAACAATTACCTGTTTTGCTCCGCGTTTTTTGAGAGCAGTTCTTCTTCTTCTTTAGCATTTTAAGCTTATTGCTTTCGCAATTAGCATATTGCTTGCTCTCAACTTAGTGTTCTATATGCACTTCCACAGTTAATAATTAAGAGCTTTCGATGCCAAGTACCATTTTTGCATTAGTATGATTGTATGGCAAGTACAATCATACGCTATGCCCAGGGAGTCGAGAAATTTTCCTTAACGAAAAATTCCTAGACCAGACCGGGAATCGAACCCAGCCACCTCCAGCAAGGTGTTGCTTTGTAGCCGCGCCTTTACCGACTGAGCTAAGAGAGGACCCTTGAGAGCACTTACCACCTCTCAATTGTCTGAAAATCCTTTGCGGGATCTGACTGCTTAGCGTTCCAATGATCATCCAAGGTGTCATTTATATCCGTGCAGCTGTGTTGTTACACAAAACACGTAGCAATAGACCCTTGTTCTTAAAAACTTTCTATACCAACCAACATACAAGAACACAGTTTATGCTAACCACAAAAAATGCTTCGAAAATGTACATCTACTGCTGAAGGTAAACAAAAACTCTTTCTTTTTATATCTCCTGATATCAAATCTAAACTTTAATCGTCGATTTGGTCTGGTAGTAGCGCTTGCACAGCAAAATTAGATACTCTCTCAAGCTACACACTGCGAGAATTCGAATCGGTAATCGTAACCTTTTAACACAAAAAATGTTCATTCACTGGCGTGTTAGTGAAACACCTATCACATTCAAAAACGTCCCGGAAAGATCTTAACGTCGAAGAAAAATCATGAAATATAAAAATCACAACCAAAAACGCACAAAGGAAAAAACGTGACAGCTCACGAAAACCCAACCGTTCGTGGGCAGAGCTTGCTATGATCTCACGTTTGTCCCCTTTTGTCCCCTTTAGGAGAAAAACTCGTTTTCAAATTGGTAGTTTTGCATTTTTTCTGCATAATTTTCAATCAGCAGCATCAACAATTATCATCAAAGAGCGTAACAACGCGAGTTTATGCCACGGACAAACAGACATAACACCATGAACATTTTGCACTAATAATCATCGTCACTAACACACCTGCCTTATCTGTTGAGCACATTGTGATGGATGATAAAGCTGGACAGGTGGCGATAGTGTGCTAACGTCAAACGTAGGAAAATCGACTATGCGTGCTACCTGTGGCGATACTACCAAGTAAGAAACATTCGAATTGACCGTTTAATGCGTAATCGATGAAGAAACTGCAAGTGTTATGTATGTTTGTCTGTGTTAACATATTTTAAATTTGTTTGCTTAATCATCCATGTTCAGCTTAATCATCCCTCACATTGTACTCAACAGATGGCGCTAGTTTTCTTTAAGTGACGATGATATGTAATGCAAAATGTTCAATGTGTTATATCTGTTTGTCTGTGATATAAATGTTGATAAAAAAAATTGAGATGAGTTATAAAAATATAAACATTTTCATAAGAAAAACTCGCGGTGTTAAGCTCTTTGGTGATAATTGTTGATGCTGCTGATTGAAAATTATGCAGAAAAAATGCAAAACTACCAATTTTAAAAAAAGTTTTTCTCTTAAAGGGGACAAAAAAGGACAAATGATTTTGCATAGATCTTGTTAGATGGAAGTTTGCACTTTCAGCTCACGTATTCTGCGTTTGCAAATATTTGCAAATAAGGGAGTAAGATATTGTGCAAAAACGTTTTTTTTTTTACACTTCATCCTCTACAACCTTTTTTATACAATAACTAGCAACAATTTTGTATCTTCAAAATGTGCGTTTTTTTATTTCCTAAAAGTCATCCGTACAAAGTTTTCAAATTCAAATTGAAATAAAAAAAAGTAACAGCAAAAATACTGTTTTTTTTTAGTCTCACCCTAAGGAAAGTTAGAAACACTGTTACAAAACGATACGTAGATGAGATAGAAGTTACGTTTTTTGAGCAAAGTTTATTTAAATTAAAATATCTACAATTCAGTAGAAGCAAAAAGTCCTCTAAATCATAAGAATGAAAAATTATTTTTTTTATTATGATCATAAAAGGACCACGCTAGTCACCACCTAAACCAAAAGATAGATCTTATTTTTTACATTAAATCTTCCGAAGACGTCATGTGTCTAAAGTTAATGGTTTTCGAGTTATCGATTTTTGTCGCGAAATTTGTCCATTCGTACCATAGTGCCATGGGGTGACGTCTGTAGGGTGGTAATGATCAAAACCAAGGGAGCGGTGGCTCGTCAAGTATCCCAGACCATAAAGCTGTCACAGTCGGCAAACAAGCCCAACATTCACAATCACGTTGGCAATAAGGAGGGCACCGCAGGGGTTGGGGTTGACGCGACGGTGACGAACAATGAGCTCATCGTAATAACAAAGCCGCTCAAGGTGAACAAAGCGCAGGACCAGATGGTAGCCCAAATTTGGCCATCAAGACGGCAATTTTGCTGGCTTCTGAAATGTTCAGGGTGATAATGCAAATCCTATTGCTACCTAAGACAGGGTGGTCAATCGGCGTATCGACCGACATGATTGTTGGACACGGCTGGTAAGGTGCATGAGAGGGAAATCCTCAACATGCTGTCAAACAACCAGTTTGGCTTCTGTAAGGGCTAGTCAACGGTGGATGACATATTGTTCGTCACCAAGACGGCCGAAATAGCACCCGCCTCCGGGTTCCTGTGTACCTTTACAGGATTCTGGAATTCACTTCCCGAATCGGGTTCTGATCTAGAATACAAAAGCGGGAAAGGAACGTGTCCAAGTCACCGCAGGAGTTCCGCAAGGTTCGATTCTGTGTCCGGTGCTCTGGAACACGATGTATGACGAACGTTCCCTAACGGGGTAAAGATTGTCGGTTTTACCAACGACATCACCCTAGAGGTATATGGGGCTACCCCGTATGGCATAAGATCGTTTGGCATAAGGTCGTTTGGTATAAGGTCGTTTGGCATAATAACCATTTGGCATAACACTCTTGAAATAACATAGCATACAACGGGTCATTTGGCATAATGACCATCTGGCATAATGTCATTAGGATAATATCATTGGCTTAGGCTTTTATCTATAGTAATATGCCATATGGGCTTCCCCCGAGGTATATGGCCCGAGTAACACATCTTCATGATTTTATGTGGAGTAAGCGGCTTTATAACCAAATCTAATCATAAAAAAGTATTTTCAACCGTTAGAAAATTTGTTTGTGGCTTCGAGGTGAATCCTAGGTGGAGTTAACGGCCACTCACTTCATTGGCATAGTGGAGCGATGAATGCGCTCCAGAAAACACCAAACGGCGGTTATTGTGGTCAACAACAGAAAATCGCAGCAACAGGCAGGTAACTACACCATCACCTCAAAGCGGTCCCTGAGGTACAGTCACCGCCAGAAAAAAGTGCCCACCTACCCCAGCTTCTCCTTTTTGTGCAGCAAACTTTAAAATAAGTGAAAGATTCTAAGTTTTGTTGTTTTGATGGCATATTTATTATGTTCTTTTCTTGTCTGGTACATAATAGAACACTTGTCCTGCAAATTCTCTTTTTTTTAAGAAAGATCAAACTATAGTAGAAATTATGCATGTCAAAATAAATACCCACTTCTTATTTTCTTTAAAAAAAAAAACAAGTTGTAGATCCAGTCTGTTGAGTGATCAGTAGTTGATGTGTCCTCCCCTGGCCTTCAACAGTTTTTGCAAACGTTTCGGCATACTCTCCACCAGATTCTTCAGGTGTTGTGGGTCAAGATCTTCCCAGGCGTTCTCAAGAGCTTGAAAATAGTTATGTTTGTGGGTAACTCCTGTCTTATCAACTCGTGAATCCAAGGTGGCCCACACATTCTCTATTGGGTTCAGATCTGGACTCTGTGGGGGCCATTCCATAGGTTTAATACGGCAGGAACGGAAGAATGCCTTTGACTTCTTCGCGGTATGTTTTGGGTCATTATCTTGCTGGAACACAAATTTGTTTTCCAGCCCAGTTTTAACCAACGAAACCTCCAAATTCTCACGCAATATGTCGATGTAGGAATCTTCTGTCATAATACCATCGATTTTTACCAAAGCACCAACACGCGCCCAAGAAAAACACCCCCACACCATCACGTTCCCTCCACCATGCTTAACTGTGCCCTGGATATGTCGATCATGAAGCGCCTCTCCAGGTCTACGCCATACACGAGCTCGTTTTTTGCTGTTGAACAACTCGAATTTGGACTCATCAGTCCACAAAACAGTCTTCCAATATTCTAAAGGTTTATCAGCATGTTCCCGAGCAAATTTGAGTCGTTTCGCTTTGTTGACTTTGCTAATAATAGGCAACTTCTTACAAAACCTGCTCTTCATACCGTGTTCAGCGATCCTTCTGCGTAGAGTACTGTCCGAGATCGGTTGTTGAATCACTTCCTTGATCTCCCTGAGGGTAACCTTCGGATTTTTCTTAATTTCTCGAACGATTCTCGCATCTGTTCGGGAATCTGTTCTACGTTTCCTTCCCCTTCCTGGGCGATCAGCTACTTAACCATAGGTTTTGTACTTTCCGTAAAGTTTGGTAATCGCTGCTTTGCTGTATCCATACTTTTCACCAATCTTGCGATGCGATTCACCTTTCCCGATTTCACGAATAACACATTTTCGGATCTGCAAGGGAATAGTTTTGCTTGCCACCGTATTATCCATGGTTGTTTAGATAACTCGCACTGAATCTTTCTGACCGACAACTGAAATCCGTAGGAAGATCAACAAACACTTGGAAACGTAAAAAAAAATGAATACGAGGGGCGTTTGGATGTAAAAATTACATACACATAATATATTTTCAATTGGGCACTTTATCATGACACACCAAATTTACACAAAAAAAATTAAAAAAATATTTTACACGGTGTTCAATAAGTTCGGATACACTTTCAAAATTTGTTAAAAAAATGAAAACATGTTTTTTTATTTATTGGATTTATGTTATTGAAAGCTATGTTTACAAGGAACGTTTACAACATTTCTCTTGGAATGACCCCCCCTTTGTACTCCTTAACGAGCTTCAAACGTTTCTCGAACGCGTCGCAGGCGGCACGCACGGACTGCATGGGCATTTCGTCCCAGATTTTGAGAATTACCGTCTTGAAATGATCCAAAGTGCTGACCTTGTATTCGTTCAGCTTCGCCATCATATAGGACCAAACAAAAAAGTCGAGAGGATTCAAGTCCGGGGAGCTGGGAGGCCACAAAGTTTTGTCCAGAAAGTCGGTTAAATTGTCCCGACACCAGGCTTGAACCACATTTGCCGTATGGGCTGGTGCACCGTCCTGCTGGAACACGTAGTGCTCATCGCCGTAGAGGCTTCGGAGACTGGGGGCAACAACCTTTTCCAAAACCTCAGTTTTGTAGTACGCCGCGTTGATTTTGACGTTTTTTTTCAATAAACACCAAGGGTAGCTTACCACGTTTGCATACTGCCCCCCAAACCATCACCGACGCGGCACTTTGGAACCGAGGGATGTTTATATTGGATTCAGGAATGCTGTCCCTCGATGGCGCCCACACCCGGTCATTTTGCACATTGTGCGGCTGCTGCAGCACGAACAGTTTCTCGTCCGAAAAAACAAACTCCTGACCAGCGTGCCGAGAGAGGATCCTCTTAGCTCGATCCAACCGCTTTTTGCTGGTAGCCTCCGAAACGCCATGGACCTTACGTTTTTTGTAAGGCCTGGAAACCAAGGTCCTTGGTGAGTATGGTGTGAGCGGTTCCAATGGAAACGTTGAGATCTGCAGCCGTTTTCCGGATTGAGCGGTTCTTTTTGCGCCGAATTCGCTCCCTCACGATCTTGATGGCTCGGGTCAGGTATTGGTGAGGAGCGGGGGGGGGGGGGGAAAATCTGGCCCGGGGGTTGAGGGAGGGGACGGTAAAAAAAGTATGGGGGCTGCGAAAAAACAAAAAAAAAAAAAGAAAAAGGAGTGCGGGCGGGGTAGAGAAGCAAACAAACCAATACAAAGAAGAAGGAGGACGAACAAAGGGAAGAGAGATGATGAGAAGGGAGGGGGGGGGGAAGAAAAAGGGAGGAAAAGATAAGTGATCGGTGGGGGGAAAGAGAGAAGGAGGGGGCGCGATGGGGGGGGGGCGGGGATGGAGGAGGGGGGGGGGAGCGAGAAGCGAGAGGGTGTTGTGGTGTGGGAGGGCTGTGAGGACATCTGGGACGCTGTAAGCACAGCGATGTCTAAGATCGTCCTAGAGCACCAAGATAGGTGACGATATACCACTCCAAGCTAGTATGAAGCTTGCAAGAAAAGCCGAAATGATTTCAGTGTTAGACATTAGCTCTCAGCTAGTGGTCCGGCCAAGGCTTTCCCGCCCTTATCGCCAAAGCTCGCTCGGATGAGGTACGGGGAACAAATCGAGACCAGAGAATCATTTCAGTTATTCGTTGGCCGCATTCATCATTTGTCCTGGAAAGGCAGTTACGACATGTATGTGACAACTAAATTACCAGATTACCACCTATTTTAATGTCGGCCATTTGCAGTGACGAGGATTTTAATAAACTAAAGGGTGTACCGTTTAAAATTCGCACACACAAAATTCAGTCTCAAAATTCGATTTTTTATCCGATTATCACCAAATTTTCAGAGAGTAAATTGAAATTAGTTTTGCCATCATTCATTTAATTTATTTCGCCTGCACGAGCTCAGAATTGACAATTGTTTGCATATTAACCCATGCTATCTTCATTTCTTCAACATTCTTCACCACTTTAGGTCGTTTTAGAAGGTACCCCTTCATAATGGCCCAGCACTTTTCTATTGGGCGCAGTTCCGGAGTGTTTGGGGCGTGCAGATCTTTCGGAACGAAATCTACATCATTCGCCTTATACCACTCTAGCACGTCCTTCGTGTAGTGGAATGATGCCAAATCCGGCCAGAAGATCGTCGGACCGTCAGGAGAGGGGGAAGCCGCTTTTGGAGACACCCTTCCTAATACACCTGTCCATTCAAGGTGCTTGCGGTAACGAAAGGTGTACTTCGCTTTCGGCAAGTACAAATCGCTTGCCAAATCCGGAGGTTCTCGGGAACATCACATTTATCATTGGCAATCACATACAGGTTTCCTGGAATCTGGTTGAAGTCCGCCTTCACATATATCTCGTCATCCATTACGCAGCAGTGTGGTTTTGTTAACTTCTGGTCGAAACTTCCGGGCACGGCTTTTTGTGGCCGTATTTCAGTCATGGTTTGGGGACTTTTGAACTGAGGCGTTCGGTTTCCGTTTAAAGACCTCACCCACCCCAATCGTACTCGTTGACCTGACGGTTTTTTCCGGATCTTCGCTTTCGATCAATAGTCAGACGTTCTTCGAACCGTTTTGTGATACCAGACACCGTGGAATTCGCGATTCCCAACTTTTTTTTCCGATGGCACGATGCGACAGATCCTTATTGTCAAAGTACTCGTGATAAACTTTTTTACGCACGCACTGTTCTTTCGTCGCCATTTTGAAAACTTTTGCGCACCTGATGAAATAAACTCACAGAGTGTAAACAATACACATTAAACTTTTAAATTTTACCCAATGGATCAAAAGTTAGAGCAATTTTAGTGTGTGCGGATTTTGAACGATACACCCTTTAAAGCGAAGGTTGTACGGAAAAACTCGAGTTTTCTTTAATAGGCCCGGGACTTTTCTGCCCATCTGATGGTAACGAACGAAATAGTTGTAAATGTATCCATACCAGCGTTGCCAAACAACATGAATCATCTGTGAGAAGAATACGCGGGATTTTCCGATTCGAAGCTACGTGCATTGAATCTTTACACACAACCCGTAATGGCCGAAATTCCATAAGCTCTAGGACCTACACTGATTGGCAAAACAAAGTGCCCACCTCATCAATTTTTGGATTTCTCTCATTTATTTGGTTCCAATTAAAGTAAACACACTTTTTTGATATATATTTTTTTTTCATCCTTTATTATCGAGATTTTCAGCCCTGGGCTGGTTCATCTCCCGTCGTAGTCACTCAAATACCTTTTGGGTATTTTCGTAACTAGTCCGGGGGTGAGATTCGAACTCGTGACTTTAACGTGAGAGGTATGGATGTTAACCACTACGCCGGGGTTGCCCCGGATCTTATTTTTCATTTTATTTTCAAGTTTCACTTATGAAATAATAATAAAAAAAAGAGTTTGACTTGAAGAAAAAAATATCAGTTCGTGTTGAAAAAAAGAGATCAATAAAGTGCCCACTTCATTTTGGCTCCCTAGAAGATAAATTTAAGTAGAAGAAAAGCATTTTAATAATCTATGTGTCCTCCTTTGGCATTCAGGACCAGCTGCAGGCGCTTCGGCATGCTCTCCACCAGGTTCCTTAGGTGCTGTGGATCAAGCTCTTCCCAGGCGCGCTTCAGGGCTTCAAACTAGTTGAATTTAATGGTAACACCAGTTTTGTCAACCCTGGCATCTAGAATCACCCACAAATTCTCGATGGGGTTGAGGTCCGGGCTTTGTGGAGGCCATTCCAGCGGTTTGATCCGACAAGACCGGAAGAAAGACTTGGTCTTCTTGGCAGCATGCTTCGGGTCGTTGTCCTTCTGAAATACAAACTTCTCTTCAAGACCCGTCTGGATCAGCGAAACCTCCATATTTTCTCGCAGGATGTTGATGTAGGAATCTGCCTTCATTATCCCGTCGATTTTCACGAGGCTATCCACTCCACTCCACGAAAAACACCCCCAGACAATCACATTTCCTCCTCCATGCTCACCGTGCCTTGGATTTGGCGCTCCTGAAGCTCCACACCCGATCTGCACCACACACGAACCCGCCGCTTTTGATTAAAAAACTCGAAATTTGATTCGTCCGTTCAGAGAACCGTTTTCCAGAACTCTACGGGTTTATTAGCATGCTCATCAGCAACCTGAGCCTGCTGATAAATTAGCGCTTCCGGGCAACTTTGTTTATCAGCCCCTGTGCTACAAGATGGCTACAAGAGGCCTTTGCTACAAGAGGAAACTCCAATTACAAACAATTTCGAAATCTAACATTATAGCTATCAAACTCCATTTTGCCTTATAAATATTTCCTTGCTATCAAATCTCCTTCGTAAACCCTTGCATTAATGCGAATCCTTCTGAACTCTTTTTGCAGCTTGCTCAACAATTTGCCCAACACTTACGCCTATACGAAAGCTCTGACCGAGGACCTGGTGTACAGCTATCGGGATCGATTTCCGATTGCAATCGCTCGTCCAACTATCGTCGTGGCAGCATGGAAAGAGCCCCTACCCGGCTGGGTCGAGGGAACAAATGGACCAACGGGCCTTATGATCGGTGCCGGTCGTGGTGTCATCCGGACTATGCACTGCAATCCGGACTACGAGGCAGACGTCATGCCCGTCGACATTACAATGAACGCAATCATCGTGCTGGCAGCAGAACGGATGAATACTTCGAACAATCGAGAGGTTATGTTCTGCAACATATCCGGCGCCAATGTGAACACCATTACGTGGGGTGAGGCGCTGGAAAGTGGTCGAAAAAAGTTCTACGACAATCCACTGTGCTTTTCCCTGTGGTATCCGGATGGATCGATCAAGTCAAACTACTACTATCACATGCTGTGCGTAATTCTGTTCCATTACCTGCCGGCTTATCTGATCGATTTCTTGCTGATTTTGTTGCGACGGAAACCATTGTTAGTTGGATATTAATCCGTTTACCGTAATGCGTTTTTCTAAAACCAAAAATTTTATTTCAGCATGCTGAAAATACAGAAAAGGATATCGGAGGGACTTGAGATCCTGCAGTACTACACTACAAAAGTATGGATTTTCAAAAACGACAACATGCATGCAATGTACAGACGCCTCTCGGAGGCTGACCGAGAAAAGTTCTACTTCGACATGACCCACGTGCATTGGCCAACGTTTTTCCTGAATTACATTCTCGGCGTCCGGCAATATGTGCTGAAGGAACCACCGGAGACGTTACCAAAAGCACGAAAATTGTTGAAAAAGTGAGTATCTATGCTTGGCAGCTAAAATGTTGATATTACATACTATTTTGTACTTTTCCAGATTGTACTACATGGACAAAGCAGTTCAGGCGGTCTTGTATTTGTTGATCCTGTGGTTGACCTATTCGTACTGGGACGTTGCGATAGGATCGATTCAGTTTGTCTTCGATACCGCCATCGAAGGTGTTCGCAAGACAATGACTCCCACCACAAAATCGCATTCTGTGCGGAATTAGAGGTTGCGTGATACCAGTACATGATTCCATTAACTATGATATTATTTTTAAAGTTTTAGAAACCTTACAATCGTTCGCTTTTTTACATAACATACTGCACCGCCAATCACCTTTCAGTTTTTATTTGTAAGATAATAAAATGCTCAATTTTTGAACCACAAATCCGCTGATTTTATTTTTGAAGTTCTCTATGGATATTTCGCTAAAAGCAGAATTATTTAAGAACTCCGTGTACACCAATCAATATGCTTTCGCTTCATATTACTAAAGATGTATGTTAAATGTTACCTGTTAAATGTAAGGTGGTAGCCCCAAAGGTTTGAGCTTCGTAGCTTCTAATCAGATATTTTGCTACTGGGCTGACTTAACTACCACAATAGTTATTAATAATGACTTTCTCACTGAGAAACTTTCTGCGTGCGTGTTGATATGAAATCCTTTGAAAATGTTTTCCGGGAAATTCAATTGGTTCCTTGAACAAACAACAAGCGATACTAGCATAAGCTCTTTATTAGGTATTTAAATTTTACTCCGAAATCCCTTTATGATTCCTTTATCAGTGAATGAAAGCAACTTTTCTATTTTTATCACATTTTTACACAGACTTTTACCGGCGCCATTCGCCTGACAGAACCATGATGTATACAAGTCTACGAGCCTAATATCTATTGACCTATACTAACGTGTACTTATCAAATAGGACTTTGTTCTATTACTACATCAAAAACTTCAAAACCAAATAACAAGCAATTATAAGCAATACATAACATATGGTTTTAAGATTTGCCCGATTGACGCCTTTGACGGTTTTGATAATTTCATTGTTCATTTCAAACACTCTCCTGCTTTCGTCTATCAGCTGTTTTTTAGTATCGTCATCTAACCGGGCCCCAAAATCATCGATGGTTTTTCTCATCTTTTGCTTCAACTCGTAGATGCTGTGATTCTCGAAAGTTGTCAATGCAGCTCCTTCTGTGCCTTTACTGGCAAACGGGTTGTATTTCTTAGAAATGTTGCGCCTTTTCTGCAGAATCTGGCCGCCCGATAACAGGCCCATGTAGAGGTGATAAACATACGCAACCAACAAGTTTGAGTTTTCCTTCTGAATTTTCTCCAGGTGTTTTATGTAGTCACAAACCTCCTTTCGAGGTTGGTGCTTGGTCTTCCAATCCGTTCCCAGATAGAACCGCAAATCGTCTTCAAACTGCTGCGTTCGGTGGTATTCCTCCGGCAGAAAGTCGTGAGACACGTTCTGCTCCAGATATTTGAATACATCGTAGAAGATCAGTAGTCCCTCAGCCCAAACTGTGCTATCATAAAGAGCTGCGACAATCGTGGGCGTGAGAACAAAGAATATTTGAATGATATGAAAGAATGTTTATTCATGCTTACCGAAAGCCAGCTTTGCATTGACCATTGTATCGCTTACGTTGTGAATGTCACGTGTAGCCACGCGCATTTCTTTCGTAAAGGACATCGTCTTACTTGAAGCCATATCCGGTTGGTAAATCAAATAAATAAATAATACGTATTACTACCGATACCGTTATAACAGATCCTGGCGGTCCTAAACAAAAGATCAGCTGTGAAGGGTACTCGCGATTCGTGAATAACAACAAACCAAGAGCTGATGTCGAAAATTTAATATGAAATGCAGTAACACCAGTCATAATGAAACGTGTAGTGAAAATACGGGACACTCCCGTTTCATTTTGCTCAATTATTGATTACAATTCAAGCCAAACATTGCATTAGGTCTAATGTAACATATGTGTCAAATCGAGAACAATAGGATTGAAAATTTAAATTTGTTTATTAAATCGTAATTGCAACTTTATCATGTAGTCTTTATGTATTGCATGGTTTCCAACGTAAAACGTCGTAAAGAACACAAAGAAAAATTTGGTTTTGAAGTTTACGCTGATTCTAGTTGTGTAATTGATACATTAGTTACTTAGGACCTATTGCATTTACATTTGTAGATTGGACCTGTGAGATTGGTCTTTTGCCAAGTTAGAATGTACATTGGACTTTTTTGATTAAATTTTGATAAAAACTAATAGAATAACGTTCATATTAGCCCCCTTTTAGCTTTATGTTTGTGCTCTTGTACTGCCCCATCTTTGCAATTAGCAAACATCCAATTAAAAGGTAGTCTATTATATTAGAGAACCCCAACAACTGGCTACATATTTATTCAATCGGATTATTGCAACAGGTGCACGAGTTACGAGAAATACTTGTTTTTTAGCGTAAACGGCAAGACTATATAGGGTTAATGTACAAACTGTATGACCCGATGCTAGTTTTAGACCCACGTATATAAAATTAAAACTGCTGGTTTACATATTACGCAAATCATTCTTTTAATACTTAATTTACTTACTTAAGAATCTTAGGGGATCTCCTAGGAGTGTGTGCATAACAAAGGCAATTTGTATTTCACCAGCAAATAAGTTTGAAAACAGGCATAAAAAATGTGTGAAATTTTCGTAAAAAAGGATGAAACTAGCTTCCCGTGCAATAACGGACCAATGCATCTGATGTTATAACTTTTATGCCTGCTGCAACGCAGCAAATCTAAAATTAGAACATAAGATGCATTGGTCCTTTATTGATTGAGATTTGTGCCGATTTGTGAGATTTCCGAATGAATAAATATGTAGCCATATGTTGGAGCTCTCAAATATGATGTGTTACTGTTTGCTAATTACAAGAATTAGTGGGCACAAGAGTGCAAAATAAAAGCTTATAGAGAACTAATGCGAACATTATTTTAGTAGCGCTTTCCGCAATCACAATAGTCTAATATACATTCTAATTTGACAAAAGATCAATCCAACAGGTCCAATCTACAAATGCCAATGCAATAGGTCCTAAGGAACAAATGTATCAATTACACGCCTAGAATCACCGCAAACACCAAAGGCAACATTTTCTTTTTAATCCTGACGACGTTTTACGTTCAAAACCATACACAAATTAAATATTACACGATTGAGTTACATATATATATATATATATATATATATATATATATATATATATATATATATATATATATATATATATATTTTTTTTTTTTTTTTTATTATATATTTAAAAAATATAGATATATATAAAATTTTCGACCCTTTTTTTTATCAATCCGAACAAAGAATTTTTTGCTTGTTTTCATGTTTCGAACAATAAGAAAGCGCGTTTTTAGAAGACAAAATGTAGGTCCTATGTACATCTGTCAAAATTTTAGACAAACATTGTACATTGGACAAGTGGCTGACAAAAGTCCCATGTACAGAGCTGTGCGATATCAGACGGAAGGTACATTGGACGTTTTGTTATCGGGTCGTATTTTCAATTTTTTTTATCTTAAAGCATAGTTTTAAAATGATTCATAGAAAAGTAATGGCTTACTATCCAAATCGATATTTAACTCAATTTTGTTTATATTGTTACTTAGGACCGAATTCAGTGTTTGGCTTGAATTGTATACTATCTCCCCAAGTAACCACAAGCATTATATTATTGCACTTATTCAACCCAATATCAACATCGGTAATGCGGGATCGCATCAATTCAACAGTTGTCAAGTAATGAAGCATTAGATTAGCTTAAGAATGTAGTGATGCATTACCAATGCAATAATGCTACTTTAGCAATGTCTTATGGCATTACAAATGATATAGCATTAGTTCGATCTTAGTGGGGCCCTTTTCAGCTTTAATCCAACTTCAATGATGCACTAGACGTAATACATATGCCCTATATATGCATGCTATTACAGCCTCGTGGTTACTTGGGTCTTTTATTCTCACGGAAATGCTACTCAACTTACACTCCCGTTTCATTTTACTCAATTTTTGAGTACAATTCTAGGGTTTTTTTTTTCATTAGGGCGAATCTAAAATTGAAAGACTCTCTCCGGGCTCGCTCTCTTTCATTCATAAACCAATCACCTTTACGTTTTTCATTCTACTATTTGTAGAGTATGCTAGCCAGCACTATTGTGTTTCAATCTGTACTAAAGAATCCCTCGAAAGTTTTATAATGGCGCTGTAATGAATGAAAGGGAACGAGCCCGGAGAGAATCTCTCAATTGTAGATTCGTCCTAATGAAAAAAAAAAAAAAACCCTAGAATTGTATAGGGAAGATGTACCTATATTAATCTCATTGTTCCTATATTCATCCTACTTGAAATAAAACGATATACACATGACAGGATTAGTTACATTATTTGTAGACGAAAAATTTGTTATTAGAAAACGAAATCGATCCTTCAACTGCCCAATTGTTTGATTCATCGTAGGATGAATATAGGAATAATGAGATTAATATGGGGGCAGTTTCCCTACTATCTCTTTTTCTCTGAAAGAAATTTTAATAAAAAAATTCTTTTTTTTTTTTTTTTTTTTTTTTTTTTTTTTTTTTTTTTTTTTTTTTTTTTTTTTATTTTTTTTTTTTTTTTTTTTTTATTATGTTTTTTAAATAAATTGTGAAAAAAAATTAAAAATAAAAAGGGGAAGGATTATATATTTTTGTGTTTTTTTTTTTTTTTAAACATCTATGATATCTGTCAGCTGTCTAGCTGCCTATGACAAATATTTGGCTATTGGACAAACAGTGTACTACAAGCTTGAGTAACATTTCCGTGAGAGAAAAAGAGATACACTACCGCTTCATTTTACTCAATTTTTGAGTACAATTGTATACTATCTCATTTTCTCTCTCAGAAATGTTACTCAATTCTCGTTAAAAGTGGATCTACTCATAAAATTTAGTAGAAACACTTTTTACGTACACGCTACCATAGAAATGGAGTCCTCTCTCACTCTCGCAAACTCGCACCCATCGAACAATTAGCAAAAATCGTTCCTATAGAACGGCAATTGTACTTTTGATTCCCAGCGTGTGGTTCGTAATTGGCTTCCTCGTCAAAAGTGTGCAGAAGTACATAACAACATCTTCAACATAAGCAGTGAGTAGTGCATGCTCAATTATTAAGGATTAAGAGGTAAATGACGGTGTTTCAGCAATCCGATACCACAGCATTAATAGATTCCTTTTTGATCAAAGGAAAAGGGGCATCTACTCGCCTATCCACGTGCATGATCGTTTCTACGGCTCGAGAATTCCACCAGATAGTCTCTTGCATGCACTGTTGCAACCTGAACCATATTTTTGCATCCCACACAACACATCGCCATTGCCATTGCTTGATGAACACCATCCACCCGGACATACCATTAGGTAACAATGGGGTAACAATGGAAATCTGAATCGCTTTAAACCACTCATTTTTTACAGCGATTGCAATTGTTTCTGGCCCAGAATATCGGCAAGCTGAACATCCAAACCGATAAGGCCTTCAACAGGTAAAATAAATCACCAGCAAGTTGGATGGCAGACACGATGGTTAACGTGATGTCACCTCAATAGAGGGCCTTTATTTACAGGCTTGGTCATTCCTCACACGACGCATGTGGTGGTTGCCTCCGGTCTTGTTGACATTCCAGGACCTGATCACCTCGTCGCAAGCGGGCATCGCGTTACGATTGAGCGGCAAGATGACGACACTTCTTCGAGGCTATCCAACGGCGAGGCAAGATTCGCATCTGTGGTGTGACGAGTAGAGACGGCGCAACCAGACATCGTCGTAGCGCGACAGTGGCCCGAGTGACGTGCAACGAGTGCACCTCGAGTGACGGTAGTAAATCTTCGACGGTTGCACTCTGTGCAACAGAGGAGTGTGACGAGTGAATCCCGAGCGACGAGTGCATCCCGTGCGACGATAGTATCGCTGCAAGAGATGTATGCTGTGCAACAGAGAAGAGTGACGCGACGCTGATTCTGCGAGACATCGTTCTCGCGCAATAGACCACGGTACAACGGCATAGCAGTAAGCAGCATGCAGCATCACGGGCCCCCAACGACACGAAGAGCGAAGAACATCATGTTTAATGTATGTACGTAGAATAAGATTGCATGAGATGCAAATTCCATAGTTAAGCAGCAAATTTCGTAAAGTATAGTTTTGAGTTGAGCTATTTGAATGAAGATTCCTTGATCTCATTCCCGGATATCACTTGCTAATACATCATCTTGACGTGTTTAGCTAGCCGGTCTGAGTAAGATTTTTGAGTGGTGTGAGCACACCGAGGCACCATTTTCTTGTTCGTGGTACCTATCTCGACATTAGCACTGTAGAATTAACTTTTGTTGCCCTTATTTCATTGTCACTGCCGTTGAGTATCCGACAGTTATCCAACGTAAACGGAAATTGTCACAACGTTGCGAGCACAAAAATTTGAAGCGTCACGAAATATGTTTAGGTTTTGAACGTTAATAACTAATTCATTTAATGACCGATTTTCAAAATCTTTGCACCAATTTATCTGCACAGTATAATCCTAGCATTTTGATTTAGTTTTTCGACAGTCGTGGAGCTGTGCCAAGCAAGATCTGCTGTAGGAACACATTTGGTTGTAGCAAGCACCCTGGAGGGTACACTGGCGAGCAGTCGTTGTCCAGATAGGCGTTGGTGCAGTTAGTTCTTGGTGCCTATGCTCCCGTCAACCTCGCTGAGAGAAACATGGCTGCAGAAGCCTACGTTACCGGAAAATGCCGCCCGTGACAACAACGAGACATAATTATCCGACGTCACCTGCAGATGACCACCCGCGACGACGAGGAGCTGAGCCAAGAAGACCAAGACAAAAGCCCAAGGTCAATCGCGAACCATGTTTTCCCCCCGTCAACTAAATCCGTCCTTTTCAGCTCGTTTCCGTTAGTTTTGATGAATCGTATGTTGATGGCGCCACTTGCCCGCCTCGAGATGCGATAGTCTGTCAATTTTAGTTTGGTGAAACCTAGACTAGGCGGCATTGTTTTTCCAACGGTTTACTCTTAAAAATTTACACAGTAATTTGGAAAAAAATGTTCGAGCCTGGATGTCTGTTCTTTGTGCTTTAAACGCCACGTTCCGATGTAAGTGACAAAGCGCGTTGAATAACCAACGAATGAAATTCTATAACTGATAATTTGAGCCGAACTGCAACACGGCAGACCGACCATGTGCACACATTTACAGAATAGAGGGTAGGTTGAGTTCGTTGTAGTTCCTAGTTGTGCATAGCGGATTAGTTGCTGGCGGTATATAATAAATATTTCATGAAAAGTTTCAGTATTGAAAATTATTGGTTATTAATAACTTGTTTTAAGTTTGCTTTTTTTGCAAATGCTGCCCGCTGTGGGTGCTGGCATGTGATGATTTCCCTATCACTCATCATTCTCTTATACCTAGTTGTTTAATTCTAGTTATGTTCTTTTTAAATTCCAACCACTGCTTGAATGTGTTTCTTACGTTCTAGTGCCTTCGATAGAGACCATTCGATATTCGCATATGGCGTAAGTTCCCGGCTGATATAGAATATCTTGATATCATATGTCATACATATTATTTCCAGTGAATACAAGATGTATGAATGTAGATATTAAGACAGGCTATATCAAATAATTAAGGTTGTAGTGCGACCGTTTAGTGTATGAGAATTAGATTTGCAACGAAACCAATTTCGGCCACTCTTTAAACAATCAAGCGATTGAGATTGCACATTGCTGCGTAGTCCTACGTTACCTTTGCGCACAACCCCATTGGGCTGTACCTAGTAGTTTTTGTAACTTTGTCGCGTCATTGGTCTGAGTCAACGTCAACGATCCTTTCACCTTCGCGTCGACGTGCATATTGTTTACATTTAAATTAAAGTTTTGAAAATGGCGTCTCGACAACAGGAGCAGCGAAATCTTATTTTGGACAAGTGATTAGAAAATCTTAATCGTTCACAGTAATCGCGAATTCGGGGTGATGCAACAAACAGTGTCGAATGTCATCAGCAAAGTTCTACAAACCAAAACTGTTCAGAGGAAGCCAACCAAGCAGTCGAAAAGGGGAACACGCAACAAACAAGATGAGAAACAAGTGGGGAATGTATACAAGAGGAAGCCCAAAACGTCGGTCAGAGATGTTGCCAAAAATTTCGATGTAGCTAAGTCAACTGTGCAGGACATTAAAGTGAGATGTTGACTGAGGTCATTCAAAGCCCAGAGGAAACCTCACCGAGGTTGAAAAAGTCGGGCCCGTAAGCTATATGATTCAGCCTTAACCTGATAAAAAATTACCTTAAACGAACGATATCACAAATCCTCCAACCATTTCTTTAATGGTTTGTATGATACCCCAAATAGGTCGTTAAGAAAAATAAACAAACGAAATTTATTAGGGCAACGTATTTGAAACATACGTTAAGGCTGACATTCCACAAATCCCTGGTTATAAGTTCTACACTACGAAGGACAGAGGAAGCCTAGAGTCTTAGTTAAAAGAGAAGATAGAAAAATTTGCGAAAAAATATCTTGTTTGGCAAGCCATCTGTACGTGCAGTAAAATCAGCCAACCATTCATCTCAACCGGGAATATTGACAGTGAAATCTACATCAAAGAGTGCCGACAAAAACATCCTGTTTGGTACGATTTGGCATCTTGCCACTACTCAATAGTAATGAAGAAATGGTACGAGGAAAATAATGTCATTGTGCTACCTCTTGATATTAATTCTCTAAACTGGTCAAGGCTCCGACCTATCGAGAAATTTTGGGCAATAATGAAGGCTGATTATTAGAAAATGGGAGGAGAGTCAAAATCGGTTCAAAACTTCAAACAGAAGTGCACAAAAGCTTACAAAACCAGAGGAGAGAAGCCAGTCCAAACCTTGGTGGCAGTAGTCAAGTCAAAGGTCCGAATGGTAAATGTTGAGAAAAAGATTTGTTTGGTTTTTTGTTAAACTTATAACGTCCGTGTATCCGATCGATGTTACTTCTAACTATCTTTACTCACTTTTGAGTAGCCATAGACACTTAGAAAATTTTACAGTATTCGGTAATTTTTTACCGAACTTTCAACAGCTGAACGTTCAGTAATCCGATTTAACGGATTTCGGTAAAATTTGACAAGTTCCGGTAATTTTTTTACCGGAATACTGTAAAATTTCACGGAAATCCGGTAAATCGGATTACCGAACGTTCAGCTGTTGAAAGTTCGGTAAAAAATTACCGAATACTGTAAAATTTTCTAACTGTGTACTTCCGACGAATTTGATTCAATCGTATTCAATTTTGGGTTGTTTAGAAATAGCGTGTATACCTTATTTGCACCAGTCCAAATGATATGTACCATTCTTCTCTGAAAATTCTTCTGTGCAAGCATCCCTGCAGTGTTTGGAACTATTTGACAGCTACAGTTCATATTCGCAAAAATCAGTGTTTTGTACAGGATCTTGACGGAGTGTGCTCCGAAGAAATCAATAATATTTCACTCCCAACAAAATCGCATCCAGCGTCTGGCGCCATGGGTAAAACCAGTAAAGATAAACGTGATATTTACTATCGACTAGCCAAAGAGGAAGGCTGGCGCGCTAGAAGTGCATTCAAATTGATTCATCTCGATGAGGTGTTCGGCATTTTCAAAGGTAATGTAAGAAAAAAAGTTTTGCGTGGTTAACGCATCAATCTCATTCGGAACTATTCATCTCCAATCAGGTGTGACACGAGCCGTGGACCTCTGCGCGGCACCGGGCAGCTGGAGTCAGGTTTTATCGAAGAAATTGTACGAAAATCGGGACAAAGATTCCACCGAAGAAATTAAGATCATTGCTGTCGATCTGCAGGCAATGGCACCACTTCAGGGCGTAACCCAGCTTCAGGGAGACATAACTAAACTGAGCACCGCAAATGCTATCATCGAGAAGTTCGGAGACGGGCAGAAAGCACAGTTGGTCATCTGCGACGGTGCTCCCGATGTGACCGGGCTACATGATATTGATGAGTACATTCAATCTCAGCTGCTTTTGGCAGCTCTCAACATTACGACGCATGTCCTGATCGAGGGCGGAACGTTTGTCGCAAAGATTTTTCGCGGAAAGGACACTACCCTGCTCTACTCACAGTTGCGAATCTTTTTCGATATGGTTTCCATCGCCAAACCGGCCAGCTCTCGAAATTCCAGCGTCGAGGCTTTCGTCGTTTGCCAGAATTACAAGCCGCCGGAGGGATACATTCCGCAGATGATCAATCCCATGTTAGACGATGTTCAGAAGATTGCCAGCGAGACTGAGTCGGAAGTAAATCGTTCAATCATTCCATTCATCGTTTGTGGAGACTTACGTGGGTTCGATTCAGATAAGTCGTACAATTTGAATGTAAATGTGAATGAAACTTGCCCTGGTTGGTTGTTCAAAGTGTACTAAGGTATTTTGTTTTCAATTGCAGCTTAATCCAGAAAAGGATTACGAATATCGTGAAGTCATACAGAAACCGTTGGCCCCAGCCTACAGCGAGGTATTGGAGCGAATGAAAACGACTTCCTTGAAGCATAGCAGTGTTAAGGTAGAGTATGATAAGAAGAAAGATTAAATTTCAAAAGTAACAGTTATTTTTTTGATATTTCTAATACACTGCATTGATAAATTACATCTACAACTACAAATACTTAACGAAATTAATTAAAATGCTATGAAAAAATATGTGTGTATCCGTGCCAATTGGTGTTGGGTCTTTACTTACATATCACCTTCCATAGAAGTCGGGTGTCACTTAAAATGAACATTATAGAAGTTAAGTTCCCATAATCAACTATGATCTGCAAACTGCAAACTACAATATACATTTGTAAATATTTCGGATTTACGTACAAAATGCTTAAGTTTGGCAATTTATAGGGTGAAGCACTACTTCGGCAGCGGATAATTTCCGTTAATCATCGCTATTACCTAACAATATTTATATGAACGCATCTCATGAATGTGTACACCCTTTTTGCTCGAAATCCAAACCACTCCAAACAAAGCCGTTTTATCAAGTCAATTTCCGAAGTGGTTCCAATGGCGCATCAATTTATTATGCCAGAAATTAGAATGCTACGCCGGAATGACCGTTCAAAAACAGAGTTAATCTTTAAACAATAGGGTATGTGTCCCTTGACGCAGCCTGATATGCAACGATGCATTACATTTTTTTTTTTTTACTATTACTCATAAAGCATTCGAGCTGTAAGTGATATTAAACTAGTTATACACTTGCTAAGAAAAGTTTAATAAGACATTTGGTAGTATGTATCATGCAAAGTTACGCAACTCATTTTATTAAATAAGAAACTTTCGAGGGGTATAGATGTAATATCGGGATATCGAGAGATATGGATGTACTTCCCTCCAAACTGGGTCTATTCATGGATGCAACTTCGTCCCATGCGATAGATTTATTATTAAATGTAGTGTTCCTATGGTTTTTTTTTCAGTTTACCTGATTTTAGGCATTGCCAGCTGTATTTGCTTTACCTAACACAAAATTTCTCAAAACAAACTATAATGAAACTATTTTGAAACATACGCAAGAAAACGCGACGCGAGAAACATTTCGGTGATTATAATTATTATTCACTCTCTGAAAGTCCCTCTAATAAAGAATTACAATCCAATCCTATAATGCACTCAACATAGATTTTGTTCGTTTGGCTTGTGTTTAGATGAGTCATTGAAAAACCATACCTAAGATGCATTACTTGGCTTATAGGTTCAATTTAGTCAAATTTAGATCATTGGAAGATTATGGAGATAATCTGTACAACTTAACCTTCCTCGGGTATTGAAAAAAAACTGACACATAGACATTAGAATTATGAAATTTCCATCTAGACACAATGTTAATACCCCATTTAACAGGTCATGGTCTCAAAAATGCATTGGTGGTAAAATAAACCTGGTTCCAGTAACATTGTCCACCGGGAATCTGCTACAAAGCGAAGGAGGTTTTGATTTCGATGTGTGAACAGAATTGTATTAGACAAAGTTTGTCAGTATATCATTATCATATTAGTCCCTGATCATACCACAGATATGGCGCTGCAGTCTATCTTTGCCAATTTTTTTTTAAACTAGTTCATTTATTTGGCGGGCTCAATTGCGTTAGCTTTGCTGAGCCGATAATTCATTGTTTTTTGATATAATGAATGACTTTTTTTTTTTTTTACTCTTTATTTATTCCAAATTTTACATTATTTTACATTCATATATTAACCTAGGTGATCCTGCTAAGTAATTAACATTTCATCCTTATATGCTATCATTTATATCTAATTGTGTTAATATTATTTTTACTTTGTCTATTCAGTATTTTTAACAGGGTTCCTTTTGCCTGCGTGTAAGAATAATTATTGATTTCTTAAAACTAGTTCTTATCTATAGAGAGAATTGATCATTGCAATTGAAGACTGCAATGATTTTTGTCTAAAATTATGAATTATTTTGTTGGACATTTCTTCTAGAGTCTCAACGTTTGAAATTCTATGTAATTCAGTAGTACTGAACCAGGGTGGCAGCTTCAAAATCATTTTCAGAACTTTGTTCTGAATCCTTTGAAGTGCTTTTTTCCTAGTAGCACAACAACTAGACCATATTGGCACAGCATAAAGCATGGCCGGTCTAAAGATTTGTTTGAATATTAGAAGTTTGTTCTTCAAACAAAGTTTGGATTTTCTGTTTATAAGAGGATATAAACATTTTATATATTTATTACATTTGGCTTGAATGCCCTCAATGTGATCTTTAAAAGTTAATTTTTGATCAAGTATCAGTCCAAGATATTTTACTTCATTTGACCAAGAAATTGGAACTCCGTTCATAGTGACCATATGACTATTACTTGGTTTCAAAAATGCAGCTCTAGGCTTGTGTGGGAATATTATAAGTTGAGTTTTGGAAGCATTAGGAGAAATCTTCCATTTTTGAAAATAATCTGTAAAAATGTCCAAGCTTTTTTGTAGCCTCCTGGATATAACACGAAGACTTTTTCCTTTAGCGGAAATGCCTGTGTCATCAGCAAAGCAAGATTTTTGACAGCCCTGAGGTAAATCAGGGAGATCTGAAGTGAAAATGTTATAAAGTATTGGCCCAAGAATGCTACCTTGAGGAACACCAGCTCTAACAGGCAATTGATCAGATTTAGAATTCTGATAATTTACTTGCAAAGTTCTATCAGTTAAGTAGTTTTGAACTAATTTCATGATATAAAGCGGAAAATTGCACTTTTTCAGTTTCGCAATCAAACCTTAATGCCAAACACTGTCGAATGCTTTTTCTATGTCTAGAAGAGCAACTCCAGTGCAGCAGCCTTCAGCTTTGTTTAAACGAATTAAATTTGTAACTCTCAAAAGTTGATGCGTAGTTGAATGCCCATGGCGGAGTCCAAACTGTTCATCAGCAAAAATTGAGTTTGTATTGATGTGAAGCATCATTCTATTCAAAATTATTTTTTTCAAAAAGCTTACTTATTGAAGAAAGCAAACTGATTGGTCGGTAGCTAGAAGCTTCAGCCGGATTTTTGTCTGGCTTCAAAATAGGTACGACTTTTGCATTTTTCCATATATCTGGAAAATATGCCAGATGAAAACATCTGTTAAATAGTTTTACCAAGAAAGACAAAGTACTCTCAGGGAGTTTTTTGATTAGGATATGGAAAATTCCATCATCACCTGGTGCTTTCATATTTTGAAATTTTTTAGTTATAGTTTTTACTTCATCCAAATCAGTTCCCCAAGAATCATCAAAAATATTTTCTTGAGAGAAAATATTCAGATACTCCCTGGAAACCTGATCCTCAATAGGACTTGTAAGACCCAAACTGAAATTATGGGAACTCTCAAACTGCTTAACAAGTTTTTGAACTTTTTCCGCATTTGTGAGCAAAATTTTATAACCTTCCTTAAGCGCTGGTATAGGCCTTTGAGGTTTTTTCAATATTTTAGAGAGTTTCCAGAAAGGTTTGGAACTCGGATCTAATTTTGACACATTATTTTCAAAATGTTTGTTCCTCAGGGCCGAGAAGCGTTTTTTAATTTGTTTTTGTAAATCTCGCCATATGACGGGATCATAGCGGGATCACGTGTTCTTTGATATTGACGCTTACGTACATTTTTCAGACGAATCAAGAGCTGAAGATCGTCATCAATTATAACTGAATCGAATTTAACCTCGCATTTTGGCACTGAAGCAGCTCTTGCTCTATTTATTGAGAAAGCCAGAGATTCAAGAGCATTATTAATTTCATTTCTTGTTTGCAATGGAACATTAGGATCAAAGTTGTATTCCATAAATGTTCGATATTGATCCCAATTAGCTCTATGGTAGTTGAAAGTAGAACTGATGGAATTAGAAATGATTTCTTGAGATATTTCAAATGTAACTGGAAGGTGATCAGAACCAAAGTCAGCATGGGTAATCAATTGACTACAAAGTTGACATGAATCAGTTAGGACCAAATCAATAGTTGAGGGATTTCTGGCTGAAGAAAAGCAAGTTGGGCTGTTTGGGTATTGAATAGTGTAGTAGCCTGCGGAACAATGATCAAAAAGTATATTACCATTGGCATTGCTTTGCGAATTATTCCATGAGCGGTGTTTTGCATTGAAATCACCAATAACGAAGAATTTAGACCTATGACGGGTAAGTTTCTGGAGGTCACCCTGGAGCCAGTTCTTTTGCTGGCCAGTGTATTGGAAAGGCAAATAGGCAGCTATAAAAGTAAATTGGCCAAATTTTGTTTCACCTGAAACCCCCAAAGTTTCAAAAACTTTGGTTTCAAATGAAGAAAGAATGTGATGTTTGATACGCCTATGGACAATGATGGCAACGCCACCACCAGCTCCATTAAGGCGATCATTTCGGTAGACAAAATAATTTGGATCTCTTTTGACCTTATGGGCAGGTTTGAGATAAGTCTCAGTTATAACAGCAATGTGCACGTTATGAACTCTTAAAAAATTAAATAACTCATCCCCGTTATCTCTGATGGATCGAGCATTCCAATTCAAAATGTTTAATCCATTACTGAACTTCAATGTCATGACAATATTATTGGCAAATTTAATACCAGTTTGGATAGCTTCAAACATGGAATTAGTTTTTAGCATATCGGTTATCATATCGATTAACGATTGCTGTAAAAATTCTAATTTAGGAGCGGATATGTTACCTAAATCAAATTCATCAGAAGTCCCGTGGGAATTTTGGTTTTGGTTTCTACCCGCTGCAACGCTGGTATTTACATGTTGAACATTGTTAACAACACGGTTGGGTAAGAATGTAGGGTTTGAAGATTGAACCCTGTTGGTACCTGCAGGTATCGAAATAGTATTTACTCCTCGATGAGCGTTTGAAGTTACAGTTGCGGATGAAAAAAACCTGTCCGCTGTTTCTACCGACGGTTTGGTAGGAATTAGTTCTTGGCGGATCGTTGTTAACCGCTGCAGAATGGGTAGTAGCTGGTCGGGAACGTGTATTGTTTCCTACCTGGCGCTTAGTGCGCGACTGAAAAAGTTGATTTATGGTTTTCACCCCAATTTGAACATTTGAATTTTTTAGGATCTTCCTTCACAGGACAGTCGTCCTTAGTGTGCGAGGAATCACCACAATTCATGCATTTACCAATCATATGGCAATGCTTTGTTCCGTGACCCCATCCCTGGCACTTACGGCATTCGGTGAGGCTTTGGAAAGTGGCTCCAGTCTTCCTGAAATGTTCCCACTTCACTCGGACATGTAGCAAAAGGCTTGCTTTTTCTAAAGCCTTAAGGTTATTAAGTTCACTTGACTTGAAGTGAACTAAGTAGAGATCGTTTGAAATCCCTTTGCGAGAATCGCCAGGCCGGGATTTCATTATCATCTTAATTACTTGGACTGGGCTAATTCCAAGTAATTTTATTAACTCGTTTTTTATTTCATCGAGAGATTCACCACTGGGCAGTCCTTTCAAGACAACCTTGAAAATACGCTCAGCTTTGGTGTCGTAAGTGAAGAAATTGTGGTTCTTCTGAGTAAGATACTCAAGAAGACGTTTGAATCCGTCCAAGGTTTCTGCATGCAAACGGCATTCACCTCGTCTGGAAATTTGAAGGGAATATTTCACACCTTCAACAAATGTTAAGATTTCCTTGCGAAAAGCATGGAAATCCGAGATTGTCACCACAATAGGGGGAACTTTTTCCTTTCTCAATCGAGAAAGTTTTTTCAAATTTTGATTAGATGATGGACCACTCTCATCATCTGTGAGCATATCAAATTGATTACTCACATTAATTTGATTTACAGGCGAATCAATAGATTGCCCTTTTCGTTTGCGCTTATTTGCCATAGTGGCAGAGTAATTTGCTCCAAATCGACGACCAAGCAGATAACTATAAGAATCCGAGGGCCCGAAGAGGAATTTTCCAATGCGATATCCAAGCCGGGTTACCCGAAGGGCCTAACAAGGATCGAAAAGGAATAAGAGGAAATCTAAAAATTGTAGGTATTATTTAGCACTGAAAAGTGCTGTTTAAGATTTGTTGTAGCGTTAGGTAGCAATAGCACTTCCTTCAGCAAATAGAAAATAGAACCGCACGGCATAAGAGCACAATGCAGACTATCAAACCTAACATTAGTTATTACTTTCTACGGTAGTGTTCCAATACTTTTTCATTTCGGTTTTGAGTCTTTTACTTGCGTTGTCATCTAGGAGTCGATATTTCATTATTTTTTAACATTATGCCTCGTTCACTCTAAGTAGACATCTTGTTAATGATGAGGGGACTTAGACTTTTCGTATTCTGACATTTGGTCATTGCTGTTTCGATTGGTTAGTTTTATCATTAATAAATTTGAAGAGCAACTGTAGCCAAACAATGCTTCAAAAACTGGCCCAGTCACGATTCAAAGAAGCTTCCTATATTTTTTGGTTCAAGACGCAGTTAAATTTTACCGAATAGCAGAAATTTTTGAGACTATTCATATTTTGCAAAACATTTTCAAGTTAATTTCGATCAATAACAAATTTGGCTACGATGCCAATTTTTGGGTATTTCTTTCTGCTGTAATAAAAAACTCACACGAGTATTAATTGATAGAGTGGTTTAATCTGATAGCTTAGGGAACAAAAGAGAAAGCATCGTGAGAGTTAGATAGGTTTTCTTTCTTATAGTGTTTCGATAACTTCCATGGAAACTTTTGATGGCAATTTTTTCAAAATTTAACATGTCTTCCTCCTTGTTTTTTTTTTTCAATCATGGTCCTGATTGTAGAATAGTGGTTGTTTCATACCTATTGCACATTGTCATGCAAACTATCATTTTGACAAATCAAGGCCAAGACAAATTTGCGTCATAATCTGAAGGTGAACTCGTTTTTCACCACGAAACTAGGTTGAGGGCTGCTTGTCTACAGTATCTCGAGAATACCACACTTCCAAGATGTTGCTCCACTTGGTCAAACCATCTTGCTCACTGCGCATTTTTGCATCTTGATCCGGCCGAGTTTGAGGTGAACATCATTTATATGAGATTGTTGTCCGGCATTCTCACAGCATGTTTTCCCCGTTGTACCCATCCAGCTTTAGCGACTTTCTGGATTTTGTATTCGGCACAGAGTTCATTCTTCATTCTTTCTTCTCCTCCATTCTTCATTCTTCTCCTCCATACACGATTTTCCGCTGTTTGAAAACTCTTAGGGCTTGTGAATCCCCCTCAGTAGTTTCCCACGTCTCATGGCTCTACCGGTCTAATCATCTTCTACACGGTACGGTTAGTCCGGAGGTGTAGTCTACGAGACGTCAGGGTTTTGCGGTGTCCATAGTAAGCAGAAACCAACTTTTTCATAGATGAGTGTGAGGTGATTGGAAGGTGGAAGCAGTACTTTCACGAGCACCTGAACGGTAATGTTACAGCAAACGAAAGCGGCACTGCAATAAATCTAGAAACACGCGCAGAAAGATAACAGGAATCCGATCCCAACTCTCCAGGAAGTTGAGGAGAAAATTGATCGGTTGCAAAACTAACAAAGCTGCTGGTGTTTACCCAAGCGAGCTATTAAAATACGGTGGTAAAGCACCGCGACACTGGGTTATTACCAAGATTTGGGAAGGAAGAGGATTGGATGGAAGGATGTGTCGTGAGTCCCATCTTTAAAAATGGTGAAAAGCTGTATTGCTGCAATTATCGTGCAATCACGCTACTGAGCACCGCCTACAAGTTACTTTCCTAAATTTCATGCCACCGACTGTCACCAATTGCAAAGGAGTTTATGGCGTAATACCAAGCGGCATTCATGGGTACCCGCGCTACAACGGACCAGATTTTTGCGATACGGTAAGTGTTGCAGCTATGTCGCGAATATAGCATGGACACACACAATATTTTCATCGATTTCAAAGCAGCTTGCGACACAATCGATCGAGACCAGCTATTTCCAGAAAAACTGATGTGGTTGATCAAAACAACGAGTGATCGAGTGTTGTGTGTCGTCCGAGTATCAAGTCCCTTCGAATCTCGAAGAGGGTTACGGCAAGGTGATGGTTTGTCGTGTTTACCATTAAACATTGCATTGGGGGTGTGATTCGAAGAGCAGGGATAGACACGAGAGGAACGACCTTCAGGAAGTCCCTCCAACTGTTTGGCTTCGCCGACGACGTTGATATCGTAGCACGTAACTTTGAGACGACAGCGGAAACGTACATCAGATTTAAGGCTGAAGCTGGTAGGATTGGGCTTTTGATAAATGCATTGAAAACAAAATATATGAATGATAGAGGCTCATGAGAAGACAATGATAGCCACGAATTCAGATCGACGGTGATGAAATCGAAGTAGTAGACGAATTCGTATATCTGGGCTCATTGGTGACCGCCGATAACGACACCAGCAGAGAAATACAAAGGCGCATTATGGCAGGCAATCGTGCCAACTTTGGACTTCGAAGGACACTATGATCGAACAAGGTTCGCCGATCTACAAAGTTGACCTTAATTAGACCGGTAATCCTCTACGGCCACGAAACATGGTCATTGCTAGTGGAGAACCAACGCGCCCTTGGTATCTTTGAACGGAAGGTGTTGCGTGCGCTCAGACGTTTGCTTTAAAAAAATGGACTTTTTCGGATGGTGGTAAAAAAAAAGCTAACACAGATAATTGCTTTTGATAAATTTCCCATGGAAGGTAATTATTTAAGCTTACTTGCAAAAAAATTCTACGCCCTTGCAAGCGGCCTTCCGGCAGTTAATCGGAACATTCGCCATGGCGGACGAAAACATGCGTGTAGGCATGTTTTAGAGTTCATTCTTCGTTTTATTTATCAATTCCTCCTCAGTTTCCGCGACAAAATTGTTGGAGTAGATCTTACGCTTCAGGTTGGCCCAGGAATTCTCGATGGGACGCAGCAGGGGGACGTTGGCGGGTTCGCCGACTTGGGTACCACATCGATATTCAGCCGCTCCGTCTCCTCCAACGATCGCTTCGAGTAGTGGGCCGACGCCAGATCCGCCCAGAATACCGCGTCTTCGCCCTTATGGTATTTCTTGATGAACGACGCAACTTCCGGCAGGCATTTCGTACTATAAATTTCCCCGTTCACGGCCAGTCCGGAGCGAAAGAAGAGCGGCTTTGACATCCCCTTCTCGCTGATTGTCAGCCACAGCAGCACCTTCTTGGGGAACTTGGTGTATGAAATGAACTACACCTCGGAGCTTACTTCCTTCGTTGGGGAAGTAAAATACGAAGCCATATCCTGCCGCTCGTTGCCATCCTGGGTGAGATAGGTCTAGTCGTCCATCACCACCGCCACGTCGCGATTCGCCGGGAAAATCGAGTTGACCATCTTATTCAACCACTATCGCTGCGACATTGCCTGCAGCTCCGAAACCAGTGGACGCGACTTCCGCTTCCTGACATGTATGTTCATGTTCGCCAGGTACTTTTTCACTGTTTGGCCGGTTGAACCGACCTCCCGGCCAAGCGCACGCAGCGATGTAGCCACTTTTCCCTCTGTATTCCTCTTCAGCATCCTTTGGAGCTTCATGTCGCTCAGGGTCGTCGGCCGTCCGGAACCGGGCTTTTTTTCGATGCTCTGATTGTTGTGTAATAGTGCCAAGATGTTGTAAATGCCGGAACGGGCGCCACAGAGTGCCGCACGATGTCCGTTTTCAACGCGGCGGGGTGCCGTTCTTTAAACGCGCACACTTCTGAACGGAGTTGCTTCACTGTTTTTGCCATCACGGTTAGAGTTCGACCAATAGAGCTGTCGAATTTTGTCTGCTGACTCATGTGCGTGTCAGTGCGGGTGAAGGCAAACCCATGAAAAATCGGCAATTTTTGTCCATCTTTTTTTAACACAAACGTTACGGTGGAGCACCAAAAGAAGAAGCGCGCAACGAGCAAGGTGAATCGATCAAGTAGAAGGCAACCTGCGGACTCTTCGCAGACTGCGAGGCTTTGTGAACTTACAGTTAATCCAATTTGAACATGCCGTTGCATACTTAATATGTTCCAGTTATGTGATGTTTATAATGAAGTAATTTTGACCTCAAATAACAAATAAGGTACACTCTTGTTCCAATGAAGCGTTCAGATACTTAGGGTTATCGAAACGTATTTTTGGGGCCACATAGTCAACATAATGAGGACGGAACATAAAGTCAAGGTTACGTTCATCCAACGTTAAACAAAATATTACCACAACAGTGATAATGATTGAAATACATCCAAATGAAATGCACACTGTGTTTTGATATTCCCCCAATGAAGAAATAATCAATACATAACACTGGTTGACAAAATCCGAAAAAAAAGTGTTGAGACCCAAGAGCTCCATGCCAATTTCCTTTAACTTGGGTCCCAAAACCATTTTGACCTTCAACGATTTGAATTTTTCTTCACAAATCGACATAAAAAATTGAAAATATGATATTTTTTTAGAATCACTCAAATAACTGCCTCAGCTTAAATATAAATGCTCCATATTTCTTAGTCTTGAATAAGCAACGTTGTCGAAGAAAGCGTTTCAGTCCGACTTCACCGGAAAAAGTTATAACCGTTTAGAGGCAGCATATGTTTTCAAAAAAAAAAAAAAGCAAAATACAATCAACCCCCTAAAGCGGATCCCCTTGAGGAGGGTCTGGAGTGATACATGGAGTTTCATATTCTTGGTTTCATCTTAGAATATCTCGTGATCCATCGTATATAGAAAGTTACTTTATTGAGCAAAGTTGTTCAGCAGATCAAGGCCTTCAGGATGGTAAACTTAAAAGTTCAGAATTATCTCACTACGTGGCGCTAGTGTGCATGTAAAATTACTGAATAGCCATAATCTAGACAACCTTGACATAAAGGAAGTTGGTGCCTTCGACAAATATGTTTGAATGGCTAAGGCTTTTTGGATAGTGTAAACATAAGTTGAGAATTCATCCGCTACATGATGCTAGAGTACATGTAACTTCTTGTTTTACCTGTATCCTGAGATCTAGATCATTCATGAATTTACTGTCTTGCGGAAAGTTATTCGGGAAATCATGACCGCGAAACCCTTAAAAGTTCAGAGTTATCTCACTACGCTGTACATGTAAAATTACTGAATAACGCGAATCTCGAGATCCTTCGGCAAATATGTTCAAGTGGTCAAGGCCTTTTGGATTGTGTAAACATTAGTTCAGAACTCGTTCGCTACGTAGCGCTAGTGTACATGTGCATTATATGTATAAACTGTATTTTGAGATCTAGACCAACTCTTAATTTACTGTCTGAAAATTATGCAAAACAGGTGTCTATTTCAAACTGCCTATATTTCTGTCCAGTACTCAAACTTCTACTTGGTTTTTGACGCGCTTTGAACGAGCTTTAGCCTGCTCTCAACTTAGTATTCTAGATGCACTTCCACATTTATTTATTGAGAGCTTTCTATGCCATTACCATTTTTGCATCAGTATACTTGTGTGACAAGTACAATCATACATTATGTCGAGGGAAGTCGAGAAATTATCCAAGCAGAAACATTTCTTGTCCGGACCGGAATTCGAACCCAGCCGTCTCCAGCATGGTTTTACTTTGTAGCTGCTCCTTTACCAACTGAGCTAAGGGAGACCCCCTGCCAGTAGTCAAGCACAGATTTCCCTGAAGTTCTCTGCAGAACTTCCCTGACGTTTTCTGCAGAACTTCCATGATGTTCTCTGCAGAACTTCCCTGAATTTCCTGCAGAACTTCCATGAAGTTCTCTGCAGAACTTTCAAGAAGTTCTCTGCAGAGCTTCCATGAATTTCTCTGAAGAACTTCCATGAAGGACTTACCCGAAGTTTTGGGAAGAACTTTTCTGGAGAACTAACCCGAAGTTGTCAGAAGAACGTATCAAAAATACCCATGTTGGGGTAATCAGTCTCTGTGCACTAGCGATAAACATTCAGTACAGAGTTCACAGGCAGACCAGCGCCACGCAGTGAAATAATTCTGAACTATGAAGTCGACCGTCTGGAAGGCCATGGTTACGCGAATAAATTTCCTGAAAACAATGAATTCATACATGATCTAGATATCAAAATACAGGTATTACAAACAGTTCACATGAACACTAGCGCCACGTAGTTGACGAATTTAATGTGTACACCATTCAAAAAGCCCTAACCCCTCGAATATCTTTCTCGAAGATGCCATCTTGCTATTTGTCAATAATCTCGAGATCCAGATTATACAATAAGTTTACATGCACACTAGCGTCACGGAGTGAGATAATTCTGAACTGTTGAGTCGAGCGTCTGCAAGCTCAAATTTTACAACTAACTTTCCTGAAAACAGTAAATTTATTCACGATCTAGATCTCAAAATACAAAAATATACAAAGTTCACATGTACACTAGCGCCACGTAGCGAATGAGTTCTGAACTAGTGTTAACACCATCCCAAAGGCCTCAACTAACCAAACATCTTTGTCCAAGACGCCAACTTGCTATAGGTCAAGAATCTCGAGATTCAGGTTATAAAGTAAGTTTACATGCACACTAGCGCCGCGTAGGAGATAATTCTGAACTTTTAAGTTTACCATCCTGAAGGTATTGATTTACTGAACAACTTTTTTCAAGGAAATAGCTTCCTATATACGAAGGATCACGAGATATTATCTGATGAAACAACAAAGGTCAATGCCCATATATCATTTTAGACCACCATCAAGGGATGGCGCATGTCAGGGGGTTTACTGTACTTTGCTGTTTTTTTTGCTAAAATATGCTGCCATTCAACAGTCATAACTTTTTCTGGTGAAGTCGGATCGACACACTTTCTTCTGCAAAGTTGTTTGCTAAAGTCTGAAATCTTCTGGAGCATTTACATTTAAGCTGAGGCAGTTTTTTTGATGCTAACTTGTGAAGAAAAATGCAAATCGCATGGGGTCAAAATACGATTTTCGGTGGTTTTTGGACCCAAACTAACGGACTCGGGGTCTACAATTCTCTGTCGACCAGTGTAATCTGATCGTACTAGCAAATGGTTAATGTCAAGAGGTTGTTGTTATTGTATAGACCTCACAAAAAAATTTTTTAAAGCGCTTATTATGCAACCTCCATAAGCTACATATTTATAATTTTTATTTTTTAACTTTTTCACCAGGATCATAGTATTTTCATTTTTTGCTGCCTTAACTAATTAATATAAGTAAAATAGCTTCCTTCGTAAAGCTGAAATAAATGATCTCCACAAGCAAAATAAACAGTTGTTAGATTACTGGTAATGTGTAATGACCATAAGCTGTTAGGTTTTTGAATTAACTCTGTCAAAACAAAATGCCACTGCAATGTATGCATTTTTTTTAAATAAGTTTGTCCCGGTGTACAGTGCTGTGTTTCACATATGGCCTATAGAGTTCCCATATGCCATAATTGGGTCACACCATACTAGGAACGTATACCCGTAACTACTACATATACTTCCCTAAGCTCAGTCAACAAAGGCGCAGCTACAAAGCTACACCATGCTGGACTCCATGGGTATAGGGTATGGTTGTACTTACCACACAATAATATGCACTTATGTTAAAATGATACTGGCATTGAAAGCCTGTTGAAGTGCATTTCGAAGACTTGCGAACAGGGGTGTACGAATAATTTTGGTTGTATTTTTCCCTTAAAGCTTTGTAGAAACGTAAAAATTGATACCCTTAGATTTTATGTACGTTATTTCCTCCGGCGAAATCACCCATTTTGTGCGGCCAAATTCTATATTAAACAAACTTCACTAATTGGAAGCTTCTGCGGTGAACTACCAGCATTGACAAACGGTGATTACGGTGGACATACTTTTCCATATCAATCATCATCATCAAGTAGGATAATGGTCCTTTATGGAAGCCTCATGCTTTCGGCAAGTCTTCATCATAAGTTTTTCTGAACCCTGATAAAATCCAAATTGTTACTTGGGTGGTATGTTAGTCAACTTTTACACAGTGTTTTCCTAGCACTGAATTCGACGTTGAAATTTAAAGACTTCAGTGCAGTGGGTATCGGTTATTTTTCGATAAAACAAACAAAATATACTTACGATTCGGTATGAGCACCATCGCTAGACCACACAGTACTTCCAGCCCGCCGACCGACCGACGGTACCACTTGGAGGGCAGCTTGAAGTCGAACATCGATGAGAACGGAAACACTTTGGCATATTTGACGTAATTCTTTCGCTGAAATAGTAGAAAGAGAGTGAGAGAAAAACACGGTCAGATTAGTCGAATCAAGGTGATGGATTTCGGAAAACAAATCTGGTTTTTATTACCAGCGAATCAATCCCATTTGCAGCTAATATATCTTCCAAATTGAACTGGAAATGTGCAAAAATAGAATGTGATTCTAATGCGTGCTCTGTTCTCTGCGCGATTCGATGATGATACCATAAAAGCTTTACGTCAGCAACCGTGCGTCTCCATCAGACAACCACACTTTAGCAGCTCGATTAAAGCAAAGAATCCAGGGAAAGAGGCAGTTTATTTTTAACAACCTGCACCATCAGATCACATCTCAACCACGAATTGTCAACAGTTTGAAATAATCGCATCGACAGCGACACGTTTTCGTCCACATTCGTAGATTGCCCGGGGTCAGCAAGGACACAAGTATCGCTCCAACGCAGATGTATCACGTGTTGTGTTTCGCAAACACGCGCGCCTTCACCCGGAATGTTTATTTTCATATTCCACTTGAAAATCCAATTTTTATTGACTTCCAAAAATTCACATGTCTAGAGAGATTCCGGAAATCCTCCGTAGTATGGCTGAACACGGATCAGCTGTGTAGATGTGGGCTGGGTACATTAGAATCGCATAAAGCACATTCGATCGTCAAGTCGAAGTTTGTTTACGTTGAGTGTGGAATGAATCGCGAAGTGAGGCAGAAGAAGAACGAAAGCAAAAAAAAAAGTGATCTAGTGATCTATGAGAGAGGAGAGCAAAGAGTGGGTGCCTTGAACCTGACACATCACCAATCCCAATCTTTCGTCGATTCAGATTTAGTTGAATGGGATTCACGAGAGATGTGTGAGGAGAAGAATGCCCTATTTTTAGACCGAAGTGGAAAAATTCTTCAAGTTCATCAGCAGTCACCGAGAGGATCATCACTAACTGCCATGCACATCAGACCGTCAAACGGTACGATCACTGATCATTTCACTACTGATAGGTGATCTATTCCTTACAGTGCACAACCAGTTCATGTAGAACTAATGTAAAAACGATTTGCGAATGGGTGTTTATAAATATACAATGCGGCTCCTTCTTTGCATGCCGACAGAAGACGCTGCTTGACGTTTGTGTACAATATCTTACACTCCGGGCGTTCGGCTAGGTCGGTTTGTCAGGTTATTATGTGAAACGTCGGTAGAACGACGTCACGATGACTGACGCGCACCTACATCAGACGCAAGCTGAGCATCGTGTCTTTTAGAAAACCTGATGAGCTATTACATAAGTTTTGAGGAATGTTTGGAATAAGTGATGGACGCAAACCAGAGAAGGTACGTGAGGTTATGGTTTTCGGGATTATAAGTAGAGAACGAACATATGTTTCGAGGGTCAGCAGAATAGGATTTGAAATGGCTATTACAAATGGTAATAGGATTGGGTAACAGTAGTGTAACTATCCTTTATCACTTTCTTACTATTTCGAAACACAATTTTGGAGATTCAATTCTTGGTTTTAATTGTATTGATGTTGGTGAAACAGTATCGTAAATATTTACAACTATTACATATTTGCTTGTATTATTTCCCAAATGAAACTCAATAAATAATTTTGAAAATACTGGAGATGGTTCACACAGGGAAGATGTTGGGATGGCGATGGCGAAAAAAGAACAATAATTCAAAGATAATTCAATGGAACAAATTTGCCTTAACTCCTACGTTTATTAAGCGTTCTACAAAAATGCTTCGGCGTCTTGCCGGGTGGTCTCACGACAGTTGGCCGGAATCTTAACCATGGCCGATAAAAAGATGGATACCAGCATGTTTTCCAACTCTTTCGTGGCCTCGACGATCAGCTGCTCCTCCGTTTTGGCCACGAAATTATTGGAGTAGATCCTTTGTTTGTGGTTCACCCAAAAAATTTTCATCGGTCGCTGCCAGGGACCTGGCAACCCTATCCAATTTACTAGCGTTTGACAGCATGCAACATATCACGAGCCTTATTTGAATAAGGCCCGTCTGACTACGGGAAGGAACGCCAGTATTGTTTACAAACAATGAATCTTTTGACGTTTGGTTGTTAGAGATGTTGGCTACAGGAAAATCAATGCCCGCCAGGCCCCTGGTCGCTGCTCTTGGCATAAGAGGTCTGGCCAAAAGACCACATTCTCCTTCCTCGGCTTGGACATTCCCTCCTCGCTGATCGTTAACCACAGAAGGACCTTCTTCGGGAACTTGGTGTGGGAGTTATCATAATGTAGGACTACGTTTCTCTTTTCTATACCGGGTGTCATTTCAAAATTTTCAAAAATGAGAGTGTTACGCTAAGGTTAAAGGTTTTTGAACGCTAATAACTCTCATCCAAGAATACACCATTCGATTGGAGAAACTTACAATTTGTTTGCATTTAAATTTTAACTGTTAGTAGAAGTAGTTCAATTTTGACGTAGACTACGTCTTACGGCACGGGTAGGATGTCACATGAAAATTTGAAAATAGCGTCCGTCACGAAATATTGAAACAAATTAAACGCTAATAAGAACTGTATCGAAAATAAGTTATCCACATATTTTTCTTTCAAATCATATAAAAAAATGGTGTTTTATTCAAACAAATGGATGATTCTTTATTCTACGGGATTGAACTTGAACATTGTGAAGTCCGGATGAAATTAATATTATTCTTTCACGAATTTGCGAATTTTTGATCGAACACTTTTCATCAAGTTCCGGACAAGTCACAATCGCCAATAGACGATTTTCACACCAACTCGTCTTCGTGGTTGGCAGCACCCTCTCAGAACCCAATTAAACTTTGTGGGTGTACAGACTATGCCTTATCAAGCAACTTTGCATACTTTGTTTTTTTCAAAATTTGTCTAGACTACCATTTGAAAAGGGCTTAAGTTTTTTGATCGTTTTTTTTTTTTAAATCAAAATAACTCAAAAAGGACAATAATTACAAAAAAGTGATGTATGGGTGACTTTTAGAAAATCGTCTGAACTTTTATGAAAAAAATGGTTAGAATTGTAAAATCGATTCTTACACGCTAAAAAAACAAATTTAATTTATAAATCTTTCTCATACAAAGTAAATTTCTTTGGATTATCCTTTGAATCAGAAAACCTTGTAGTTGAAAATTGATTTTCTGAAATAGGTACAAATCAATGAAATTTCTGTGTACCAGGAATTGTCTTTACGTGGCTATATAACTCCTCAAGTTCTTCTGACATTTTTGCATTCTGTTCAGCTGATATGAAACAGAAATTCAGTTTTGTAATACTTTTATTTGTCTGTTCAACTGCCCAGTCGTATAGTTCCAGAGAAGTTTTGATTGTGTTTCCATAATCTTGAGCAAGGCTTGCTCTCTTTGCCATTCGCTTGAGAGTACCACCAATAGAATCACATGGACCTTTCCCATGAGACGTTGCAAGAAGTGCCATCCTGCTTCCAATCCATACTTGGACTTGAAATTGCACAAGCTGGTAAAGTTCTTTTTGTTCTTCTAATGGGCCACGGCTCCATCTGTCATGAGAATAATTTTTGAGCAATATATTGAATTTTGTTTAATGAAATCTAGCAATTTTGATAGAAACAACTGACCTGCTCCATGAGTCATGGGTCAATACTTCAGATATTATGATAAATCTTTTGTTTTCCAATTTATTGTCTTTCTTGTAATAGACTTCAAAAGGGTGTATAGTTGCTTGAGCATTATTCCAATGGTAACCCTGAGCTGAATTTTGAATGATAAAATTCTGATTCTGAAAAGTCACAAATTACAATTATTTCACCCTCTTTTAGGGAATCTTTTTTGTTTCGCAGAAAAGAAGATTGTTGCTTATAAATGAAATCATGAGTTATGAGTCTACCAAATTTTTCAACAAAATACGGAACAAGCTCGTCTACAGGCTTTATAATTGTTGCCATGTATGCTTCTTTCAAAGACATCATTAATAAACGCTTCTGTACATGTTCTCCCTTACCATTCTGGATTTCAGTACCACCTGTGGTATAGTAAATTTTATCACTTGAGTGATATTAGGTATAGGCACAGAGAACAGACATCCAAGCTGGAGTGTCCTTCGTGTGTAAATTTCTGTAACGGCAATCTTAAAATTACAACTCGTTTCCGTTAGTTTTGGTAAATCGTATGTTGATGGCGCCACTTTCCCGCCTCGAGATTTGATAGTCTGACAATTTTAGTTTGGTGAAACCTAGACTAGGCGGTGTTGTTTTTCCAACGGTTTGCCTTTAAAAATTTACACAGTAAGTTGAAAAAAAATAATGTTCGAGCCTGGATGTCTGTTCTTTGTGGTATAGGTTTGAATGAAATTCATTATTTCTACCCAGTATTAACCTGTAGGTAACACAACGTTTATTTTAGGTAGAAAATAATAAATATTGTCAGAGTTAATAATTAAATGGTTTTTGGTAATAAACAGGTAAATTAATTGTATTATAACTAAAGTTTAAAAAAATGGTAGCCTTGATTTTTCAAACATTTATAGACCCTTAAAAAATCCAAATTGTCATTATAATTAAATTTAATTGGCTTCTGTGAGGTTGTTAGGACCAAATTATAAGACGAGTTGGCGTGATACACGGTAAAAATAGGACATGAAAAAGTTGTTGTTAGAAAAACTTGTAATGTATGGCGAACTTTCAGACAATTATATTGCCTTTATTATGAAAAAAATTTGTTCAATTCTAACATAGCCATTTTTTGCAAATTGACTTTATATGTTAACATTTTTTTTTAGCATGCAAGAATCGATTTTACAATTCTAACAATTTTTTTCATAAAATTTCAGACAATACATCACTTTTTGGTAAGTTTGGTCCTTTTTGAGTTATGTTGATTTAAAAAAAATCGATCAAAAAACTTAAGCCCTTTTTAAAACGTAGTCTACATAAATTTTGAAAATACAAAGTGTACAAAGTCGCCTTAAAAGACATAGTCTACACACCCACAAAGTTTCATTGGATTCTGAGAGGATGCTGCCAGCCAGAGTTGGCGTGAAATTCGTTCGATGTCTTCATTCGAAATCAAAATAAAGACTGTATTCGATGAAATTTGGACACACAAAATAGGTCATCAAAAATTTTCCTTGAGCCCGATTCTTCTGAAACTTTCTGGAAATAAAGTACTACTAAATGGTTAAGTTTTGACATCATTGGTTTATTGAACCTCTGCTCCCAACCCAAATGCTCGCACCTTTGCCTTGACCCCTTTCATCAAATTTTGGGCAATGATAGGACCGACTTGCTTACTTACTTTTAACCACACTTTCTTTAGTTCAAGTTCATTTTCTATCAGTTTTGGAGTTTTAACGAGCTTTGCCTTCATGATTGCCCAACATTTTTCAATTGGATGAAGTTCCGGAGTGTTTGGAGGGTTGACGTCTTTTGGTACAAAAACTACATTATTATCTTTGTACCAGTCTAAGACGGGCCGGGAATAGTGGCAAGATGCCAAATCCGGCCAAAACAGTGTCGGGCCATCGTGAGATCTCAAGAAGGGCAGAAGCCGTTTTTGGAGGCATTCGTCCTTGTAGATTTGTCCGTTGACGGTCCCAGAGGTGATGAAGGGCTGACTCTTTTTGCCACATCCGCAGATCGCTTGCCAGACAAGGAATTTTTTGGTGAATTTCGACAGTTTCTTCTTCCGTACACCGGCCAATTTAGAGGTGGCGACGTAGTGTTCCTGTCCTGGCATTTGTTTGGTGTCGGCTTTAATGTAGGTCTCATCGTCCATCACAATGCAGAACGGGTTTGTTAGCCACTCCCTGTACAGTTTTCTTGCACGAGTTTTGGCCACCGAAATCTGTTTATCGCTCCGGTTCGGTGCCTTCTGGACCTTGTACACATGTAATCCAGAACGTTTCATTGTTTTCTGCACAAAACAAATTGAAACTTTCGCCTTTTTCGCAACATCCCTGATCGAAATGTTGGGATAACGCTTAAATTGGTTCAATACCATCCTGGCCTTCTCCGGATCTGATGTGCCACGTTTTTTGCCACTACAATTTTTCCGCTTGGTTGTCTTAGGGCCTGTTCATAAACCACATAGACTATTTTTTTTAAATCACAGATCCCCCCTCCCCCCTCGTAGACTTTTCTCCTTACAATTTTTTGAAATTTTGTATGGAGCGTAGACATTGGTCAAAAAACCTCCCTCCCCCAGAAAAGTCTACGTGGTTTATGTATAGCCCCTTACGGTCCTTGAACGTTTTGATCACATGAGATACGGTTGAATGTGCGATTCCGAGCTGTTTTCCGATCCATCGATGAGAAGCGTTTGGGTTTTCGAAGTGAGTGCCCAAAATTTGTTGGCGCACTATTTTTCATTCGAAGCCATCACTGAAATCACTCGACCGATTGTCATGAAACTCATTACACAATTGACACAACACAATGAAATACATTCAGTTAAAATTTCAATATTTTTTACCCACGCGCTAAAAAGTTACGAACAATTGCGTGTGTCCAAATTTCATCGAATACAGTCTTTAGCGTTCGATGGGCCGAAGCTGATGGCAATTAGGCGGATTGCTCAACGATATCTATACCCTTTTTCGTGAGCCATTTGAGAGTTGTTTTGGCGTAAAGGTCGGTATCGTGTTCGAAAGAAATTTCTTTTTCTATCTCAATCCTATGTTAAATTCCGTTTACTGAAACGGAAAAGTAAAGAATCGAAAAGAAATTTCTGCAGCAGTATCCACCTGAGAAGAACTAAAAATTAAATTGGAATTTGTAAGGTTTCCAGGCAAACTAATGGGAGCTGTCACTTTTACTTTCGGAAAAATATCCCGCTCAATTATTCCGTAAGTGAAGGTGACATTTCGTTCCATGCAGATCAATTGTCAAAATTCCGCTTGGTAATATTGAACAAAATTCCGTAACCTCTCTACTTTTTAGGTCGATACTGGCCTTAATCCGGCCAAAACAGTGGAGGGGTACTTTGCTTCTGATATAAAGGCAGTGTTCCTTACTTAACTTAGGGTGTCCTAAGAAGATCCACCATTTCCAAACTCCGCACCAGGATAATCCACCATTATGAGTGTTCCTGGTGCAGAGTTTGGATATCAAGCCAAGTTTTTGTTCAATGGTATTTTTTACCATAAAAAGAACAATGTTTAATTAACACGCGAAAATCCTTTTTATCCATTGTCTAGAAAATCACATAAGCAGCGTGACTAAAAACCACTGTACACACTACCAAAATGTCATGTAAATTTCTGTCCCCTGAGATCGACACATACAAGCGTCCTTTAGCACATAAGAATGAGTTGAAAGGGATGAGAAAATAAATTCAATCAAACACATCTTTTGTCGAATTGCGTGTTTGTCAGTTTCAGGAGACATCATGTTTACGTTCCCCGACTTTTTGCAAGCAGGAATTACGTCTCGTGTAAAATTCACAATTTCTAAGTGTGTAGCTTCTGAACTAATAATCGTGAAATTTATTTTATTTTATAAAAATTAAACTAATTGGAGCCGTGCACGTTCTAATGACACCTAGGCGGCACTCATGTGCATGTAATGGTCAAACCAAAACTAACATAATAACTCTTAGAGCATCTCCAGGAGTGTTGTAGTTCTAGATTCATTTTATATGTCAGTTATAAATTTTTCTCTTGGGAAAATATATAACAAACATACCCTCTCTTCAGCAGCAGTTCCAAATGTTGTTCCAAACCTAAAGACTTGAATGTTTGTCTATAATTGATTCTCAAAACTTCTGTGGGCATATTCTCAGAATTCCTTAGGAATTCTCCTCAAATTTCCGCTGTAATACCTCTCAAAACTCCTTTGGAATTTCCCTCAGAATTACTATCCCCTTCGAATTTATCTAGAAATCTCAGAAATCGTCTGGAATTTTCCTCAGAATTCCCTTAGAATCATCTCTCTTGAACAAAATTTTTTTAGAATTCCGCTAGAATTCTCCTCAAAATTCAGTTACAATTCTTCAGTTGCAGTTCTCCTCAGAGTTCTTCTGCAATTCTCATCAGAATTCCTGTAGAATTAACCTTGGAATTACACTGAAATTCTCAAAATTCCACTCAAACTGCCTTCAGAAGTCCTGCGGAATTCTCCAGAAGTCCACTGGAATTCTTCTCAGAATTTCTCTAATATTCTCCTCAGGATTCTTCTTAAATTCTCATCAGAATTCCTCTGGAATGCCTCTCAAAATTTCGCTGGAATTTCTCCAGTATTCCTCTGGAATTTCCCCTCATAATTCCTTTAAGATTCCTCTCAGAACTTCTCTGGAATTCCCCTTAATATTCGTCTAAATCATTTTCGGTTCTATACCTAATTTAAATATTTCACAATATGGATAAATTCTCGAAAAAAATTGAAAAACAAAGAAATAGGGAAATGATGGTAATAACAAAGAAATGGGGATATGATGGTCAGCGAGTTCAGACTTGTTGGTGCAACTTTATTAACGAAAAAGTAGAACATATACAAGATTCAAACAGATGCACGACCGGACGTTGATTCAAAGTTTGACATTTGACTTGATTCCATAGACACTACCACAATGACAAAAAAAATATAACTTGGATGAAACGCGTTTCAAATTTGAACAAAAATAGAACAACGTAGTATTCAAGTTTTAAATTTTAACATGAAACTGTTCGAAATTATCCAACTAGAACGCCTTGCTGAAGTTGCCTTTGTTATAAATCCAGTTCTATTTTATAACGACCATACACTCCTGGAGATGTCAAAAGGCTTCTTCTTCTTCGTCTTTTAGCATTTCAAGCTAATTGCTTTCACAATTAGCTTATTGCTTGCTCTCAACTTAGTGTTCTAAATGCACTTCCCAACTATTAATTAAGAGCTTTCGATGCCAAGTACCATTTTTGCATTAGTATGATTGTGTGGCAAGTACAATCCATACGCTATGCCCAAGGAGTCGAGAAATTTTCCTTTACGGAAAATACCTAGACCAGACCGGGAATCGAACCCAGCCACCTCCGGCATGGTGTTGCTTTGTAGCTGCGCCTTTACCGACTGAGCTAAGGGAGGACCCAATGTCAAACGGCTATGAGTGTTTAAACGCGGTAGTAAGGACACCGAGCATGCACCACGGTCTGGTCGGCTAAAAGAGGTGGTTACACCGGAAAACATTGAAAAAAGTCCACAAAGTCGTTTTGGCAAACCGTAAAGTGAAGTTGCAGGAGATAGCTGACATTTTGAAGATCGCAAAGGAGCGCGTGAGTTTTATTTTGCACAATTATTCATGAGAGAGCTATTTTCTAAACGGTTGCAGCGTTTGCTCACAGTTGGACCAAAAACAAGAACAAGTCGATGATTCCGAGTCCTGTTTGAAGCTGTGTTGGTGAAATAAAAAGGACTTTTTGCGTCGGTATGTAACGATGGACGAAACATGGATCCATTACTACACTCCTGAGTCAAGTCGATAGGCAGCTGAGTGGACAGCAGCCGGTGAATCGCAACAATCAGCTGTAAAAGTTATGGCGTCCGTTTTTTGGGATACGTTTTGAGCTGCTTCCGCACCCACCATATTCGCCAGATTTGGCCCACAGCGACTACTACCTGTTAGCAGACATAAACAAATGCTCACTGGAAAGAAAATCGCTCGAATCAAGAGGTAATCGACGAGACAGACGCCTATTTCGAGACCAGAAATAAATCGTTCTACAAGAAGGGAATAGATATGTTAGAGAAACGCTGGAGTGAGTGTATCGCTCTTGAAGGAAACTAATGAATAAAGTCAAATTTTACAAAACAAAAAATATTTTCATCGTAAGACCGGGATCTTTTCAGCCGATGTGTTACAGTCAGGTATCCTATAGTACAGCGGGTGGGATCATTCACCCACCCTGAGTACTCAGCTGTAGTGCAACCAATTGACCTGTTCTTGGAAACTGCTTAATTGGCTGCAAGACAGCCGAGAAATTAGGATGGGCGGATGGAACTACCCACCGTAATATACAAGACCCAGTTTGTTTTCGGTTACATTTAGTGACCGTGTGACGCTGCTGAGAATTTGACCGAGTTCCTTCATTAGGAATGACGAGATCATAAAATTAGGTTTGTGTCATTTATTCACCGTCAATTCTACCCCTTCCACTTACACAAATGTAAACTAAAATAAAAATTGCTACAAATCTGTTCTATAGTCATTCACGGCTCATTACGAGTGTAAAGTGACACATAAATTAAATCTTCTCAGTGTCAACACAATATCCACAGGGTGTGTCACAAATCTTAACCAGATTACGTTAGCGCAGATCAAGTTAACCACCCTCTCTGCGAAACGGCTCTTAAAAAAAAAACTAGGACGCGCAGGACTGTTTGTAATGCTAAGAGAGTAGACTCTACATTTTTCCCAAATAATTAAAAAAAAAACAAAAACCTACCAGCCAGTACTTTACGGCTTGATAACGTCGGGACGCGCAAGATAAATTTAGATTTGAAATGAAAATAGCAAGACGCGAACAGTTCGTCTGTCGACATGCGATTCTGCCAACGTGGAACTGTCCTCGCTCTGTGGTGCACACATTTCGCCGGATCAGAGTAAGCCAAAAAACAACTCGCGCAATGTTGCACTTTTCGTGAAAACAGAAAAACCGTACTTGTCAACATTGTGCTTCCTATTCTGTCCCAGTGAGGATCACATGCGCGATTATTTCACTATCAGGTGATTGCTATACACTTTTCCCGGGCAGATAAGAGGTAAAATATCTGAGGATAATAACCATAAAAATGTTCCCACAATATCATCCCAATTTCAAATTGAGGTAATATGCAATACCAAAATAGTACCTCTTAGGTATTTACAGATATCGTAAATAACTAGTTTTGTTATTCAAAAAATATTTTGTTTGCAATTCTATGCTATTTTAGGTAAGAGTTTACCGCTTTGCAGCGCTCATCAATACCGACTTCAGCTATCAAGATATGGTCAAATTTGGTATTCATAATTTTCTCCTGCTTTTAGGAATGAGGGAAACATCAAAACTGCTGTAGAGATCTTGTAAAAATTTCACTAGAAATTATGTCTCAAGAAATACCTTTGATGAAAAAAACGACGGTACAGAAACACAAAAATTACAGTCTGGTATACTGCCGGTGGAAGCATAACTGTCCCATATAACATTTGTATGTTTTTGATTTTTTTATGCCTACCACAGCCATTTGATATGTTCTTTCATAATATAATTTAAACAACTGTTTTTAATTCTAGAAAAATCGTAAATACGATGAGTGAATTTTTCCCACCTGAAAGGATGCATATTTGTCACACTGAGAGTCATTTTTATTCTAGTGGGACAAATATGCGTCCAATTTTCAAGTGGGACAAAGGCATTTTTCCGAAATTGATTATTTGTATCATGGGACAATAATGTGTTCACCGGCAGTATAACTGATAAATATAATATATATATATATAAAAAGCTCGTCGTCGTGCGTCAATCAGACTAAGGCCGGTGTGGCCTCTGCTGTACATTGAAGTTGTTTCCATTGTAATCGGTCCATGGCTGTACCTCGCCAGCCTCGCTGTCTGCGGAGGGTCCGCAGGTCGCCTTCTACTTGATCAATGCACCTTGCTCGTTACGCGCCTCTTCTTCTTGTACCTGTCGGTTCGTTTTCGAGAACCAATTTCACAGGGCTGTCGTCCGACATTCTTACGACATGCCCAGCCCATCGTAGTCGACCGATTTTTGCGATGTGTACGATGGGAGGTTCTCCCAGCAACTGGTGCAATTCGTGATTCATTCGCCTCCTCCACGTTCCGCAAAAGCTCAAAAAGCTTACAAAACATATAAAAAAGGAAATAACAGGTAAAATTTAGCAATCAATTTGAACATATGCGATCAACTGAATTTTACCATCAGTAATCCATTTGAAGATAATTCAAAAATAGAACTTGAAACCTCAACAATGCTTCTCAACAAAAATCCCTCTCCATGGCTGGATTTTGTACCTGGACGCTGGTGGGAGGGCCCAATCTCATGTTAATGATGCATTGGATATAGCTGATTTAAGATAGATGTCGCTAGGTCACGTCATTGTATGACCTTCTACTCTAATGAATTGTGAGAGTTTCATGTGAGAGCCAAAGGTCGAGCCACACAAAGTAGTGATAATATCACACTCGATCCTCTTTCTATTTAATAGCCGCGTCGTAGCACGCATGTATACAAGCACTAAAGTTGAGTGTGATATCGGCGGGTTGGGCCGCAAATCACTAAAAATACAATCATAGATAGATTTATTCAATTTTGAAAACGTTTAATATTCAATTTGGGCTGGAAGTTTGAACTGTGTCATAGAATTTGCTATCCAGTGGACTTCTAGACTGTGGCCATAAGTATTGTGGTTTTGTGGGATTGTTTTTGTTTAGGAACTCAGAGTATCGTATCACTGGGGCTTGTCATTGGTGGGTTTGTTCAGAATGAAAGAGGTGTGCTACCGGCGGGGTTTCAAGTAGTTCAAGTAGTTAAGGGACACGACAGGATGTGCACTTTTCATTGGCGTGGCAATTCTTTCATTGTTGTTTACTCATTGATTGTCACTAAACACCAAAAATACCTAATATTAATTATAATTTAAATATGTGCGGTATACGACAGCCGACATTCTTATTTATTTATTTATTTATTTATTTATTCATTCGTCAATCAGATGTAGACTACTTCTATGATTTCGCAGATTTTTGAAATATTTTATTAATTTTGTCTTAGGCATATTTAGATCAATCATTTCACAATGCTGATTGTACGCGGCATTCATCTGATTTAGCGGTCCAAATTTAGCGTAGTTTGTACGATGACGATCCAACACGAATAAATTTCTATTGCGTAATTGTCGAGTAGAAGCATAAAAATTTAATTTTGATAATATATCACTTGAGTCAATACGTTGCGAAATTATGTCATTTAAGAATGAAACCATAGCATATTCCCGACGCTCTTTCAAGGTTTGAATGTTGATAAGCATGCAACGTGCTTCATATGATGGAAGAGGGAATACCGTTCACCCTAACTTACGTAGTGCATATAATAAAAACTGCTTTTGGATTGACTCTATTCGTTCTTGATGTTTTTTCATATATGGTGACCAAACAACACTACAATAATCTAATATAGACCTTACATATGCAATATAAAGTATTTTAATTGTATAAGGATCTTGAAAATGATAGCTGAAACGTTTTATAAAATTTAACATATTGCTTGCTTTATGAACTATTGTGTTATAATGATCCACAAATATTAATTTAGAGTCTAAAATAATTCCTAAATCTCTTATTTTATCACATTTTTCAACATGTTGATTACCTAATACAATTGCAACACTTGGTGTACTTTGTTTTCTGCTGTAAGTTATGTGATTACATTTTTTAACATTTAGTTTTAATAGACTTTTACAACACCACTTATGGAAAAAATTGTATTTCATTCTGAAAAACATACATATCATCTTTATTACTGACTTCTGAAAATAGCTTCATGTCATCGGCATAGATAAGAACATTGAGATTTTTTACAATTGATGAAATATCGTTAACATATAAAATGAAAAGAAGAGGACCTAAATGAGAGCCTTGGGGAACTCCCGATGTGACATGGATTTTATTTGATTTTTTCTCATTGAATCTTACTATTCGCTGGCGGTCAGTTAAGTACGACTCAATCCATTTGAGGAGTCTCATATCAATTTCAATTTTTCAAGCTTGAAAATCAACATTGGAATATCAATTCTATCAAACGCTTTGCTGAAGTCGGTGTAAAGAGCTTCTACGTGATTACCACTGTCCATTGCAGTTACTGAATAATTTACAAATTCTAATAGGTTTGTAGTAGTTGAACGGCCTTTAAAAAAACCGTGCTGTGCAGTCGTCACTATATGCTTTATTTGACTTAACATATTTTTGTTAATAATTGATTCGAAAAGTTTAGGAATCATGAAATAATGGCAATACCACGGTAATTTTTGATATCTGATTTTTTACCTGATTTGTAGATGGGTACTAAGAAAGACTTTTTCCATCCATTTGGAATTTTTCCCGATTCAAGTGACATATTGAACAGCCAGAATAAGGGGGATGTGAGTTCAGTTGCTAAATTTTTCATAAATACTGGTGGGATTCCATCTGGTCCTGAACCTTTACTTGCGTCTAAATCTTTTAAACCTTTCAAAATATCTTGCACATTAATTTGACTGATACCTACATTACTTGAAAAATCAGGAAAGTATGAAAAGTATTCAAAGTCACGATCTTTGTCAGAAAATTTACAATATGTTTCTTGAAAAAATGTTGCAAAAAGGTTACAGATATCTTCTGAATTGTCTCCTTCTTTTTCGTCCAAAATCATTTTTGAGGGAAAATTTCAAATTATAGCAAACCATAGAGAGATGTTACTTTGGTATAGCAACTTGCAGCATATAAACAACATGAAAGTGGCATCTCAAATAGCCTGGTCTCATTGATCCGAACTACAGGGAATGGCTCTCTCCATCTTTTCGGGATTTGCCGTATATCGTTGTAATGCGGAATTGTAAATTAACGATTTTATGATTTTCTTTTTGCAGTATTTTGAACCGGTCCAAAACGCCCTACTCTAACCACCTAACCTAACCTATCCTTGTTCCTTCCCATGGAGTTCATGTGGTCTGAATAAACTAGTTCGCCATTACCCCTCCTTCATCATCGGCTTTGGACTGACTTGCGCTCCAAATGCTGCAGAATGAAAAATAAAAAAAAAACAATGCTTCTCAACGAAACTGTTAGGGATAGCTCAGCAAAAAATTGTGATCTTTTTGCTTTTTTTTCTTCAAAAAAAAAAGACATTTTCTGAAAAATATGGTGGTCGTGATTATTTTGCATTTTTTTTCATAATTCTCAAGAGACATTGAAGTCAATCAAATTCTAGTGCAGTACATTTTGCAGGCTTTAAATAATTTGGATGCCTCAAAAGGTCCTGAACCAAACGGAACTCCTCCAGTATTTAGGAAAAGTTTAGCAATGGAGCTTACTGGTTCATTATTTTGGCCTAGAAACGTCCCAAAAATTTGGAAAAGCTTATTTTGGTTTTTTTTTTTTAAAGTCGGGCAAAAAATTTTGGGGGGTTTTTTTGGAAAAACAACCATAATATAATCAGTACAAAAACAATTTTTATTATATGCCTTTCGTAAATTAGTCTGGACATCATTTCTACCTCCATCATATCACGCACGCTGCATTCTTATGAACATACAAAAAAAAATAGCGTCGTGAATATTCAATGGTTTCATTTGTAAACGATACCGTTTCGCAGCGCATTGGTTCAGCAACACTTTTATCAAAATTAAACTTTTATTCAGCAACCCGGCAGCATAGTAATAGAAATTTATTTGATACTAGCTGAACCCGGTGAAAGCGCTGCTACGCTTGCAACTAAACACTCAGACAAATAAACTTAGAAACTTCATAAGGTTCAACTTTTGAACGGTGTTTTGGAATTTTAAAAGGGTAAATTTATAAAGGATTTTGTTTTACACGAAGTTGTTCTTGTACGCCTTTAAGCTTTCCTGTTCACAAGTGTTAATATATTCTAGTGGTCAAGTCACTGGACCCATAACCTCAACGTTCACGATTCGAATCCAGGTTGCTCCATATTTTTATTTTTTCAACAGCATTCTATTTCATAAAGCAAATTAATGAAATTCATACTGATTTCTTGTGGCAAATAATCATAATGCAATCTTATCAATATCGGAAGTTCTTCCGGTCCGCTTCCTAGTATTTTGCTATGAAGTACCTGGTGGTGAGTCACCCCCCGATTACCTGTCAATCTGCCAAATTTGGGAAAATGACTGGTTAAAATTATTTTAAATTTATTCCGCCCCTTATAAACAATTGGGGGGGGGGAAGGGGGGGGGGAAAGGAAAGGATTGGGGAAGGACAAGCGCCCCGGGTGGTAGCAAATTATTTTTTTTGGGGAAAGAAAAAAAACCGCTGCTCATGCCTAACTATTCCCTACACAGGCAGAAAAAGCGATCACCATTATTTACGAGTCTACGGTGATTAGGTCATGCCGGACTATTCGGGATGCGGTGCAACTGGCGTTCGATGTTCTGTTGCCTGAAGGAGCGGTCCCATGCTTTTGGCGCATAGTTCTAGTTACATACTTTCAGCGTATCGTTAACCAAAACGAACCCTGCTGCTGACCTTTTCCGAACTATCCAACATCACAGTGATTTATCGTGGAATTGCCGAGGATTTCTCGGCTTCCTTCAAAGCGAGCATCACGTCAACACGTTCCTTCACGTTTCCTTCTTGACCAGCATTCGGGCACGGCCGGCGACGGTTTTGCTTCATAATGGGTCACCAGGTTTTACACATTGAGGATGTATGTTAGTCCCAAACATCATCTATAGGTTCTTTGTGTAAAAACAGCTGATCTGGCAATAACGGAGTAGCATCCGTGGGCGGTCAATCATGATCATGAAATTTTTTTCTCGACTAATAAGGGGTTCAAACTACTATCATAACATGCTTTTCACCCGAGAAATACACATTTTGTGTTTTAGTAGCCTGGATAATTCTCATGTTTGGTTGAAATTTGTGTTTCATTTGTATGAGACCCCCCTTTCCGAAGGTGGAGGGTTCTCGAAACACTGTACAACAAATTCTTGCCTTCAAAAATCCACACATGTCAAATGTGGTTCCATTTGCTTGATTAGTTCTTGAGTTATGCAGAAATATGTGTTTCATTTCTATGGGAGCCCCCTCCCCCCTTTCAGATGAGGGAGGAGTCTTTATCCACCATTAAAACTTGTTTTGTCTTCAAAAACCCCCACATGCCAAATTTGGTTCCGTTTGCTTGATTAGTTCTCTAGCTTTGCCGAAATTTGTGTTTCATTTGAATGAGAGCCCCCTCTCCCCCCTTTTAGAAGAGGGAGGGGTCTTGATCCACCATAAAAACTTTTTTTGTCTTCAAAAAACCCCCACATGCCAAAATTGGTTCCATTTGCTTGATTAATTCTCGAGCATGCAGAAATTTGTGTTTCATTTGTATGAGAGCCCCCTGGGGGGGGGGGGAATTTTTGCCAAATTTGGTTCCATTTGCTTGATTTGTTCTCAAGTTATGCAGAAGTTTATTTTTCATTTGTAGGAGAGCTCCACTCCCCTCACTTCAAAAAAGAGGAGGGGTCTCAAACGACCCTACAAACATTTCCTGCCTTCAAAAAGCTTACTTACCTACTTATGCTGGTCCAACGTCCTATTAGGACCACACCTTCTTCTTATTTAGCATTTCAAGCTTATTGCTTTCACAATTAGCTTATTGCTTACTCTCAACTTAGTGTTCTAAATGCACTTCCACAGTTCTTAATTGAGAGCTTTCGATGCCAAGTACCATTTTTGCATTAGTATGATTGTGTGGCAAGAACAATCATACTCTATGCCCAGGGAGTGGATAAATTTTCCTAAACTAAAAATTCCAGATAAAAGGGGAATGAAGCTATCCACCTCCGTGGGGTGGTGTTGTGGGGCGCGTTTTAGGTGGCCGCGACACAGAAGTTTTATAAAGGGTGAAAATATTTTTATATGTGTAGATTTTGGTTAAAAAATACAAAAATAATTAAGAGGTGTGGGGGGGGGGGAGCGCGCGGTGCGTATTTTTTTTAACGGTGGGGGGGGGTGTGTGTTTGTGGCCCGAGAAAGGGGGTGGTGTGGGGCTGTACATGCCAAATTTGGTTCCATTTTCTTGTTCTCGATTTATGCAGAAATTTGTGTTTCATTTGTATGAGAGTGGAGGGATCTCAAACCATGATAAGAACCTTTCCCTAAAAACTCCAAAACTACAAATTTTCACGCCAATCGGTTCAGTAGTTGTCGAGTCTATAAGGGTCAGACAGACAGAAATTCATTTTTATAAATATAAATCATCGCACAAATTATGAAAAATTTGGACCGATAAATCGTATGATAGCTTCTTGCAATCTAAACTGCGAAACAAAATTAATGGATAGTTAAAAATCTCACAAATAGATTACCGCAGAGGAGCAAAACTATTGAAGAAGACACTTCATTACTAACAAGCAAAATCGTGGCACCCAAAAATAAGCTGAATCATATTTCGCGCATGAATCTATATATTCACACAATGTACAATACATTCAAGTTAACACTAGATTGAACCGAATTTTCCCAGCGCAACGAAACAAAATAAATAAGAAAATAAGTTATGTTTTTTGGCTACCCGCTGACGGACTGTGATGGCTTGTGGATGGATTGAAATTAAAATTTTCTGCCTCTAGCTTGCATTATTTTGTCTTTTCAAATTTTTACAGGTAAATTTTCTCTCTTTAAAACACTTTGTATGATAAGGAGATCAGTGCTTTTTTGACATGATCATTAAATTTTACTGTAAAACAATAACGTGGTCGGGATGGCTATAGAAGGGTCATTATTGACGACGAAAAAAAAAAATTGCTCGCGAACACTAAAAGTGCATTTGATTCAATTTTCTACCCATTACAGGCAGAAGAAAATCCCTACACCTTACGTTAATAAACATTGGGCAAGCGTTAATTGACGACCGCAGAAGTCACGTAATGTGGTTCAGATCCCCCTTCCTTTCACCAACGTTTCTAATGACCTGTATGTGGTCGGCTCGTTACCAAGTCCATTCCGAAATAATTTCGACACCCACATGTTCGTTTTCGAACCAACATGCATGCATAATGAGCGGAGCACGATTTATTTCCCATTTGGCCTTTCCTCTATTTCCCAATACAACAGACGGACGGTAATGGAAAATCGATTCTGTCACATTAATCTTGCACCAGGACACTAATGATCCACACGCTCCTTTGTTACCGAGTTTCGAAATAGCTCTTCCCAAACGAGAGACAATCGACGAACGTGATCGACCATCCGACCGAGTTAGGACCAAGTGTTTTTGAACTTGAAATTTGCGGAACCACTTTCTCTCCTCGTCTCTCATCGGCAACGATCATAATTCATCTCTCATGTAACCACCCATCCAACATATTCCAATCGGCAGTGGTGGCGAAGCGATTCAGATTTCAGATTGCAAAAATAAACAAAGCAACCTGCTGCTGCCGTTCCTAATGTTTTGATCTTGAAATCGAACATTCCCCTAGCTGCTTCACGTTTACGCTCATTTTCTCGCCCGACCGATTGCACTTATTTTCGATCTCATTCAGCAGCAACGCCAACCGGAATCTCCATTCCCCATAAATTAATAATACATTTATAATTAATCTTGCACTTATTTAACCGCGTGTAGCCATCGCATCGCACTGGTATGAGTTGGATTTATTTTTACGAAAATGCTCTCAAAACTTGTGATCTGCTTTTCCTCGTCCCGATGCGATGTGTTCTGGCGGCAGCTCTTTGGCACATTGTCCAATGTTTCCGACTTGCATAATTTGAATCAGGCTAGTGGTTGTTGCGGAGTGCGCACATGTACTCAACATATGCTTCAGATAAAAAAATTTAAAAAAAAAAATAGCAGAAGGAAACAGATCGTTGACGCGATTCGTCTTGTTTGAATTGACGAACCGACCTAAAAACTAACAACGGCAAGATTTGGTGGCCTGTACAGCTCACTCACATCGAGCTGACCTTGCCTTGAGTGTGAGAAAATCTCGAAATTGTTATAAAATTTAAAATTAAATTCGAATGAAGGAAGCGAACAGGTTGGACGAGATTTTGTTGCATTGTTGTCATTCAGTGGTTGTTTGTTGTTGTCTGGTAGCTGGCATGTTTATGGGAAACTTGTTCGAAGATTGTCGTACATCTTGCTGGTTGCGTGATATAACGTATTATGACATGCATTTGGTGATAATTCGATCGATCTGTGTGTGGCAATTGTAAGAACTAATTTGAAAATTACAGGCGCCACTAACGACAAAACAATAAGACCCCATTTTTTCCATAACTAATGGCCAAATTTACGGGTCTGAATTTTAGACTTTATCATCATCTATTTACTATACATAATTATTCAGATTCTCACAGATTCGATAGTTGTGCAAACCAGAAAGATATAGTGCCTTTAAAAGCATCTGATTTTGTTTTTGGACCAAGTGGGTTTGATTAGCAGATTGGCGAAATGGAAAGCACTCACCCGTTTCGCCAATTACAACCGTTGAAAAGGTCCAACATTATACTAAAATCACTTTCCCATGGATAGCTTCTGAGTTCTGGTGGACACCAGTATCATCACAAAGGGTAATCACATCTACACACCATATGTTCTAAATTATTGAATTTTACCGAAAGCAGTTCAGAACGTCCCAAAACTAATTTGAGTTGAATAGAAGCTTAATAAGACATTTTTAAGCAGAACAAGCTGACATTTGATTGAATAAGCTATTATGCAATATGCAATGTTTGTTGGGATGTCCGTCATGGTGCCGATCAAAACGTGGCTACTAAGTTTTATGAATTTTGTGATTGTTTTTACATTCACAAGTTCTTCGATGGCTTCTAACAAATTCCTCCATTAACATACACTAATAGAATTTAAGCTAAGAATTTATTTGATCAGGACTAGGAAACTAAAACTTCATTTGTTCACTTTTTTTAAAAAAAAATAAAAAAAACTGAAACAAAGTATTACTGTTAAACGTAAGCAAATTTCACTAAATTCAACTAGAAAAATCTTACCCTCTGACAGATAGGCCTATTTCATCTGCAACTTACAGGCTTCTCCAGTGTCAAGAGCTGTTTTTCTTTCCTTTCTTTTTTTAAGTGAACAAGTATAGTGTTATTTGGTTTTGGTTGGTTTTTATCGGTGAAGTGGAACATTAAAACAGCTATTTGTGCGTAACGCGTTTCGGCTTTTTTTGTAAGTGAAATTTTTTAAGGATGGAAAACGTTATAAGATTTCACTTATTTTGTATTATTTAATGTGGTAGTGCGTTTTAGACGAAAACATAATGTACAGCTGTCAAATAGTGCTTTTCTATCGCGAAACACAATGAAAACTTTTAGGTTATCTGTGGGAAAACAAACAATTTTTACATGACGATAGACACGATAGTGCGCGTGCGTTAAACGTCACTAAGCTTAATTATGTTTCTTCACACATACTATTTGGGCGTTTCACCTTACCAACTATAGTGAATCTAAAAGAAACGAAACTGTTTTGAATCGCCTCAAGATTTCAGTAGAATCTTGTTCGGTGGGTTTTTTTCAGACGTAATTGTTTACCTAGTATAATTGTTTAACTAGTATAATTGTTTACCTAATAATTGTTTACCTAGTATGGCCTAAAGCCTGTCCACGTTAAATTTTGGACACGTTTCTTTCAGAGTAGATTTTGAATTATTTTACGGATCGCTGAAACGTTTCACTTATATGACAGCTGAAACTCTCTACTTTATTTCGCGGTACAACATGTTTACATTCTTGTTACATTCCGTAAAATGGCGTCGAATCAAGTGGAAGTGCGCAAACGCATTTTGTACGAACGGCAGCAAAATCCGAATTTATCGGTACGCGATCTTGCCAAGAAACTAAAACTACCGAAAAGTACCGTGTTTTGTGTTTGCAAATCATTTGACCAGCGCTTGACTGTGGATCGGAAGGTTGGAAGTGGAACAAATCGAAAAGTATGCTCCCGATAAATGGACAAGAAGGTGGTAGCCATTATTGTGAAAAATCTCAATCTTTCTGTGCAAAATGTGGCTCGCCAAGTTGGGAAGTCAAAATCATACGTACAAAAAGTGAAGCAGAGGCAAGGACTGAAAGCGTACAAAGGGAAAAAGGAAAAAATTCACTGCAAAAAGTCGTGCTAAGGAGCTTTACACCAATTTTTTGCAAACATTTTCTTGTATCACAATGGACGACAAAACAGACGAACTCGAAGATTTTGCACAGCTTCCGGGTCTTGCTTTTTATACCGCAATGCAAAAAAAAAAAATGCCGTTGCCGAGCATTCCCGGACAAAGAAGGAGTTCAAATTCCCGAAGAAGTATTTAATTTGGCTGGCCATATGTACCTGTGGTCGAAAATCTAAAAGTCTCATCTCTACCAGCACTATCAATAAGGATGTGTACGAGAAAGAATGTCTGCAAAAGCGGTTGCTTCCGTTTATCAGAAGCCACGACTTTCCAGCTCTGTTTTGGCCTGATTTGGCCTCTTGTCACTATGCGAAATCCGTCTTGAAATGGTATAAGGTACAAGAGGTCACAAACGTGCCAAAAACAGCCAATACACTAAACTGTCCAGAACTTCGCCCAATAGAGAAGTACTGGGCTCTAATTCAGCGGAAAGCAAATGATACCGATGATTTCAAGAGAAGAGAATCGTCACGGCGGGTGTATCTGAGGATACCGTACGGAACCTGATGGTGGGTGTGCCACAGAAAGAGAATTTTACAGAAAGAAGGATTAACATCTTAATCAACTATTTCTTCGAAATAACGATAAATGAGTTATTTTTATGAAATAAAATAATATTACCGTTAGCTAGAAAATGAGAAGAGAGATTAGTAATTTCCATTTAATTCCAACTAGCTTTATTGCTTATCTTAATAGATACGCTCATCTCGTCTATAATGTGCAGACTTCTTCAGTGTCGAGTATTAGTACACGACACTGAAGAAGTCTGCGCATTGTAGACGAAATACGCGTATCTGGCAAGATAAGCAATAAAAGTAGTTGGAATTAAATGGCAATTACTTAGCTTTCTTCTTGATTTTCTAATTACAGGTATTCCACCAAAATGCTCACACTCACCAGAATTAATATTACCTTTGTTTCATTTTTATAAAATTTTTCGATTGAAAGAAAAGTTTAAAACACGCATTTGAAAGTGCCCCATTTATAAATGATATAGCCTTTAATGGTTGCTCTCAGTCAATAAATCTCCACGTAACAAAATGTATTTTTTCTGGCAATAACTTAAGTATGGATCTTTTTTTTTTTTTAATCAGTTCGTTTATTTATTAGGCTCAGGCGTGTGTAACACTTTGCGGAGCCGATATTCAATATTGTAATTAACAATTTTTCTATTTCGATTTTAGTAAAGAGGGGTGCCAATTACTCGTGGCTAGCTCGAGGTTAATGGGTCACATTATTGTTTGGAAGGGGCTAGGCAGGTAACTTATTTCAGGTATTTGATGCTGCTCATGGTTGCGACATCTTCCAAATCCTCGTTCTCTGTAGTCCCTTACAGGAACTAAGCTGCAGATGGGTGACCACAGCTTGCTGGGCAGGTACAAGTAGCACGGAAACAAAAGGATAATATAACTGGGACACAATGGCAGGGAATTTACTAGAGTGAAAGGGAGGGGGTGATGACATTACACTCTTAGATCAGACAAACAAAGGAATTCGTAAATCGCTTGCATGTAGGGAAGATCACGCATTCCCAAAACATCTCTTACTTCGCGGAAGGGTTGTCTACCTCGGGCCACAAGGGTATCCAATAGTCGTGCTCTGGAGGCATCATTACCCGGGCAATGCCAAACTGCGTGATCGATGTCATCATAACCGGTTCCGCACCTACATACATTGCTATCGACGAGGTTAATTCTGTAGAGATGTGCGTCTAGCGAGTAGTGGTTGGACATAAGTCTTGACATCACACGAATGAAACCGCGACTTACATCCAGACCTTTGAACCACGATCTCGACGAAACATTTGGAATAATGGAATGTAACCACCGCCCAAGAGAATTACTTGTCCAATCGTTTTGCCAACTTTGAAGAGAACTCTGACGTACTAATGGGAAAAATTCATCATGTGAAATTCTTCTTTCAAAAATCTCGCCTTCTTGTGCGCCCACCTTTGCTAGAGAGTCCGCCTTCTCATTGCCTGGAATTGAGCAATGTGAGGGGACCCATGCAAAGGTAATTCTAAATGATCTTTCGACCAACGCACACATCTGCTCCCTTATTTTTGAAAGAAAGTAAGATGAGTGCTTAACTGTTTTCATCGACTGGAGGGCCTCAATAGAACTGAGACTATCCGAGAAGATGAAATAATGGTCTATGGGCATGTCGGAAATTATCCCCAATGCGAAATTGATTGCTGCCAGCTCAGCAACATATACGGAACAAGGTTCCTGAAGTTTCCGGAAGGCAGATGAGTATTCATTGTAAACACCGAAACCAGTGGATCCATCAATGCGTGACCCATCAGTGAAAATTCTTCTATTGCAACTGACATGTTGGTACTTTTCGATAAAAATATGGGGAATTAAAATAGGTCGAAGTTGATCTGGAACTCCTTGAATAGCCTGTTTCATGGAGAGATCATAATCAATGGAGGAACTGTGATAAGGAAAGCGTACACTAGGAGGGTTATAGCATGGAAGACTAATATCGGATGACATATAGTTAATATAGATTCGTAAGAATCTTGACTGGGTACTCAATTCGAGCATTTCTTCGAAGTTTTCAATCACAAGGTTGTTACTGATTCCACACTTGATCAGTATTCTAGATGAGAGCTCCCAGAAGCGGTACTGTAAGGGTTTTACTCCTGCCAGAACCTCCAGGCTCATATTATGCGTTGAATGCATACAGCCAAGGGCAATACGTAGACAACGATATTGAATGCGTTCCAATTTGATGAGGTGGCTATTTCTTGCCGAGAGGAAACAAAAAGAGCCATATTCGAGAACTGAAAGAATAGTTGTTTTATAGAGTTTAATAAGGTCTTCCGGGTGAGCACCCCAACATGTCCCGGATATTGATCTTAGAAAATTGATCCTTTGTTGACATTTCTGTTTTAAATACGCAAAGTGATTACTCCAAGTGCATTTTGAATCAAACATGACTCCAAGGTATTTGAAGGTCAAAGATTGGGTAATGTCTCTTCCCAACAGCTTGAGACGCAGTTGGGCTGGGAACCGCTTTCTAGTAAACACTACCAATTCGGTTTTATGCGGTGAAAACTCGATCCCCAAATTTCTGGCCCAGATGGACAGATTATCTAGGGAATTTTGCAATGGTCTTTGCAAGATTTCTGCACGTGGACCTCTAAAGGAGATCACAGCGTCGTCTGCAAGTTGTCTTAGCGTGCATCTATTTTCCAAGCAGTTATCAATATCTTTAACATAAAAATTATAAAGCAAGGGACTTAAACATGAGCCTTGGGGTAAGCCCATGTAGCTAATTCTGAAGTTGTCAGTTGACCTAGATTAAAGGTCATTTGTTTTTCTGACAGTAAATTATACAAAAAGTTATTTAAAATTCCTGGTAAACCACTACTGTGCAGACTATCTGCCAGTATATCTATGGAAACTGAATCAAATGCGCCCTTAATATCCAGAAATACTGAAGCCAATTGCTCCTTGTGTGCAAAGGCCAGTTGTATATCAGATGAAAGCAACGCTAAACAATCGTTTGTTCCTTTGCTCTTTCGGAAACCAAATTGCGTATTTGATAGCAGGTTGTTTGATTCAACCCAACGGTCAAGTCTTGATAGGATCATTTTTTCTAACAATTTCCTTAAACATGATAGCATAGAGATCGGACGGTAAGAATTGTAATCAGACGCTGGTTTCCCAGGCTTTTGAATAGCTATTACTTTAACCTGCCTCCATGCGGGTGGAACTATATTTAATTCCATGAGAGTGTTATACAGGTTAAGTAATCGTCTTTTAGCGATATCAGGAAGATTTTTTAGAAGGTTGAATTTAATCATATCGCTTCCCGGAGCAGAGTTATTCGATGAAAGAAGTGCCATTGAAAATTCCAACATTGTGAATGGTTCGGCCAGAGAACCGTTATTTCGGGTAGTATCCCGTAAATTCGGTTGTGTTGGGACAGAGTCTGGACAAACCTTTTTAGCGAAGTCGAATATCCATTGCATGGAGTATTCTTCACTCTCATTGGAGGATGAGCGGTTTCGCATGTAACGAGCCTTTCTCCAAAGCGTTGTCATCGAGGTTTCTCTAGATAGTCCCTCTACAAACGAACGCCAGTAATTGCGTTTCTTTGCTTTGAGTAAGTTTTTAAGCTTTTTTTCAAGCTTGAGGTACTTGTCAAAAAGCTCGCATGTTTCATGTCTACGATAATCTTTAAACGCATCGGATTTCTCAAGATACAACTTAGTGCATTCGTCATCCCATCCAGGGGTGGCGGGTCTTCTTTTGAGGGATGCACTTGGAACACGTCGTTTCTGAGCTTCTAATGCACTTTTGTACATCAGGTCGGAAAGGAAACGATACTCTTCTAATGGTGGAAGAGGATCGGTAGAATCAATACCAAGGGTTACCGCCGATGCAAAATGTTGCCAATCGATATGCCTCGTGAGGTCATAAGGAACATGGATTGGCTGGTCTGTTTTGTGAAAACTATTTGTGATTGAGATAATTATTGGTAAGTGATCACTACCATGGGGATCATTGATTACCTTCCACAGACAATCTAATGATAGTGAATTAGAACACAAAGATATGTCAAGTCGACTCTCCCTGGCAGGAGGTTTTGCTATTCGTGTCGCTTCCCCAGTGTTCAAGATGGTCAAGTTGAAATCGTCGCATAAGTCATAGAAAATACCCGCTCTATTGTCATCGTATTGTTCGCCCCAAGAAGTACCGTGGGAGTTCAGATCGCCCAAAATAAGAACTGGAGATGGAAGTAATGTAATTGAACTCCAAAGTTGACGGCGGTTTATTGATGCCCTCGGAGGGACATAGACGGAAGCTATGCAAAGATCTTTATTTTTTACATTTATTTGGCAAGCGACGATTTCAATGCCTGAGATTATTGGGAGTGAGATTTTATAGAAGGGGTAGCACTTTTTGATCCCCAGAAGTACGCCACCATATGAATCATCTCGGTCCAGGCGAATAATGTTAAAATCGTGGAAGTTTAATTCATCTTCGGATGAAAGCCATGTTTCACAGAGAGCAAATATATCACAATCAGAATTGTGAATCAAATACTTGAACGAGTCTAATTTAGGTATTAGACTACGACAGTTCCATTGTAATACGGTGATCATATCTTGATCCTCACTCGACGAATTATTCATCGAAAGATATGAATTCACCAATAAGGGGCCATGATACAGTCAATTGCTTGAAGTAGTTTCCAACTATAGGAATAAGCAGGTCAATAATTCCTCGGAGCGGTGAAGCATCCGAAAGGCCAAGAGCATTTAAAATGTTATCCACAATGTCCCTAAAATTAATCTTACCTCGCTTGGACGGGATATTCTTAGAATTGCGAGAAGACGTAGTGTTTGGTAACCTCTTACGGTTACTGTTATTAGGTAGCGGCGGGTTGGTATAACTACAGCTAGGAACGGATGCATCAGCTATTACCGGTTTATTCGGTTTTTTAAATTGACCCCCTCTACCTCCAATTTTTTGCAAGCTTTTGAGAGTAGGTTTTATTTGTTTCCGGCGCACACCCGGAGAACTAGTAGGCTTTCTTTTACCGGGGGCGTGTACCTCCGGAAATCCACTCTCATCGGCTTCGTCAGAGTCCAGTTCATCGGAAGACAAAATCAAAAAAGGATTTTCATTTTGAGCGGCTGATACAGACGATGCAGACGCTCCGTTTTGCGACTTTAACATGTCTGCATACGTCTGCTTGGAGCGTTCTTGTATGGAACGTCTCACGTTACCAGTGCGCTTCTTGTACACGGGGCAGTTCTGCAAATCGTGGAGAGGCTCTTTGCCACAGTAAGCACACTTTGTTGCTTCCTGTTGGCAAGCATCCTCTAGATGCCTTTGGCCGCATTTGCCACAACGGGGCTTGTTGTCGCAAAAAGTAGCCGTATGACCCAACTGTTTGCACTTGGTACAATTAAATACCCTTGGTACAAAAAGGCGCACTGGGAAAAAAACTTTATCAATTTCAACAAATTTTGGGAGAATTGATCCGGCGAAGGTCACTTGTAGCGAGTCCGACGGTGAATACGTCTTTTTTCCATCTACCATTGATCCTGCATGCAATTGTTTGCATTCCAGAATCTCAATGGTAGACGAAGCGGAATCTGGAAGTCGCCCCTTACCTTCCATAACGTCTTCACACGTCAGGCTCGCTGCAGAAACCACACCGTCTATCTCCACATCTCGAGATGGGATGTAGACGTAGTACTCGACATTATAACCTGCGTCACTGGCAATTTCATTTGCAATTTTATATGTAGGTGCAGTAACACGCAGTTTGTTTCGGTTGACCTGATGAAATTCGGTCCCCGGATAACGACGCGTCAAATTTCTTTTAATGCCCAAAAAATCTAGGGCTTTCACTTTCTGCCGAAAGTAGACAACCCAAGGAGAGGCAGAAGACGGCTGATAACAGCGCGCCCTAAAAACATCTTTGGGAGGCAAGTCGCCCCCCGTAGAATCATCCATGCAAGAACAAATTCAGCGAACAGAAAAAAAAAATAATAAATTAATAAAAATCAGATGATTTTTTTTGGACCACCCTATGCAGAACGATTTACTATATGGGAGAGAGATACACAACACACTAGCAGATGACGAAACAAAAAACAAATGTGCTACTTGCCGTTTGCCGGTATTCTGCTGTTGTTCGCAAACAAAGCACCGCTTGCTGACCGGCAGTGGATGGAGCGATGACCTTCCTTGCTGCGATGGTGCTTATGGGGTTACACTTTTTCCCCTCGGGTGTTTGACGATGGTACAGAGGGGCCGGACAGATCATCCGTCGGGCTCGGCCGGGAATGTCTGCTTCCCTAATGGAACGCTCGGCTGGATATCGGTGGTTTAAACAGTGCACTACTTTTAATCACCGCGTGATTGATAGCGGGTTGAAAAAAAAGTGGGACGAAATGAAAAAAAGTGGGACATGGGTATTTGCGGCGAAACTATTAGGTGTGGCCCATTGATGTCTTCTAGAATGTTTCTACATTTTTTGAGTACTTTTATTTTTGTGTTAACAAATTTGATTTAAGGGGTGTATACACCTAGATAAAACAAACTAACTTTTTTATTTCTGGTTCAAATCGATTACCATCTATGAAAACATTGTAGATTAGGTCATTTCATGAAACTTTGTAGAAGACAAAAACTTTCTATCTCTTAACTGGACGAAATTGTAGGGTGAAAAAGGAATGAAAAATGTAATACCCCCTGAAAACTCGTTTTTTTACCATAACTTTTTTATTTGAATTTTTCTATTTTTTTAATGTTCTACAAAGTTTTTGGTATTTTAAAAATACACTTTTTTGTAGAAGACTGCTAATCAATATCTCTTCATTTAAAGGATTGACGTCAGTTTTAATACATTTTTTAAGCTATCTTCGAGGATGTGTAGATTACAGGTTAGCAGGTATTAGCAGCTAAACTTAACGTTAGTTTATTCAGCAACTGATACGCTTTAAAATGATGTAAAAATTATAGGGGGGTCCAAGAGGGCACCTAACAAATTTTCAAAAAAGTAACTAAGCTTCTTATTATATTATGTTGCATTTATTGTGATTTTTTCATCTTTTTGAATAAATATTTAGACGTGCTATCAATGTTTAAAAGAAAAAAAACCGCCATATTATTAGATACAGAAGCCTAATTGAATTTAATAACGAAAAAAAAGTGAAAATATTACAATAAATGCAACATAATATTTTAAGAAGCTTAGTTACTTTTTTGAAAATTTGTTAGGTGCCCTCTTGGACCCCCCTATAATTTTTACATCATTTTAAAGCGTATCAGTTGCTGAATAAACTAACGTTAAGTTTAGCTGCTAATACCTGCTAACCTGTAATCTACACATCCTCGAAGATAGCTTAAAAAATGTATTAAAACTGACGTCAATCCTTTAAATGAAGAGATATTGATTAGCAGTCTTCTACAAAAAAGTGTATTTTTAAAATACCAAAAACTTTGTAGAACATTAAAAAAATAGAAAAATTCAAATAAAAAAGTTATGGTAAAAAAACGAGTTTTCAGGGGGTATTACATTTTTCATTCCTTTTTCACCCTACAATTTCGTCCAGTTAAGAGATAGAAAGTTTTTGTCTTCTACAAAGTTTCATGAAATGACCTAATCTACAATGTTTTCATAGATGGTAATCGATTTGAACCAGAAATAAAAAAGTTAGTTTTTTTATCTAGGTGTATACACCCCTTAAATCAAATTTGTTAACACAAAAATAAAGTACTCAAAAAATGTAGAAACATTCTAGAAGACATCAATGGGCCACACCTAATAGTTTCGCCGCAAATACCCATGTCCCACTTTTTTTCATTTCGTCCCACTGTGCGGAGATGAACCAGGAAAGAAAGTCCGTTCAATCGCAAACTGTTTCTCCCCCGTCAACTAAATCCGTCCTTTTCAGGACGACCAAATCAGTTTCCCAACTGAAGCATATTCGTTTGGATGAATTTTTCTCTTGTGCTGTTTGAAATTTCCATTACCGCGCCCCTTCTGAATATGGCATTGCTTTAAACGCCGCGTCCCGGAGTAAATGGCAAAGCGCGTTGAACAACCAATGAACCAAAAAATCCATAAATATCTTCTACGCGTTAGAGATAGTGGCCCTCTCAACCATCGTAGAAAATACAACCGGGGCCGTATCATAATTAAGAGCCACCAAATGCTTTCTAAAGAGTGTACAATAGAATGTTCTTGGCCCTTTTCAGGACTGACTTAAATCAATTAGCGGATGGCCCTGACGTGTATGGGAATTAGATTGCTGCGTAGTCCTACGTCACCTTGCGCACAACCCCATTGGGCTGTACCTTGTAGTTTTTACAACAACAACAACAACAACAGCAACAGCAACAACAACAACAACAACAATAACAACAACAACAACAACAACAACAACAACAACAACAACAACAACAACAACAACAACAACAACAACAACAACAACAACAACAACAACAACAACAACAACAACAACAACAACAACAACAACAACAACAACAACAACAACAACAACAACAACAACAACAACGAGCGAGCTGACGCCCTGACGGCAGCAGCCCTAAACGGCAGTAAACTGGCTTGGCCAAGCCCAGCCCCCAGCTAATAAAAATCTTGATTTCATATGAAATTACAGTACATTAACTTAAAAGCTTCATTTTCAACATTGATTCAGAGAGGTCCATTTCATAAAATCCAAGCCCAGCATTCAAAGGGCGGAGCTGAAATTCATGTTTTCAAAATAGAAAATATTGATTTTTAAGAAAATTCGTAATTTTGTGAATAAAATCCCGGTTTATTTCATCAATCTTACGTGTTGCGAAAAATAATCCAACGTGGTCCGCAATAAAAATACAAAAACGTTGAAAATCGCCAAATCAACCGTGTATGATGTTCTCGAACGTTTCAGGAAGCGAAAGAGCGTGGATCGAGTGCCTCAAGGTAAGCGTCGTAGTGAAGCATATGACCGCAAGCTGAACCAGAAGGTGTTGAGAACCGTCAGAGCAAACCCTGGACTATCAGATAATGAAATCGCACAAAAATAGCTACCGTTCGAAGAATTCGTTTGCGAGCCAGATATCGTTCTTATCGAGCCAGCAAGCAACCAAACAGAACGTTGAAGGAAAGTTTCGTCACTAAAACTCCAGCACGGAAATTGTACCAGCAGGTTTTGACGAAGTACCAAGGATGTCTGCTCATCAACGATGAAACCTACGTCAAAATGGATTTCGGACAGCTTCCTGGCCAACAATTCTACATGGCATCGGCACTGCGAAGTTTAGGTTTGCTTTTATGGACAAATTTCCCAAAAACTGATGATTTGGCAAGGGATATGCAGCTGCGGAGCAAAGACCAAAGTGTTCGTGACGAATAAGACGATGGACTCGAAGCTGTACAAGCTGTTCATTAAAGCCCATAAAGGCCCCGTGAAGTTTTGGCCAGATTTGGCGAGTTGCCACTACAACCGGGAAGTCATCCAGTGGTACCGCAATAATAACGTAGATTTCATCGATAAAAACATAAATCCACCCAACTGTCCGCAGTTCCGGCCCATCGAGAGATTGTGGGCAATAATGAAGCGGAAGCTTAAGAAAAGTAGAAAAACGGCTCGGGACGCGACTCAGATGACCAAAATGTGGAACAAATGTGCCAAGGAAGTTGACTCCGGAGGTGTGCAGCGTTTGATGGGAGGAATAGAGAAGAGAGTGCGAATTTTCATTTGAAAAGAAGAGAAATGGTTTGTATCGATATTTTTTCCATAAATTACAGTGAATTACCTTTGTTTTGATGTATTAAACTTATTTGTGCGTCAATCCGTTACCGAGATACAGATGATTTTATTATTGCGGATCCTAAATGGACATAGCTTTTATTCATGAATTTGGTATTATTATTATCATCTGCAGAAATTAAGTTACAATTTTGGACATCGATCTATATAAAAAGAAAGAAGGGAAAAGAAAGGAGAAAGAGTGGGGGATTTGGGGTTGTGTATATTTTGTTGGAGGAGGGTGGTGTTGGATATTTGACGAACGGGATTGTGGTTTGAGACTGTTGGGAATTGTTAGGTGGTCCGGATAGCAGAATTGGCGTGTTGGCATAGGGTTGTTGTTTTTAAGGAATTGGGAATAATAATAAGGAGAATAAGTAATTTGGAATCGATTATATGAGGAAATTGTGGGGATGGGTGTGGGGTGTTATAATGGGGGATGATGAGGGGTGGTGGGGTTTTGTTGTGGAGAAAGTGGGAGAAGGAAGGTAGGGTGGAGTAAAAGAGATAGGTATGGAATAGTAGAGGGCGACCCCGGCGTAGTGGTTAACACCCATACCTCTCACGCCAAAGTCACGAGTTCGAATCTCACCCTCGGACAAGTTACGAAAATACCCAAAAGGTATTTGAGAGACTACGACGGGAGATGAACCAGCCCAGGGCAGAAAATCTCGATAATAAAGGGAAAAAAATAACAAGGGACAGTCCACTGGGGTTGTTCGCAAAGGCAACGTTGGACTACGTAGCAATGTCTAATGGATGTTAAAATCTTTTTTTTTTTAATTATTTCGTGACGGTCGCCATTTGTAAAATTTCTATTTGGAATGCTGCTCTTGACATAAGATTGCGGTTCGGAATAATATAGAGACCGTTTAAATGTCCGTGCTGTGTTTGAAATTGTACACAAGATTTAAGGTATGCGGTGAAGGGAAAGCTGAAACTTTTATAGCGACCGCTGGCTTCCAATTCTAGAGACTTTCTTTTTATTAGAGCGAATCTAACATTGAGAGACCCTCTTGTGATATTGCTGTAAATTTGATGCACGACACTATTAGATTTACCAAACAATCTCTACTCTTTATTCTCTTCTATCAAGTAACTTCCACTCCCTTACACTCTATCTTACACACACACACTAAATCCAGGATACCACACCTCTTTGATTACTTTCTCTTTCATTCATATTCCAATCACCTTTACATTTGTCATACTGCTATTTGTAGAGTATGCTAACCAGCACTGTTGTGTTTCGATCTGTACTAAATAGTCCCTCGAAAGTTTTTAATGGCACTGTAATAAATGAAAGAGAGCGAGACCGGAGAGAGTCTCTCATTGTTAGATTCCCCCCATTGAAAAAAGTTCCTAGAATTGACAAGAATTTGGTACGGAATGTTAGGCCATTTCGAGCGGTGTTCCATTATGGCGGTCTAGTACAACAGTTCAAAACATATAGACCACTAAATGTTCTAAATTTTGTATGATGACGTCCGTGTGTTTTGTTTTGGAACTTCACCTTCTTTGTTTGGATTTGGTTGGAGTTAATTCAGCTCGTTCGAATTTTCGAAATAATTTTGAAAAGTTTCGAGTCAACAAGAGCGAGTTTAACCCGGTATATTCTTCCCTCTTCTTATTGGTGAAGGGTGAATATTCAGATGCGTAATTGGTTTCAGATAGTATTGAATTCCTCGGCTGCTACGTGCCGTCAAATGGTAGACGATGTGTGGAGGATTTCCTTCTTGCTGAATCAGTCAGAAATGGAAATTAATTTCCATGGAAATTTCTTTTTGAGGAGGAAGCTTTCATATGCGTCACTATGATATTTGACTGGATGAGAGTACGGCACTAGCTGACATATACCATCGGTAATGTGCCAGGTAATCTGCGACCCCAGCTCAGCTCTGTTTTGACAATAATTTCGGGGAAAGCATGCCGTGCACCCGAACGACAATCTTGTTGTGAATCCAATTTGCATTTCAAAAGCCACCACTTACATACACCCACACTTTCTCTACTACAATAAGTGCTGCAAGCCCCCATGCTGAAGATTAAATTTGTTTTTTCAGTCGATTGATTCTTCGTGCATAATGCCTGTCCATGAAGAGGAGAAGAAAACGGAAAGGAAATGCAATTTTACGGGTTATCTCAGAAAATATAAAGGGCGATACGGTCAAAATTTGGTCAATATCAACTTGACGTATTTCTTTCAATTTTGCATTTAAAAAACCTGAACACCCCTCATTTTGAAGGTGTGTGTGTGTAGAATGTTGATCCTATTTTGATTTTGGAATTCACTCTTCAGTTGTCAAAATGCCGTCCAAGCAAGAAGAGCAGCGTATCAAAATTTTGCTCGCGCATCGCGAAAATCCGAGCTACTCGCACGCAAAGTTGGCAAAATCGCTAAAAGTTGCCAAATCAACCGTTACAAATGTAATTAAAGTGTTTGGGGAACGTTGGTCGACAGCCAGGAAGTCTGGATCGGGGGGAAATCGAAAACCGGAAGCCGCTGAGACGACAAAGAGAGTTGCCGGTAGTTTCAAGCGAAACCCTAACCTATCTCTCCGAGATGCCGCAAATAAGCTGGGTGTATCGTCTACAACCGTGCATCGAGCCAAAAACGAGCCGGACTATCGACTTACAAGAAGGTAGTGACTCCAAATCGCGATGATAAACAAAATACGACGGCCAAAGCGGGATCCCGGAGGCTGTACACGACGATGCTGACGAAGTTTGACTGCGTGGTAATGGACGACGAAACCTACGTCAAAGCCGACTACAAGCAGCTTCCGGGACAGGAGTTTTATACGGCAAAAGGAAGGGGAAAGGTAGCAGATATTTTCAAGCACACGAAACTGTCAAAGTTCGCAAAGAAATATCTGGTTTGGCAAGCCATCTGTACCTGTGGCTTGAAAAGCAGCATTTTCATAGCTTCCGGGACTGTCAACCAAGAAATTTACGTGAAAGAGTGTTTGAATAAACGTCTGCTGCCTTTCCTGAAGAAACACGGTTGTTCCGTACTGTTTTGGCCGGATTTGGCATCTTGCCATTACGGTAAAAAAGGCCATGGAGTGGTACGCCGCCAACAACGTGCAGGTGGTTCCCAAGGACAAGAACCCTCCCAACACGCCAGAGCTCCGCCCAATTGAGAAATACTGGGCTATTGTCAAGCGGAACCTAAAGAAGACCAAAAAACTGCTAAGGACGAGCAGCAGTTCAAGGCAAACTGGCTTTCTGCGGCGAAGAAGGTGGACAAGGTGGCTGTACAAAATCTGATGGCAGGGGTCAAGCGTAAGGCCCGGCAATTCGGATTTGGAAAAGCGGAAGCCTAACTGAATATTTTTCCTGAATTTTATACTAATTGAACTTGAAAAAGAAATTTAATTTGATTTTTTAAATAAACGATTTCACCGATTTACACGCGTTTTCCCTTGACCAAATTTTGACCGTATCACATCATATGAAACTTGAATGCTCAGGTCGGCCTGAAGGAAGAGTTTAGATCGACTATTGGGAGATTCAGCGGTCACCAGTGGACAAACGATAACGGTGTAAAACTTATTGAATTCGCCACCTCCAAGAATATGGCCATTCGTAGCACCTTCTTTCAGCACAGCTTTCAGTATAAGTACACCTGAAGATCACCGCAGCTGACAGAATCGCAAATCGACCACGTTTTGAATGTTAGACGGAACTTCTTTGACATAATTGACATTCGAAGCTATCGCGGCGGTAAAATCGGCTTGAATTACTGCCTGTTTATGGTAAAACAGCGACCAAAACTATCCGTCGTTAACAACGTTAGCAATCGGATGTCTCCACAGGCTACACGCAGAGTATCGAAGCAGGTTTACCTGATGAGGCTGTGTTCGATGAAGCCCCTTTTAAGGACTGCTGGAATACTATCAAAGCAGCCATCACCGATCCACCAGAGAACGTCGTCAGGTATGTTGAGCGGAGTCGAGGGAACGATTGTTTCGACGAGGAGTGTAGGGAGGTTTTAAAGGAGAAGAACGCAGCGCAGACAATAATGCTACAGCACGAGACCCGGCAGAACGAGGAGCGTTATAAACGGAAGCGGAAGCAGCAGACCCGCCTATTCCAGGAAAAAAAACGCCTCCAAGAAGAAGAGTAGTAGGAGACGATGCAGCAGCCACACCTTTCCAAGAAACACGGAAGTTCTATCAGAAGCTCAACACGTCCAAAAAAGGTTTGGTACGCGAGCCGAAATGTGTAGGGATAAAGATGGGGGCATTCTGACAGACGACCGTGAGGTGATCGAAAGGTGGAAGCAGCACTACGACGAACACCTGAATGGCGCAGAGGACGCGGGCGTTGAAGTCCAAGTCGGTGGAAGAAATGACTACGTCAGCACAGCAGAGGATGGGAACGAACCAGCTCCCACGCTGGGGGAGTTAAGGATGCTATCCACCGTCTCAAGAATAACAAAGCAGCTGGCAAGGGTGGCATCGGACCCAAACTCATCAAGATGGGCCCGGAAGAGCTGGCCATCTATCTGCATCGGCTGATGATGTCCGAATCTGGGAAACAGAACAGCTACCGGAGGAGTGGAAGCAAGGGGTTATGTGCCCTATCTACAAGAAAGGCGACAAGCTGGAGTGTGAGAACTACCGGAGCGAACGCACGGTCCTAAACGCCGCCTACAAAGTGCTATCCCAGGTCATCTTCCGCCGGCCTACACCAAAAGTAAATGAGTTCGTGGGAAGTTATCAGGCCGGTTTCATCGACGGGTGCTCGACGACGGACCAGATCTTTACTGTACGGCAAATCCTCTAAAGATGCCGCGAATACCAGGTCCCGACGCATCATCTGTTCATCGATTTCAAGGCGGCGAACGACAGTATCGACCGCATAGAGCTATGGAAGATTATGGACGAGGACGGCTTTCCCGGGAAGCTCACTAGACTGGTTACAGCTACGATGGACGGTGTGCCGAAACTGCGTGAAGATTTCGGGCGAACATTCCAGCTCGTTTGAATCACGCTGGGGACTACGTCAAGGTGATGGACTTTCGTGCCTGTTGTTCAACAGTGCGCTAGAAGGTGTCATGCGAAGAGCCGGGCTCAACGGCCAGGGTACGATTTTCACTCGATCCGGTCAGTTCGTTAGTTTTGCGGATGACATGAACATTGTCGGTAGAAGGTTTGAAGCAGTGGCAGAAAAATGTTTGCTCGCCTAAACCGGAGGTACCGAGCGCGACAGGGACCGCCTAGGCAGCAGTGTTACAATGGACGGGGATACATTCGAGGTGGTGGAAGAATTTATCTACATTGGATCCTTGCTTACGGCTGACAACGACAACATGCGTGAAATCCAAAGACGCATCATCAGTGGAAGTCAGTGCCTACTACGGGCTCCAGAAGAATTTGCTGTCAAGAAGATTCACCCCGCACTAAATGTACCATGTACAAAACGCTGATAAGACCGGTTGTTCTCTACGGGCACGAGACGTGGACGATGCTCGAGGAGGACCTGCAAGCACTTGGTGTTTTCGAACGCTGGGTGCTTGGGACCATCTTTGGCGGCGTACAGGAACTTCCTGAACTCTACGGCGAACCCAGTATTCAGAAGGTCATGAAGGCTGGAAGGATACGGTGGGCAACCCTGCAAAAATGGTGCTCGCCTCGAATCCGGCTCAGTACCAAGAAGGCGTGGAGCACAGCGAGCACGATGGGCGAGCCAGGTGCAACAGGATCTGGCGAGTGTGGGTCGTCAACGAGGTTGGAGAGAGGCAGCCATAGACCGAGTATATTGGCGAAATGTTGTAGATGAAGTCATATCGTTAATACGATGTATGGCTATTTAAATAAAAAAATAAATAAATAAGGAGATAAGGTACTACCTGCAATTCGAAGCGAATCATAGAAAGCCAAGAAAATTTTAATATGCGGGCGTCAAACGTAACCGGCGATAATTCGAGAAAAATTGTTCTAGGTTACAGGGTGCAAAGATGGATGAGCACAAAAAACACAACACTTTTCCGTTCGTCATCACACTCATTTTTTTAATAATAATAGAATATCTGGTAATAATTGAAAATTTGGTAAATTCAGTAAAATAGATTGTACAAAGTAACTCCTAATGACGGTAAACCTAAAAGTGTATTGAAATGTTCTACTTAACTACCCCTGGCATATGAAAGCGCCACATCTGTCAAGATTTTCCATTTTTCCATTAAATTCTTTAATTTTATCTAGGTGGTCGTCTTGGCCCATAGCACAAAAAAGTACGTAAATTTTTAACAAATTTTAAAACGCTTAAAAAATAGTTGTTTTTGCGTTTATTTTGTCTTGGACTCAGCAATAAGTGAAAAAGTAAGTGTGAAATTGCATTGAAAGTAAATCCCGCGTTTATCAAACAGGTTTTAGTAAGTAAAAGAACAAATCGCTTAAGGTTGCACACTTGCCCCAAATTCCGATACTGACCCGCCCAAACGTTCTTCATTCCGGAGCTTGACGGTCACCAACAACGATAGAATTCTGATCAAATCGTTTTTCAAAATAATCCAGTGCTATGCAAAGTTACCTTGCTGCAAAAGATTATGTATCAGCATCATTATCATCATCATCATCATCACATGATGTCAAAGCTGAATGATTACAAATTCAGTAACTTGGACCAATTTAAGAAATTCATCCTCAAATCTGGGATGAAATCCCCATGAAGTCCGTTTCGTGCTTCTTGTGACGCACTCGAAAAATGATTGAAGCTGGTGAAGAAATTCAAAAAGAAGGAGGATGGGGTCATTTCGTGAGATATGCTGTAATCGTTCGCTATAAAAAGTACTCTCAAAGAAATACACCCAAAATAAAATATATGGGATTCTCATGTTTTTGGCATTTTTTGAAAGTATATTGAAAGCATATACTTACTGAACACCGCGTAAAATCGGAAAACCTAATTCGAATCCCATTTGCTCACAACAACAATTTAACGATCGCAGCAACCTTTCATCATAGTATCCGCCATAAACGGCTACTGGTTGATACTATTTAATTCACACCAAAAGTCAACAAAACCTCATCTACATAGAGAACAAAATGTCCGCTCTTCGATACTGAAGAGACTTACAAAGAATAGCACCGGGACAGAACAGCTGCCGCGTGTGGGCTGTGATTTTGAATTTAATATCTTGCAGTAACAAGAGTGCCTTCTCCTCTTCTGACTCCCGCAAGCAGCAGGACTCCTACTGGAGTTCACAAATTTCCAATAAATTTTATTGAGAAAATCCGGACCAAGCTGCAGATTCCTCGTTCGGGAGCAGCACCTCCGAAGAAAACATATTTAGATGCAAATTTTCTCTCCCCTGCCACCCCCGAAACTGGCTTCTTGTGGCAAAGCGAAAATGGTTTCCTGACCGTGTCGAAGTGGCGGTGGCCTGAATTCATGGCCTCGGCGGACGCGGTGCCGGAAAAGAAAATTTATTGGATTTTCGTTTTCCGTCGTCGCCTTTTTCGACTTGGTTGCTCTGCTTAGGTTTTCAATGATGAAGAAAAAAAAATCGATTTCAATGCATTAATGGCCATTTGTTCATCAATTCGATTGTATACTTTCGAGCTACATTGACTTTCGCAATCAATTTGGCTTCTCCAGATTCCTATCATATTATGAATCTGTCTGTTCTCCAATTGAAAAGAACTGAACCGTTCATCATCAAACGGTAACTCTATCAATTGTCCAATCAAACCTCTTCAATGTCCGAAAGAAATTTTTAGCTCATAGAACTGAAGTACCTTTGAGAGGAGTTACATCGAAAACCGATACGGATCAACGACAGCAGGGAATGTTGAACAGTTTTCCCAATAAACTTTGATCAAAGCAACCCAACCATCATCGTCGTCGCCGCCGTCGTCGCCTTCGTGAGAACTTTAGCAGCAGGAGCAGCAGCCTACCTTGTCCTGACGGTTCCCGTAACAACATGAAATGCAGCGGTATCGAAACATAACTGATATCCTCCAGATCCGGGTAAAGCCGAGGCACTCATCAAATAGCAAAATCCTGTATTATCAGTTTGATACTGTTGAAACGACTTTGGCTTTCCCGTGAAGTCCAATCCCATCCAGTATCGGTTCGGAATTCGTTATCCCGGCGAACGATTATATTCCATGCTGCTTCCACCCCTTGGCCTCCTCTCCCCTCCACGCGACTTTTTGATCCCAATCAACCAAATTTGGGCTTTGAATTTGTTCATCACTTTTATGCAGTCCGGTGTCCGAAAAGCGGACAAAGGTCCGGCGCAACGTTGGCATTCGTTTTTACTTGATAGGTATATCTCTATCTCTCCGCCCCTGATGGGTAGCGGATTTTTAGTTAAACCGAAGGCACATAAGCCTTCGTTTTACGGATCCTGGCAACCGTGTAGGGTATGGTAGTATGTTTTTTTTTAATCATTGGGCGCAGTTCACTGAACTACAATCGGATCAATGGAAATGGGAGGTTATTCGCAGAAGGGAAATGGGGGTGGATTTCGTGCCAATTCAATAACTAGATTTTTTTCAGTTCCTGGTTTAGCGTTAGAAATGTCCATGCCTTGTAAAAGATCGGTATCATAATTTATTCGGAATGTTGTTGTAACTTGTCTACGTTTCTGCATTTTAATGTTTATTACGATTCAAAAATAAATCAAAGCTTGCCTCAGGATGGATCTAGTTATTAATCCTAACAGTTTATCAAGACATCAATCAAAACGTGAGTACAGTGCAAAACATCAAACGGTTACTCGTATTGGAATCGTATTGAGTGTTTTCAGAGAAATTGTCCATTCTTTAGATTAAAGGCACACTGAGTAAAAGCTTGAGTCTAGCAGTATATGAAACATAAAATGTAACACTAGTCGGCAGTGTTTCACTCCCTTCAAGTATAGATGTTGAATTTTATAGATTTCGCTACGTTGAATTCAAATATGGGCTCAGAAATGCTGTAACACGTCCAGTTGTTGAGAAAAATGTGATTAAAATTCACAAAAACACGTATTTCCGTCGTAATATGATCTACCTCATCAACAACCAGAATATTGGCTCTGCCCTTTGCAAGTTGGACTTGGATTTTATGGAATGGACCTCCCTGAATCCATTCGTGAACACAGATTTTTCGTAACGCGTAAGATTGATGAAATAAACCGGGTTTTCATTCACAAAATTACGAATTTTCATGAAAATCAATTTTTAAAACATGAATTTTCGTTCCGCCCTTTGAATGTTGGGTTTGGATTTTATGAAATGAACCTCTCTGAATCCATTCGTGTTGAAAAAAATGAGTTTTTATTCACAAAATTGCGAATTTTCATGAAAATCAAGAAAAAAAAATTCCTATCAGTCAGTCAGTCAGTCAGTCAGTTAATCAGTCAGTCAGTCAGTCAGTCAGTCAGTCATTTAGTTGAAATTTTCTCTATATTTTTCAACTTAAATTCACTTTGTTTTCTTTTTCCTTTTATAGTTCTCCAAAGGTGTTTGCCTCTGTAGCATCCAGCAGTAGTCCGCTAGCATCGCTGGGCTCCATTTGCCAGCAAAGTTCTTTTCAGTCTGTGCGATATCTTGATGAAATCGTTCTCCATGTTCATCTGAGACGGCTCCCATATTCTCTGGGAAGAAGTCCAGATGAGAATGCAAAAAGTGCAATTTAAGTGACATATTACATCCCAGTGCAGCATACGAATCAACCAGCTCTTGAACGATGTGTACATAATCCGGAGACTTTTCATTTCCCAAGAAGTGACCACAAACCTTTTGGAACGCATTCCGTGCTCGTAACTCTGTCGCAATAAGAGTTTGCTGAAAATTGTCGTCTTTAAGGAGTTTCCTAATTTGAGGGCCAACAAATACTCCTTCTTTCACCTTGGCTTCGCTCAATCTCGGAAACTTTTTCCTCAAAAAACAATATGGTTCTCCTTGAATATCCAGCTTTTTGACAAAATTTTTGATCAACCCAAGCTTAATATGTAGCGGAGGTAGTTAAATTTTGTCCCTGTCGACAAGAGGCAGATTTGACACATTTCTTCCCAGGTACCATCTCGGTACGTGCTGGCCAATGCTGCTGGTGGTAATGTTTATCCCTCGCACGACTGTCCCATTTGCAGAGGAAACAACAATGCTTTGTGCAGCCTCTTTGAAGCCCAGTGAGCAATGCCACTACCTTAAGGTCTGCACAGAGATTCCACTGGTGTTCCGAATATTTGATCTTTTCCAAAAGTGTTTTTATGTTCTCATAAGTTTCCTTCATGTGAGCTGCAAATGCAACTGGCACTGGAGAATACTTATTTCCATTGTGCAGTAACACTGCCTTCAAGCTTTTGCTTGAAGCGTCGATGAAGAGCCTCCAGTCAGTTGCGTGATACTCTAACTGTAGCTCTTCCATTAAACCTTCGATGTTGTTGCAAAAGACAAGATCACCGTCCATCGAAAAATATTTAATGTTATCTGATGTCTCTTCCTATAAGATGACACATTTACATCTTTTTCCAGGACATTCCACTGCTTTAGCCTTGAAGCTAGCAGCTGCGCTTTGGTCTTGGGTAGCTCCAAATCTCGAATCAAATCGTTCAGCTCCTCTTGGGTTATAACATGCGGTTCCTCAGACTCCGAAGGTAAAAAATCTGGATCATCCTGAAAGCTTTTCTCAGATTCGCCTGGTTTCGAATCCAACTCATCAGCACGTCCAGCAATATTTGGAGATATTGGAACTGGCATTGCTTCGGAGTGCAATGTTGGCCTTGATGGGTATTCGATTTAATGCTTCAAAGCTTTGGAAAATCCATGAATTTTTGTCAAACAAAAGTTACAATCGCTCATGTGATTGGTTGGATTAGTCCACACCATAGGTTTGGCAAAAGGTAAGCCTTTGTGCGTACCTTTCATCCAACCAAGCAATTTTCGGTAGCATGAGCAACAGGAGTATGTTGGAACCCATGGAAACTCACGATTTGGAAGCTCCTTGTCAAAATACAGCTGATATGCTGTCTCCAACAAAGGTGTAAACTCCTTTCTCTGTTCCTTCAATATCACGTCTCCACAAATGCAACAAAATTTTTGCGGATCGTTCAGACAAATTCGCGACATTTTTACAAAAATAAAAAAACGCGTTAATTGACGCCAAAGCAAGACAGCAATAATGGCTTTTGTGCCGCAAATACGCCAATAGACCTTTTCGACATTTAATCGTCTTTCTTTGTCTAACATGCGGGGATTAATGCACGGTTTGGTTTCCCACAACTTCGTTGACTTCTCACTCGCACTGCTTTGATTCAAATCTTGCAGTAGTGTGCGCAAATTAAATGTCAAAAAGCTCTATAAAATGCCGCATTAAGCTACGTGCTTGAGGATTCTTGCTTTCTTTTTTAACATATCTTTTCCTTATTCTCTCGAGCAATAGTGACTAACACAGAGTCTTTTGTCTCTGACTATTCTTTTGTTTTTTGAGTGTTTGCGTGTTTTAATGCTGTCTTGCTCACTCCTATCCTAACTTAAAAATACGGCACTGCTGAATAGAGTATTTAATGAGGCGTTTTTGAAGGGATCTGTGCAGCTGACTTTTGAATTAATGAATCAACATTGAAGGTCTTAAGTTCCCAAACTGCTGTTAGAAGCAACATCAATAAACTCAATAAACTCAAAGAAGCACAGCTAAAGGGATCGTTCATAAGTTACGTTATGCTTTGAGGGGGAGGTGGGGGGGGGGGGATTAAAAGTGACGATGCATACAAAAATTTTCAAAAATCCATACAAAAAATGTAATAAAGAAAGGAGGGGCTTAAAAATCTGTATTTTTGAGCGACGTAATTAATGGACGGGTCTTGATTTTCATGAAAACTCGTAATTCTGGGAATGTAAACCCGGTTTTTCCCCCACCCTTCCGTTTTAAAAAAAACCCGTTTTCCAGAATGATTTAAGGGGGGTCCATTTGAAAAATTCCAACCCCAAACTGAAAGGGGCCAAGCCAATTTTTTGGTTTTTGAGGGGGTAAATCTATTTACAAGGGAATTAGGTTTTTTTGTGAGTTTAAATTACATTTTTCTCAAAAACGGGGCGTGTTACCGCTTTTCGGAGCCCATTTTTGGATTCCGGGGGGAAAAGTCTAAAAAATCCCACCAAAAATGGCGGGGGGCGAAAAAAAATCTGCTTTTTCCGCCTAGAGTGTAATCAGCTCCTGTGTGTCACCATCTAGAAACGTTGCGGAACGGTACACTGGAATGGCCAACGATGCCACGAATAAAAACTTTAAGACCCAATCAAGTTTATAGTGCATCTCACCCTAGTGATGAAAATGATGATTATCAGAATACTAAAACCCTTTTACGAAGTACTTGCTGAGAATTTCACGATTTGAAAAGGGGAATAAAGGTTCAACTGAGTTCGGAAAAAATCATGACATTGCATAAAACAGAGGCTTCCTCTGATTTATCCTCCGTCTGCAATGGAATCATCACATCGGATCTTCAATACTTCCACCCGTTTTATTTTCTAATGAAAATCTGCTTTTCACTGATCTGGTATTTGTCCCCTCTGGTATAGCAGCAGTAGGCGTTGCGTTTTTGGTTTCAATAGGTTATTTTTCCTATAGCAACTGTTCAAGATTTGTGAAGGCAAAGCGTTTCGAAAGCGATCAGATGAAACACTTACCGCAAACCCGAGAACTTAAGAGTAGCTGACAGTTCTGTAAACAGTCATTTCAACTTAATGCGATTCATTTGCCGATAACTTATTCCAGGGGCTGATCTTCAAATTAGCACGTATGATAAAACTTTTGTGCTTGTTTATTCGCATGAATTGGTCTCACAATGTATTGCTCTAACTAAAAAAAGTAAGACGTGAGGCCATTTTCAACGGTCGTGGTCTATTCTAAATTTTGACAATTAAATAGACCAAACGAAATTTTCCATTTTCACCGGTGCGTTCTAAATTTCATTTTCGAACAGTTTCGATGTAAAAATAATAAACCTGCCATACGCTTTGTTTAATTTTGTGCCGAATTTAGAACGGAATCCAGCGCGTTTTAAATTTGTTTTAAAAGCTGAATAAAACGGGGTAAAACAACAACAAGGGCAAAGTGCACAACCGCGTCAGTCGCTCGCTCGTGTTTCGGAAAGTCTGTTTTCAGCGGTGTACGTTGTTGAAATATTACCTACAATATTACTAACTTTGCTCAAGTTCTCCTTTATTCCTAAAGCTCATTGAACTTAATCATAGTTTTTTTTTTTAACTTTGCTGAAGTTCTGCTTGCATTGGTGGAATTCTGAGAACTATACTGAGGTTCTTTGAACTGTACTAATGTTTTGAGAAATATGTAAGTGAAAAATTTGCAAAAAAATGAACTTTGCAGTAGTTTGAAGAATTTCTGTGAACTTCTATGGGAAGTTCATTGATGATTGATGAAGTTTTCCGAACATGGCTAAAGTCTTACGATCATTAAGGGTAAGTTGAAAAGGAAGGGACAACTTTTGGCGGAAGTGATCAATTCCTATGATTATTTTTTACAGTATATATTCATACATACCTAAGCACATATTGTTACTGCTATAAAAGGTTGTTAAAACAAGCCTAATGTGGGTTTCTGCACCAAAAGATATTTTCTTCCTTCCACCAACATTTTTCTTCGGAATATTATTCAAAATTTTAAAGTTTGAATCCAGCCATTTTGAATGTTTCAGGAAAAACAAACTCTTTATGCGGTGGCACTTTGCGTATCGTGATTCAATATTTGATAGTAGCAAACGTAGTGAGTTTTGAACGGAATCAGAAAACATTTTATTATCAGGACATGTTATTTTCTTCTTCACATACTATGCCACATCACCAAGTGGAAGATTCTGTAGGAATAATTCTACTATTTCTCGTACGCGAATACTGCACGCTAATAATAAAATTACTTGAATGAATTCCTACTGGATTAATTAAAATAACCTACCTTGAGCCATAGTGATCTGTAGAAGGCACCAACCAAAAACTAGAAGTAATCTGCCGAAAGAACCAAAAGGGTAAACCAGCGCTTCCAAACGGTTGATAACTACACAATTATTATGACATTTGACGTTTGAGATTTGAAGTTTTGAGGCGTATTCAAATGTAATGGGGAAAGTCGTGGTTGCTTTGATATTTCATCAACATCCGTGCACTCATGGACATAGAAAAAATTACTGTGAGGCACGTTTTCAATATTCTCGTGGAAATGAGTGAGGCAACACCAAAACACGGCTAACAGTAATATCAAAAAGGCAATAGAATTATGGCAGCGTGCACAGGCTCATGCTTCAACATTTGCTTCGATGATGACCCCTTGGTTTTGACAGTGAAGTAAACAAGTATGTGTGTCAGCGATCAATCGTATTCGTCGATACACGAATACAAGTGCAGAAGAATACTTATTTTCAATTGACTTTTATAGCACACTATCTTTTCCAGATTAAAAATAAAGATATTCGAGGTGAAAAAATAATTCCATTTGACATGTTGACATGAAAACATATCAGATTTTGTACAATGGAATGCATATGTATGTATACGCAAAAAGCAATCAATTATAGCATTGAGTTCGGGCTAAAATCATCAAAAGTTTAAAATACGATATCTCAAATATATCAAAATATGTATCGGGCATAATTTCAGAATTGAAAGGTCACATATGGTACTTTCTGAAACATGAGTAATTTTTTGCAACAACTTGCAATTTTTTGAGAAAATTAATTTTGAAATTCATGATATTTTTCACAGTTTTGGCTAATATTTCGCTTGTTATGTCCCAAAACTATGCGAACATTTCCAAAACATACGCAAATTATAAGGTTCAACACATAAACGGTATCAAAAATAATATATTTGACGAAAATATGAAAATTAGTAGAAAAAACGTAAATTTCAGTTAAATTTTACAAAACTAATCGTAACTTTGTTATTTGTAGACATAGAACTTTGATGTCTTCGGCAAACTTTCTTATTATTTTATGCTCTACTCCGATGCTCTTTGCCGAAGACATCAAACCGCTAGAAGGCGAAATAAAAAAGTTAGTATCGCAGAAAATTGGAACTAATTTTTATTACCAAATTGTGGCGCAGATAAAACTGAGCAACAATGCTGAAGCAATCATCTTGATAAAATGCATGCTCAAAGCGCTAGAGGTTTTGTCTAGCTAATTTCGTCTCATGGCCCACTGTGCAACGGGATTCAGTTTATACCGAAAGATCTCAACCCACCCAACTGAAGGTGTATAGCAGTGTCGTCAAATATTGCCAAAACGATGGATGAGAATGATGAAACCGCAAATTTCTTCGAAATCGAGATGATTTTTTTTTTGTATGTTCCCTCTAAAGTTCACATCAAGTCGAACATTTAAGTTAAAACAGAATACTATGTTGTTAATGTATATCCGAAATATGCGCAATAGTCTAGGTTCCAATTCTAACTGGGCCACACCTTATGCACATATGTTAGTGTAGAAATGTTATTCTGTGGATCAATTTTGCAAATTTAAGGAAAGTTATTGAACTTTCTAAGTATCATTTGCAATATGTTAATGGGAAATCCGAACAGTTATATATATCATTCCCTTGATATAGATCGGTTAATTTTTGACATTTTATTGCTAAATGTTGTTAAAAGTATGGATCAAATAGATGAATTTTAGGGATCATTTCTATGTCTTTTTCGTGGCTTATCGACAGAGTCATTTTTTGTGTTGGTTTTCACCAGAGTCTTATGGGGTCAAGAATGCGTTTTTATAGAACGATATTCAATTTTTGATGGATTATTTCGTCAATTTTAAAGGTGCAAACTCAGGGCCGCCGTAGTTTTTTTTTTACGAGAACGAGTGGTCTTTACCAAATTTATTGAGAAACATGTGTCGCAGTTGCGGCCGTTAAAGAACGTAAGAGCGCAACAGTAAGTCAGCTTTCGGAAAATTGAAAAACTTCTCCAAAGTGATCATATTTTTACAGCAATATTTAAGCCGCATAGCTAAAGGTACGAACATGTTAATAAATCCGAGTAGTAGCGCAGTTAAAGATCGATTTCCTTGTAGTTAAAATTTAAAAAAAAATTAACTTAAAATTGGAACCATTCCGGCATGATTTATGGATCATACATATTACTTTAAATGCACAAAGTTGGTTTGCTTTGGACCATATTCCGAAGTTTATGGTTCATTTTTCAAACCTATTATGGATCATTGGTGATTTATTTATGGAATATTTTCAATAATTTATTGATCATGTGCATATATTTTAGTTCACAAACGTTACATTCTAAGGATTAATTTTACAAATTTAAGAAGTTATATTGAACCTTTTATGGAACATTTGCAATATGTTTATGGGTAATCCGTACACTTTTAACGATCATCCCCAAGATATATAACGGTACATTTTTGACATTTTAGTGTAAAAATTTATATAAAGTATGGATCACATTGCTGTATTTTATGGATCATTTTAATTTTTTTATGGATTTTCATCAGAGCCTTATGGGTCATTAATACGTATTTTATGGAACGAATTTCAATTTTTCATGGATCATGTCTTCGGTTTCAAGGTGCAAACTTAGGGCTGCCGAAGTTTTCATCTTTTAAAAGTAAATTATTTAACTTCTCGTAGTTCATAATAGGAAACGACTTCTTTAAGCAATTTGTTTTCTTTTCTTTATTTTACGTCGGCCTATTTCCTCACGAGGTGACAATCACCGACGCCAGGAAGATGACTTCACCACCTGGACCCTACCTAACGACTCATGAATATGAGCCGGGACCAACGGCTTTACTTCCCTTCCGAAGGAAGACGTGACCAGATTTTTTCGCCTCAGGAAAACCACCGACGTCTACTGGGATTGAACATCTTTTAGCAATTATACGATTGAATTTTTCTGGTTAGTAGTTTTTCGTCATAAACAACGCCATAACAATGCAATTAAATAATTGCACTAAAAGTGCAATGCTAAGATAATTAAACAAATAAACACATTTTATTTTATTTTCTAATACAATTGGTATTTTTTTTTGTGTGATCTAGACCAAAATTACGGATAAACAAATTGCGAACAATCCAGACTTCGAATACATGGAAGTGTAATTAATACAAGGATTTTATCTTATTATTCCGTTCGAACCTCTTTACGAAATCCTCACTCAATTGTTCTTCAGTTTTATTTAAGCAAATAACATGGTTGAGCTTCCGAATTCTTCTTATTTTTTGATCCAGTGGATTGTACAGTTTTGTTGAAGGCGTATGGGACATTGTTGTAATGCCAGTGAAACATCCTCTTTCCAGTACGTTATGTATATCTTTGAACAAAAAAACAGCTACTAGCTTAATTTAATATTAAATTTTTAAAATTTACTATGTGGAATTCAGAACATTTTAATTCTTAGTAAATCAGGTATACGTATACAAAAAAAAACTCCCTATCAGACTACTATAGTCGCTATCGTCCAAATATATATAATTTAAAGATGTCTGCATAGGTTAATATCATAGAAGCACTTAACGTGTTAAGAATGGGTTCATAATTATTTTAGCCGGTAGTGTATTTGGTTTGTTCGTAGACGCCATATGCCAAAATCTTGCAAAACTAAATGCGATTTTAAAATATCACTCATTCCTGCACAGTTTCTAAACATTAGTTTCTAAATATGAACCTGTGACGATTTATAATTGTTCAAATGAATCGGAAATCTGATTGTCCCAAATGTTACCATAATTGTTAAAAAAAATTTCTTTTTCAAGTTCTGAAGCAATGCTCAATTCTCGGAGATGTATTCAAGGGCATTTATATATTTCGTAGTAGAACAGAATATTGATCCATGAATCTGAAAGCGTTTAAGAAAGAAATTTATTCCAACCCGATTTTCAGATCCTTTTACTTCTCTGTATTTCGATCACGAATGTTTGGTTGATAACGATATCCATTTAAAAAAAGTTATCCTCGCATTTTTCTACTCGTTGAATGTTTTATAAAATGCTATTGCAACAATGCCAAGTTACAAAAAGGCTCCACCGTTGCGCTTTTTACGTTGCTGGTGTGCTTGATTTTGAGGTACATAGCTAAACAAAACTATCCCTTATTTGTTTCAAGAGAGATTTTTATGCTCTATTGAAACAAGTTGTGGTACTTGGGACATCTGACACAGGATGTTGGACGTTACTAGAGTACATCCCAAGTAACAATTTAAGTTTTATTCTAACCGTATACATACCCAAGTAACATTGCCAAAACCATCCAGCTTTATTAAGTTCTATTAAAGTTTTATGAAAGCCACTAGAAATCAATTCGACTTTATTATGGCAGCAAGAGATGCCAATAGGTTTCAAATTTTAGTCAGGTTTATAAGAACCTACACAGCTTCTTTACAACGATCTTAAAACCTTGACTTCTAAAATTCCTTTTACTCCTATCAAAGGTTTTATTTTGACTTTATTAACTCATAAAATGCTGTTTTGAAATGCCGTTTTAGGACTCATTCATATTATCTTATTATGGTCAGTTGAAAAAGCATTTTAAAACCATTTTGCCTCCAGTAAATGCATTAAACGGCTAACTGGCATTGAGGAAAGCTACCAAGCAACCAGATAGTTTTATAGTAGCCATTGCTAAGATAAATTGGCTTTTTGGCAAAACTGTGATTTCTTGCAATCGCCATATTGAAATATATGAAATAATTGAAATGTGGAAAAAAATACACCAAATTTTTATTGTAATACAATTGAACTGTAGATCTACGGCAAATTTTGGTATTCGTTCAGATAACCTTATTGAATTCCATCAATTTTCAGGAGTTTCATGATTAATTTACGGAATATATTTCTTTCAATTTTGTTTTTGTTGTTGTAAACTCGCATAATTTCCTAAGCGCATTAATTTTCAGCTCTTATCGTGCCAATATTCACCATAAAATTAAATGCGCATATGATTTGGAGCATGATACGCTATAAAACAAACTCAATTTGTTCTGAATTTCGTGTCATCAACAAAGCCGGGAGGAGTGCTATACGGCTGGAATAGAACTGAAATTGTTACTTGGGATAGCATTCCTCCCGGATGTGTTGATAAAACTACATTCAAAAGTGTTTTGTCTACCAGCACCTCCTCTGTGCTTCTTTAAAGCCAAAATTTGTACAAAGTGGCCCACTCTATAGACGGTTGTGAAAACAATTTAATAAAACCTTTATAAGACCATAAAGATTTTGAAAATATTTTAGTGATAGATGCTATGACCACCTGAGAACCTTCATAAAACCTATTGGCTGCATTGAAAACCAGCATGCGGCCAAATGGCCACAGCTGTCAAACTTAACTGTGATATCGTGGTTGGTTTTTGTTGATCTGCTTTGTTCGATTCTCTGCTCTTCTGATTCATTTAGCAGTAAATAATATCTGAGAAAAAAAGTCTGCGGGAAATTTTGTTTCATTGCAAAATATCCAAAACAAATTCAGTTGTTTACAGCGTAGCATGCTTCAAATCAGATGCGCATTGAATTTTATGGTGAATATTGGCACGATAAGAGCCGAAAATTAATGCGCCTCGGAAATTATGCGCTTTAACGACAACAAACACAAAATAAAAACAAATATATTCGATAAATTAAACAGGAATTTCTTGAAAATTGATGCAATTCAATAAAGTTATCTAAAAGAATGTAGAAATTAGTCTCCAATATACAGTTCATTTGCATTACATTTAAAATTTGGTGCATTTATTTATCCACATTTCTATTGTTTCTAATAATTCAATATGGCGATTGGAAAAAAAAAATCACAATTCTGCCTTAAAGCCAAATTATCTTCGCAATGACTACTTTAAAACTATTTGGTTCTTTGGTGGCTTTCCTTAATGTCAATTTGCCGCCTCATGCATTTACTGGAGGCACAATGGTTTTAAAATGCCTTTTCGACTGACCATAATAAGATAATATGAATTAGCCCGAAAACGGCATATCAAAACAGCATATTATGAGTTCATAAAGTCGAAATAAACCCTTTTTGATAGGAGTAAAAGGAATTTGAAAAACGAGGTTTTAAGATCGATGTTAACAAGCTGGGTAGGTTCCTATAAACCTGAATAAAATGTGAAACCTATGGGCACCTTTTGGTACCGTAATAAATCCAAATTGATTTCTGGTGGCTTTGATAAATCGTTAATAACACTTTATAAAGCTGGATGGTTTTGGCAATGTTACTTGGGATAGCTAATCAGTTAGTCTAACGTTAGACGTAATTTAATGAGGGTGATAAGACCCAGTTAGACGAGGTTTATGGTGAAATTTATGAAATAGCTCGCAATCAAAGTCTTATGGGCGTTTGTTTACACTCTGCTATTTAAACAAAAACTTAGCATTTTATACTACTTTAGCCAAGTGAAAACAAACAACCATAAATAGAACTTTGATTACTAACCTTTTTTTATAAGCAGCATCAAACATCATAACCTGCAGGTACAAACACCGTCGAAACACCAATGCCGATTGTGGTAAATGACAGCAGCGAAAAACATAATAAAAATAACGATAGCTGCGACGTAGCTCATTCGATCTTAAGCTGCCAGCGTTGCGATGAGTATTTCCCTTTATTTTATTAGACGAATCAGCGAACATTACATCCGAGACGCATCAAGGAAAGCACTTTGGAAGCCCCCGGTTCCTCTGCCTCAGTCACGCCAATTCCAGCCACCGCTCAGCATAGGCGTCTCGGCCACGAAATCAGGGATTTCATGGAAAACTTCGACAGTTTCCACTTCTTGTCATCCAAAGCAGTGTGATTTCGTCCTCAGTTCTGAATATATCTGCCGTGTATGGCTTTTTGCAGATGCACTCTGCTTTCCGTCGCAGTTAGATGTTCCCTGAACCTTGATTCTTGGCCTTATGAACGAAACTTTTGTTCTGATTTAGATTTTTTTAACATTTCGAACGAAGGAGATTGGTTTTCGATTGAAAGCCCTAGCTACCCGCTAATGATCCTTAACACTATACGGATGACTTGTTTTTCCAAATCATTGGTTTTGATCGATAGTCAAACGTTCTTCGAACCGTTTTATGGCATGAGTAACTGTGAATACAACTCCAACTGTATTTACAATTTGATGCGAACGATCTTTTATTACAATCTAAGTAGTGTTTTACTCAAAGGTTCGAAAGTTGGAGAAATATACGTGTGGTCCAAATTTGTTGTGGATACCCTTTAAAGAATGTGCACACCAAAAAGTAGTCAACGGGAAATTAGTGGTATTAAATGGAAAATGTGAGAAAATCAAAAGTAAATCATTTATTTAAGACTTCATAAAAATACAAATATAAAACATATACAGTTAAGTCAATTTGACCTGTTATATCTAAATGCCCGCACCTTTCGTTTGACACCTTCCATCAGTTTTTGCACAGTGTCATCCGTCACCAATTTTGCAGCTTTCTGCCAGTTACGCCTGAAGCTTTTCTCATCAATTGCTACGCTATTCGTTTTTCGAAGATTCCTCTTGACCAGAGCCCAATACTTTTCGATCGGACGGAGTTCTGGCGAATTTGGCGGATTGCAATAATTTGGGACAATATTTACACCATTAGCAATGTACCAATCCTTAGCCAGTTTTCCATAGTGGCAAGATGCCAGGTCAGGCCAGAACAGCACCGAACCGTTGTGTTCCCGAATGAACGGCAACAGTCGTTTATTCAGACACTCTTTTACGTAAATTTGTCCATTTAGTATGCCAGTCGTGATGAAGATGTCGCTTCTGAGACCGCATCCACATATTGCCTGCCATACGAGGTATTTTTTTGGGAAATTTGACAATTTTTTTTTGCTTCAAACGATCAGCAACATTTCCTCTTTGCAACGAGGTATAAAACTGTAGTTCCGGTATCTGCTTAAAGTCAGCTTTGCAATATGTTTCGTCGTCCAATATTATGCAGTCGTATTCCTTCAGCATAGTGCCATATAATTTTCTCGATCGAGATTTTGCGCTCTTGTTCTGGCTGTCGTTACGATTTGGAACAACACCTACTTTGAATGATTTCAAGCCTGCACTTTTCTTCACTTTCTGGACGAACGATGGAGACATTTTCACTTTTTTCGCCACATCAAGAACGGAGATATTCGGTTTCTTCTTAAATTCTTTAATCACTTTCTTCCTCTCCGCGACGAAACGAGAATCATGGTTACCTCCGGAACCGACCTTTCTCTTTAAAGTTAAGCGCTGCTGAAAGTTTTTTAGCACTTTAGTAACCGCCGATTTCGCGATTTTTAATGACTTGGCAATATCGCCGTGCGACATATCTGGATTTTCCACTCTTTTGTGCAAAATTGCTTCGCACACGCGTTCTTGATTCGACGCCATTTTTCTGAATAAAGGTTACTGTAGCCAAACGACGTCTTCATCATAGCACACATACATTAATATTCATGTAGTAGTGATCTGATTAGCAAAGCGTACACGGAGAAGACTGCATTAGGGCATTTCCAACGACTACTTTTTGGTGTGCACATTCTTTAGTTTAATTGAGAACCAAGTTTATACGAAAGAAAATTCTGACAGATCATTGGCAAAAGAACTATCTGAAGTAGCCTTTCCGTTTAGAACTACTTTGATCAACTTAATACACAAATATACAAATACTTTAACAACTCAAGTATTCTGGAATAATTTAGATGAGAACTGTAGTTCAATTTCACCGCATTAAAAAAAATCAGCAATGGCTTAGTCGATAAATGCGTCGCTTCTCCAAGACGGAAGTTCAATTTCCAATACAGTCTTGTGTATTTTTGGTTGGTAAATTCGTACTGCTGCCCTGAAGCTTAAAAGTATCATGAACGCTTTGGAATGGCAGAGAATACCCTCAATCAAGAACTATGAATAAGTTTCAAAGGGCACTAATTTGACGAGAGGGAGAACCCTCAAAGCAAAGCCAAGAAGAATAAGACCTAAGGTCCTATTCATAAACCACGTAGACTAATTTTTTAAAATCTCAGAACCCCCCCCCCCCCTCTCGTAGGCTTTTCTCCATACAATTTTGTGAAATTTTGTATGGAGCGTAGACTTTGGTCAGAACCCCCCAAGAAAAGTCTACGTGGTTTATGAAGAGCCCCTTGAGATTTTTGAAAAAGCCTTATTAAAGCTTTGCCGAACTCTTTAAGAAACTCACTGAAATTTTCCAGGAACTATCGTAAGCTAACCTAAGAACTTTGCTAAAGGCTCTTAGAAACTTCGCGGAAGTCTTCTTTGATCTTTGTTGAAGTCTTATGGAAACTTGGCTGAAGTTGTAAGCTTTGCTAAAATATTCTGTGAACTTTGTTGTAGTCTGCGAGTAATTTTACTGAGGTATGAATAAGCCTACACCTAAGTCTCTTTGGAACCTTGGAATGCATTTCTGTAGGAATTTTGTTGTAGTTTTCAAGGAAGTTCACTAAAAGTTTAGGAACTTCGATGATTTTTTTCCAGATTCTTCGCTGACGTGTTCTTGAAACTTTTCTTGGATTCTTACTGTTACTAAAAGGTGATACGGTCAAAATTTGGTCAAGGGAAAACGCGTGTAAATCGGTGAAATCGTTTATTTAAAAAATCAAATTAAATTTCTTTTTCAAGTTCAATGAGTATAAAATTCAGGAAAAATATTCAGTTAGGCTTCCGCTTTTCCAAATCCGAATTGCCGGGCCTTACGCTTGACCCCTGCCATCAGATTTTGTACAGCCACCTTGTCCACCTTCTTCGCCGCAGAAAGCCAGTTTGCCTTGAACTGCTGCTCGTCCTTAGCAGTTTTTTTGGTCTTCTTTAGGTTCCGCTTGACAATAGCCCAGTATTTCTCAATTGGGCGGAGCTCTGGCGTGTTGGGAGGGTTCTTGTCCTTGGGAACCACCTGCACGTTGTTGGCGGCGTACCACTTCATGGCCTTTTTACCGTAATGGCAAGATGCCAAATCCGGCCAAAACAGTACGGAACAACCGTGTTTCTTCAGGAAAGGCAGCAGACGTTTATTCAAACACTCTTTCACGTAAATTTCTTGGTTGACAGTCCCGGAAGCTATGAAAATGCTGCTTTTCAAGCCACAGGTACAGATGGCTTGCCAAAACAGATATTTCTTTGCGAACTTTGACAGTTTCGTGTGCTTGAAAATATCTGCTACCTTTCCCCTTCCTTTTGCCGTATAAAACTCCTGTCCCGGAAGCTGCTTGTAGTCGGCTTTGACGTAGGTTTCGTCGTCCATTACCACGCAGTCAAACTTCGTCAGCATCGTCGTGTACAGCCTCCGGGATCGCGCTTTGGCCGTCGTATTTTGTTTATCATCGCGATTTGGAGTCACTACCTTCTTGTAAGTCGATAGTCCGGCTCGTTTTTTGGCTCGATGCACGGTTGTAGATGATACACCCAGCTTATTTGCGACATCTCGGAGAGATAGGTTAGGGTTTCGCTTGAAACTACCGGCAACTCTCTTTGTCGTCTCAGCGGCTTCCGGTTTTCGATTTTCCCCCGATCCAGACTTCCTGGCTGTCGACAAACGTTCCCCAAACACTTTAATTACATTTGTAACGGTTGATTTGGCAACTTTTAGCGATTTTGCCAACTTTGCGTGCGAGTTGCTCGGATTTTCGCGATGCGCGAGCAAAATTTTGATACGCTGCTCTTCTTGCTTGGACGGCATTTTGACAACTGAAGAGTGAATTCCAAAATCAAAATAGGAGCAACATTCTACACACACACACCTTCAAAATGAGGGGTGTTCAGGTTTTGTAAATGCAAAATTGAAAGAAATACGTCAAGTTGATATTGACCAAATTTTGACCGTATCGCCCTTTACATAGAAATTTTGCTGGAGTTTTCTAGGAACTTAACTGAATTTTTCTAGAAACTTTGGGGAACATCACTGATGTCTTTTCTGGGAACTAAAACACTGAGGAACTCTGTGTACTGGGAACTAAAGTTCACTTAAGTCCACTAGAAACTTTGCTGACGTCGTCTAAGACTATTCTAGGATTGTATTTTTGATTGAATTTTTTTTTCCTGAAGTTTCCTATGAACTTCACCACTTCTGAGAACTACACTAAACTAAACTCTTCTGAGTTCTGAGTCTACGTAGTTTATAAATAGCCCCTAACTGGTGATGGTCACGTAATTGGCAGCATTTTTACGACCTACCATAAAGTTATTCACAAAACGACATAAAGAAGGTATTGTCAAGTTGGTTGGTAAAAATATTATTGCCTCAACGTGACAACCATCGCCAAAACAACTGCTACATGAGGCTTTGTCATGAGAATTAAGAATAAGCGGTACCATTATAATTTTGGCCGCTTCGTGTTGGATTACAACTTTCGAAATTAGTAGGCTGTGCCATTGTTGACTTTGTTTACCGACAAACCCAACTGAAAACGTTCCCCATCTCGTTTCTACCGGAAAGAAAGCAAACCACTCGATCTTAAAAGCAACCACAATCAGCTCGAGGGGGTCGAACAAATTGAGCTCGATCAACATTATCCGATACGATAGGATACGATACGTTCAATCACACACCGACCGGTCGATCGATTGTGGCGGCTGGTTTGTCGAACGAGAGATGCATATGTATTCAAGTATCCTCTGAAATGTATTCAAGAAAGAAAAACATAGTCTATAAACAATAAACAAACTCACATTGAAGACAAAGAACCACACGAGCTGAAGATGCAGTCGGGGAATGAGGTGAGAGGGCATGGAAAAATGGCGCGCTATCCACGCTCAAAGTGTTTGGCTCTCATGAATATTAATGGACCAATTTCGGAATGATGGCTGCCGTCTCGCAAGCTCGGGAACAGAAGGAACCAGGGAGAAGCACTGGAGGGTTGATTTTTACGGGTTAAAGCGGGTGGTTCTTTGCTCGGATTACTGTTATGCAGTTTGAAAAGCTCGGTAATAGTTTCATGATGTTTTCGATGACTTTGCTCCTTTGGCTGTTCTTCATGGCTGTTTTGTTAATCAAAACCGGGACCACCTTAATTGAACGTTACGTGATTGGAGTACAAAAACGGCTATCGAGGACTATTGTGCTCGGGTGAGAATGCTGTTTTACATTAGAAGCTTACTCCTTCTGGACATTAAATCAATTCGAAGAACTCTATGACCTAAGGCATTATGCAGATTCGTTTCATGAGGAAGGTAGAATTTAAGAACGCAACCCTTGAACACAGAGAAGACTTTCTGAATTCTATTTGTCACGTAAATTGTTTATGATTGAATTTAAATTAAGTTCAACCACAAAATTAAACTTAAAGCTAGATAACTTATTCAAACAGACGTATCCGATTTCGTAAACAAAGAGGGGAAGGAAGAAACTTTCAGCACCCTCACGGAAACTAGCATCACCATCATGTTAGGGAAATGTTATTCCTTGTGTTGGTGTTCCTGGTTTGCATGAAAGTGCTAAGGGTTTCAAGAATTTTACATTCGAATCTTTCTTCCTCTCTTTGTTTACAAAATCAGATACGTCTGTTTGAATAAGTTGTATTTCAGCAATTAAAGCTTAATTTCCTCTTTATTTGTCCAAGGCCTGTTCAAGGTTAGGACGGTAAATGCTCGGTGACCCCATGAAATATCAATCGAACAAAGTAAAGCACTCAGTTCTAAGTCGCATATGTTTCCATGTCCCAGTTGCCATGCCCCTTCCTGTTGAAGTAGGCGATGGTGAAGAGTAGTCTAGTTACCAATGATTGTTTTGATAGTTAAATAAAAAGAAATTTTGTTTGGTGGTCTAAGAAGAGTGTTTGGGGCTTTAGGAGGTGGTGGGGGAGAGTGGGGTTTGAAGATTTTTTTTTGAGGTGGCGGGGGGGGGGGGAGAGGGAAAAAAAGGGGGGGGGGAGGGGGAAGAGGGGTGTGTGGGGGGGGGGGGGGGGGGAGGAAGCTACCCCAAATCCTCAAACTGATGCTTGGAAGAAAGGTGATCAGAAGACTCGGGCAACCATAGCGCTACTCGTCGGAATGAACCAGCGAAGATTGATCCAGAAGTGCACTACTGCGAAGCAAACCTGGAAGGCATTAGTGGACCACTATCAGAAGTCAAGCATCACGTCGGTACTAGCCATGTTACGCCGAGTGATCAATATGCAATACACGGAGGGTGACGATCTGGAGCGGCATCTTGAAGAAATGGAAAATCTGTTTGAACGAATTGCCAACGCAGGGTACGAGTTACCGGCCAAAATCACGATGCTGATGACATTATGAAGCATGCCGGAATCATACGCCAATCTGGGAATTGCGTTGGAGAACCGACCAGACGACGAGCTGACCATGGATCTGATAAGAGGAAAATTGATAGATGAAGCCCTCAAGAGACGTGACAATGTTCGACTCAAATCCGCCGAAAGATCGAAAACCATTCAAGCCGAAGGCACGAGCAGTGAAGGAAGAAACCGTTGATGACGAGTTCGCATTTTCAGGCCGATCAGAGACGAAGTTCAAGAACAACAGCTGGATCATCGATTCAGGCGCGTCAAGTCACATGTGTGGAGATGAAGAATTCTTCAGTGAAATGATGCCGATCTCAAGAACAAACGTAACTCTCGCTAATGGCAACATTGCTGAAAAGGTACTGGATTGCTGATCTGCGGGGGAAAGAATGGTGCTGTGAAGAAAATTACCTTGTCAGAGGTTCTACTGGTTACGGAGCTGGAAACAAATTTGGTGTCCGTTAGCAAGCTGACCGAGAAAGGAGCAGAAGTTGTAGTTATTTGCTAGCAACGACTGTGTAATTTCGCACAACGGTAAGCATGCAGCTATAGCCGTGAAGTCTGGAGGATTGTATAATCTAAAGCTTGCAAAAACGGAGACAGCAGCAGCGGTGCACACAGAGAAATGCTTGCACCACTGGCACAGGAAGTTGGGACACCGAGATCAAAATGCCATCCGTCAATTGGTCAACGATAAGCTGGCTACAGGAATCCACATTGAAGAATGTTCGGTGAAGGAAACGTGTGAATGCTGCCTCAAGGGAAAAATGACCCGTTCACCATTTCCCCAGGAAGCTGAAAGATCATCGAGAGCTGTAATGGATCTGGTCCACACCGACATCTGTGGCCCTATGAGAACAGTCACCCCAGGAGGATCAAGATATTTCATGACCATGATTGACGACTTCTCAAGATTTACTGTGGTATGTTTCTTGCAAAGAAAATCAGAAGCTGGTGAAAGGATTATGCACTACGTTCGGATGGTCGAAACAAGGTTTGGGAAAAAGCCGTCAATCATTCGCTCGGACCAAGGCGGTGAATACAAGTCAAAAGCACTAGGACGATTTTACCGAGCCGAGCGGATCACGCCTCAGTATACCGCTGCTTATACCCCGCAGCAGAATGGTGTTGCCGAAAGAAAAAAATCAGAGCCTGGTTGAGATGGCAAGATGTCTCCTGATTGATGCGAATCTCGGATACCGATATTGGGCGGAAGCAGTCAACACAGCAGTCTACTTGCAGAACGTTCTTCCGTAAAAATCGGTGCAGAAGACGCCGTATGAAAATTGGAATGAACGAGCGCCTGATCTCAAGCACATCCACGTGCCGGATCAAAAGCGTACCAAGCTGGAGCCGAAGGCTGAAAGGATGATTTTCGTCGGCTATTCAGACAATCATAATACGTACAAATTGATGCATCCAGATACCGACAAAGTGGTGATAAGCAGGGACGTTCGTTTTCTAGAAGCCAATGATAACATGAAGCAGATGTCACACCCTAACGTTGTCGAGTTCGAGTACAGCCACCAGCAGCCTGATGAGATGATAGTTCATGATGATATTGATGACGCTATTGATGACGATATTGATGAAGACTTTCCAGAGGTCGACTCCACGCTGGTTCAGGAGGAGGAGAAACAAAACGAATCAACCGGTATCAGTAAAGACGAATTCTTGAGCAGCACAGAAGATGTTCCTGAACCACCGCAACCGAGGCGGTCAGAAAGAGTCACGAAAGGAAAACCATCGGTGTGGTACACCGAGTCCTCAAATGTGATCTACAAGCAGCAACCCGAACCGAGAACCTACAAGGAAGCAGTTACTGGTCCGGAGCGTGAATTATGGCTAGCAGCAATCAAAGATGAGCTGAACTCGTTGAAGCAGAACCGAACCTGGGATTTGGAAGAGCTACCAGCCGGACGAAAAGCGATTGGATGCAAATGGATATTCAAGAGGAAGGAGGACGAACAAGGCAATGTGGTACGGTACAAGGCAAGACTCGTGGCACAAGGGTTCACACAAAAATTTGGAACCGACTACGATGAAGTATTCGCACCAGTTGTCAAGCAGGTAACCTTCAAGATTCTCGCAACCGTCGCTACCCAGAGGAAGTTGCTGCTGAAACATGCTGACGTTAAGACCGCTTACCTGAACGGGGAACTGCAAGAAACCGTTTACATGAAACAGCCACTCGGAATACGTTCAGACAATGATGCTGCAGTTTGCCGCCTACGAAAGAGCCTCTATGGGTTAAAGCAAGCCGCTCGTGTCTGGAACACCACTTTTGACGCCGCACGCAGTCCAAGAACGATTCCTGCCTCTATTATTGTGGAACAGGTGACGATCGCGTTTACCTAGCTGTGTACGTTGATGACATCGTTGTGGCCTGTCGCACTGAGGACGAGTACCAGGCCATTATTCGAGGACTGAACAAACATTTCAAAGTGACGTCGTGGCGAGATATTCGCAATTTTCTTGGAGTTGAAGTCAGACAAGCCAAAGGATCAATTTCGCTGAATCAAAGCAGGTACATTCGGAAACTTCTGAGACGATTCGGAAGTTTCCGAATGAAGCTAAGTCATCAAAGATTCCATTGAATCCTGATCATTTGCAAACCAAGGAAGAGAGCGATAAACTACCGAACAATTCGCAGTACGCTAGCTTGGTTGGTGGTTTGCTCTATGTTGCCGTTAATACTCGTCCGGATATCGCCGTTAGCGTATCAATCCTAGGGCGAAAGATGAGCTGTCCATCACAAGCTGATTGGATAGAAGCAAAGCGGATTCTGCGCTACTTGAAGCACACAGTAGACCACGTAGACGCAGATTGGGCAGGAGATGCAAAGGACCGAAAATCTACTTCCGGATATTTGTTCCAACTAGGAGGAGGTCCAGTATATTGGAGTTCGAAGAAGCAGACGTGTGTGACCCTGAGCAGTACCGAAGCTGAGTACATCGCACTTGCTGAATGCTGCCAGGAGGTCCAGTGGATTTTACGGATTGTAGAAGATTTCTCTGTACCAGTTAACCTACCGATAACTATTTTTGAGGATAATCAGTCCTGTATCAAGCAACTGATTTCACCTACAGTGAGTCGCAGATCAAAGCATGTTGAGACCAAGAATCACTATATTCGAGAGATGCAGACCAATGGAAAATTCAAGCGGTTTACTGCCCCACCGAAGAGATGATTGCGGTCATGCTGACCAATCTACTCCGAGCGGTGAAGTTACGCAAGTTTCGAGAAGCAACTGGAATACTACCATCGAGGAGGAGTGTTGAAGTAGGCGATGGTGAAGAGTAGTCTAGTTACCAATGATTGTTTATGACAGTTAAATAAAAAGAAAATCCGTTCATTACCGTTCTGAATCTCAAACTAAGTAGATGTTTCATTACGGTCTACGGCTACACTTTCAATACTTCCGGCTACCCATGCAAATTAGCATCAGGATTTGAGAAATGCCATAAAATGCCAACACCTGGGTCGCCTTTCGTTGGAATCTAAAAGTAAATCAAAGCATGCTAGCCTTGAATGAATGTTAAAATAGGCTTTTAACACAGAACGGAAGGACAACTTAGAACGATTCAATGACGCGAAAAGTGAAAAATTTGGTTGTTGAAAAGGCAGCTCGATTTCATTTGTTTCTACTCATTCTACTTTAAAAGTGTTGAAAAAACGTCAAATCAACTGGTATAAGTGGTATACTTTTTACTGCCATATTATCATCACAGTATGCTCCGGTTAAATAAAAATCAGTGGGGTTGTGTATCACCCACGACCGGTTGACGTAGACTTTGTTAAACCGTTTGATTAGTACTCAGGTACTGTTCTAATGGCACGTAGGGTTTAGCATAAGTAAGTGAGAAAGTATGTAATAACATTCGCTTGATTCGCTTCGTAGTAACTATTTGGCGGCCCTGGAAAGGGACGTTTGATTTGAATTTTGGTATGATGAAAGGCAACGGTGGTGCTGGCTATAGTGATTGTGTTGATATGATGGACCAGCTGGAAACCACTATCCTTTTCACGTTATAGGTTGTTCAGGGTCTGTTTGGGAATTCAAAGTCATCACTTAATTCTATTTTTGTTAGTTGACAGCCGCAAAAATCTCCAACTGATTGAAGCAAAAATCTCGAAAATCTATCGAGAAATGATAAAGCGTTCAAACTAATTCAGTTAATTTCATATTTTCATTTGACCTCTACCCTTACCGTAAGGCGTAGTCTGATCAATTGTTTACATCAATTGTCTGAAGCGTGGGTGTGGTCCAAATAGATCGTTAGACTAGCATTAAATAGTAATTATGTTAGAAAATTCTCTTGTACACTCTTTAGAAAGCATTTGGTGAAGAATCAAAACAAAACAACATATATATTACAAATATATATTCGTTTAAATAAAATGGCAATCGTTAAACCTTTAGGTTGGTGCAAACATCTCCAAGAATAAATCAATCAAGAAACGATCGAATTATTAGTGTCCGGTGTATCATTTTTTTGTGATGGCAGCCATTTGTGAATTGTACACAATTCTCAAGGTATGCAACGAAGAGAAAGCTAAAATAATTATAGCCACCACTGTCTTCCAATTGGTTAGAACTTGAAAAGTAATTTTAGATAAATTAAAATCATACAAACTCTCTTGAAACAGAATTCGTCGTCCTGAAAAGGACGGATTCAAAATGGTCCGCATTTGAGTTCAAACCTTCTCGGTCTTTTTATGAATCAGGTTATTTCACTCGTTGGTAGATCTTCCCCAAAAGCACACTTGTTGCAAATCGGTTGAAATAACTTCAATGTGACTAAATTAGGTCACAACCAAGTTGCTGTAGCTAATTATGAGGGTTTGGTGTTGGTCTGGTTGAGACCTCAACTGCGGGGGGTTTATAGAAACTAAAGGGATTTTTTTTTTTCTAAAGTTTTGTGGTTTTTTTGGGGGCAATTTGTTTGGGACGAGAGGGATGGGTGTTGGGTTTCCCTACCCATATGTGGGAAATGTTTTGGGTTGGGTGGGGGGTGGGTTTTCGGGGGTTTGGATTTTTGGCCTTATTTTTTAAAAAAAATATTTTTGTTGGTGGGAGGGGGCTTCCTTTGGACTTTTTTTTTTTTTGGGGGGGGGGGGGGGGTGGGGGGCAGCATTCATTAATTATGTCACGCTTTTAGGGGGGGGAGGGGGTTCAGAAAACCGTGACATTTTGTGACAAACGAGGGAGGGGGGGGTAAGCTGAATCGTGACATCACATTTTTGAAAAAAAAAACAAAAACAAAATGATATTCTTATGCAATATCGCCTACTACTACTATCCCTACTGTTCACGCCCCTTCGTAAACGAACAGCAACAGCAGTAATCATGCAGCACTCACACACCGCTCGCATTAACTATGCCACGCCCTGTTCTGCAACTTTCCATCGTTCTGGAACTTTCCATGTTCTGGAACTTTCCATTGTTTTGGAACTTTCCATCGTTCTGGAACTTTCCATGTTCTGGACCTTTCCATCGTTCTGGAACTTCTAGCAGTAGCGGCACAATATAAAAACGGCACCGCAGTGGCGCAGTCATTCAGTCATTATATCAATTCTAAGGTGTTAAGATCAAAAGGAAAAAGCAATAAAGGATAAGTGAATAGAAGCAGTAGTTTTTCTATCAATATCTTCTGGATCCATTATCCGGTGCAACAGCCCAGTGTTATACAGTGTTGAATACAGTCCACCCTACGACTAGAGTGTTTGCTGTCAACGGCCTTGGAACCCAACCCGGCCTTTTCAGGGTAAGAAGAGTTGAATTTTCCACCCATGAGCCAAGACAGAGCACTCGTTTTACCCGACAGTTGCTAGTTTGAGCGACACCTATTTCCTTTCCTACCGTGTTAGGCCACGTTTGAGTTCTGTCGCAAGAGAGCTAGCAAGCTACTTCAAGTACCCTACGGATCCGGTGTTTGGCTCCGACACCTACCATACCTAACACGCTAACTTGAAAGTACCCATTAATGAGTCGAAAAGTACGCATTTTGAAGAAAAGTGGCTTAACTCATTATTAGGAGTATATTTTCCTCATTAATTGAGTATTCGTTACCCATTAATGATTAATTGATACTCATAAATGAGTAAGCAATACTCAGAAATGAGGAAAGTATACTCTTAATAATGAGTTAAGCCACTTTTCTTCAAAATGCGTACTTTTCGACTCATTAATGGGTACTTTCAAGTTAGAGTGAATACTATTCCACCGTTCATGAATGACAGCTGCAGCTCATTCAGTGTGCGTCAGTGAATAAAGTCCAGTGTTTATTGGTGAAAAATTGGTTCGCGCAGTTAGTGTATTTTGGAAAATGAATCGTGGAGAACTTTTTAATACGCTGTACAATGCGTATGTAAAGGCTTACCCGGATAAGAAGAAAAGGGAGTGCCAATTGGATGCTACTAATTTCTGGAATGAACGGAAGGGCAATGACAACACCGCACTTGAAGAGCAAGTCAATAACAAAATAAAAGAGCTTCATGCCTTGCAGCTAAAGAAAAAAGGTAAACTTCTTCAACTATGGGGAAAGTCTATGAGTGCTCCTAAGGAATCAGCGCCGACAGTGAAACCCGCGCAACCCATCAAGGAAATTGAGTATATGGCTCAGCCGTCATCATCAAATAAACGCCCTGCACCAGTACAGGAACAACTTAAAGCTGAGCTAAATAATCTGAACTCTGAGGTAGTGCTTCTGATTGACAAGAAGTCTGCTGGACTATTGACGGATGATGATCAGTCGAGACTCGAAGGGCTAAAAATTAAAAAGATCAAACTTGAAAAGAATCTCAAAATCAAGGAAGACGAGCAAGAGCGGCAGCAGAAGCATCGTGAGAAAATGAAGCAGGCTAAACAACTGTTAATTCGGGACATCCCAGAGGCTGGTAAATATGATATATTAACTAGTTTGTTTGCACAGTAGATATAAATATCAAATTTCAGGAAATTATCTTTCATTCCGAAATTCTCCTGGCCGCCCTCGTGTTGAAGAGCAGCAACCGGAGCTGCTCAAGGCAATATGCGATATCGCACTTCATGGATCTGCGGCCCACGAAAAGCGCAGTGATGAGAGCGTCAGAAGCGTTAAAACTTTAGATGAGTTGACTTCTGCAATACAAGGCAAGGGATTCAATATCAAAAGAACAGCAACATATCTGCGGTTAATCCCAAAACGAGCCAATTCCCATCAAGGTAAATGTCACGTAAATACTGTACCAGTGAAGTTGATGCGCGCAAGTAATGCAAAACACAACGATCATCCCGATGGCCGATTCTGTACAGCGACCATAAGATCATTGGAAGAACTGGCATCTGTGCTAGGGCCCAATGAAGTAGGATTTATCAGTCAGGATGATAAGGCGAGAGTGGCGATAGGCCTAACGGCTGCCAATAAGCAGTCTCCCATGCTTATGCATGTGGAGTACAAAATCACGCTTCCTGACCACGATTGGATAGTTGCAAATAAGCATAAACTAATTCCGTCCGTGTACGCTGGAATCGAAATCAAACCGAATGGTCTTGGCAAACCGGAGGCTGTTGGTTTTTCGGGCCCCACTTACATTGCAATTCGGTCAGGCAAACACGCTTCGTCAACGGCGTTTTCTCATGCGTTAGACATCAAGCGGCTTCTAACTCTTGAATCGTTTGATGGTATTTTTAAGTTTGATGGATTGGTCAAACCAGTCCTAATCTTTACCGTCGACGGTGGACCTGATGAAAATCCGAGATATCGCAAGGTAATACAGATAGCAATACACCATTTTAAAGAGTACAACCTTGACACGCTGTTCATTGCAACGAACGCTCCGGGAAGGAGTGCTTTCAATAGAGTGGAGCGACGTATGTCACCCTTGAGTAAGGAGCTTTCTGGATTGATAATACCACACGACCAGTTTGGTAGTCATCTGGATTCCCAATTGCGTACAACTGATTCAGCTTTGGAGAAGCAAAATTTCCAGTACGCTGGTGAAGTTTTGGCAGAAGTCTGGAATGATGTGGTCATCGACGGTCATCCGACGTTGGCTGAATATATCGATCCTGATGCTTCTGAAATAGATCCGAAGTCAATTCGTGACTATGACCAACACTGGTTTGGAACTCATGTGCGAACCAGCCAATATTTACTCCAGATACGGAAATGCACAGATAGGTAAAATTTTGAGATGCATTTGATGGTCAAATAATTGTTATATGTGCATAAATTTATATTTTTACAGGAAATGCTGCTCACCACTGCGAAGTAGCATCGATCACGTTATCTGCAATGGATTTTTGCCTCCACCAATCTCTCTGACGCAAACATCTCGAGGATTGATTGGGTCATCGAAGGACGAACCACAGCATTTCCCATCAATGTTCGTATTGAACTCATTACAAGCTCAACAGATTCTACCTAAATCGATGTCCGGATATGGAACGATTCCGTATGATCTTTACTGTCCTTCAATTAAAAACTCATTGAACGAACGAGTGTGTTCCAGCTGTGGCCTATACTTTGCATCTTTAGTCATGCTTCGCGAGCACATAAAGATGCACAAGCATACATCCGTTCAATTTCAGAGAAAATTGCGTCCGTTTAAAGTTGTGGCAAAACGTAAACAGGAATGTATGGTTGTAACCAACAAAGACAACTTCGATTGCGAATGGATAGATGACGAAGAACTTGATCTGACTGATGTGGCAGAAACCATTACGAGTGCTTCAGCGGACGCAGATATCTTCCCGGTCATCAATGCTGACCAACATCTGCAAAACCCTTGGACTGAGGATTGAATCTATTTTTGAATGGTATTATTTGAGAATGCAATTTGATATAATATGAGGAAAGTTGAATTTGTTTCTGTATGAAATAAAAATGATTTTTTGTGACTAATATTGGCTATTTGAATAAAAAGTTTTGAGTGGGGGGGGGGGGGGGGGGGGGGTTAACAAAAACGTGACATAATTGCCTGGGGGGGGGGGGGGTTACAAAAATTGTGACAATTTGTGACATGGGGGGGGGGGGGTTAATTTTCGGCCAGATTTGCGTGACATAATTAATGAATGCTGCCTTATAGCCTGGGACAAAATTTTAAATTCCAGTTCCCTAATGATTTTCGGAAGCCTTTTGGACCCTGTAATAACTGTGCAAAATTTCAGCTCGTTTGATGAAACTATATTTTAGCGCTAGTGGTTTTAATTTTACATAGGATTTTCCACGGGAAAACTTACTTTTACAGATAAAAATCTGGCAAGGTGATCCATTGTCCTTGAAAAATAAATCAATACAACTTTTCCTACGAAATTTTTCAAGAAAACTTTTCTTCGAAGACCGCAAATCGATCCGACGCTTGTGGAAAAATTTAATTACAGCTGAAACTAGCAGTTGCTATCCAATCGAACGGCTCAATTGAACTGTTTTCTCTTGCAGCACCTGTCACCTGCAACTCCCTGCTGGCTGCGCGAAGCAACCACTGTGTTTTGTTTATGTTCACTCAGCATGGAGGAACTGTGCTGCTAAAAAAAAACACTCCAATGAGCCGTTCTGATTGGATAGCAATCAGTTTCAGCTTAATAACTTTTTCCACAAGCGTTGGATCGCTTTCCGGTTTTCTCCGAAAATTTCTTTGAAAAATTTCCCAGCAAGTTAAGGGATTGATTTTATTTTTAGAGGACAACGGGTCACCTCGCCAGATATTTCTTTGAAAAGGTAAGTTTTTCCATATGAAATATTATGGAAAATTAAAACTGCGAGCGCTAAAATATAGTTTCACCGATCGAGTTGAAATTTCGCACAGTTATTATAGGAAACAAAAAGGCTCCCAAAAATCAATAGGGAACGAAAATAATTTTGTTTCATATATCCGTGTCCCAGGCTACAGAAAAAACTAAACATTGAATTTTCTGCGTCATCTAATGCACATAAAGGGAATGCTAGATTTGGCAGAAAATAATGGAATATTTCATGTAAATTTAATCCAGATAACGCCTGAATCTAGCTTGTTGTATGAAAGATTGCAAACATTGTTGTATGGCGCATGAAAGATTGCAAACAATTTGGTTGTTTACGCCTCCATTGGCTTGGAATTAAACGAGGGAAATTTTACGCGCCTGTTAAAATTCATTATTTTTTTCTGTGTCTAATTAGTTTTGATTTACAACATTTGTTTTTTCAATTTCGATCTCCCATCCAAAATGCCCGCACCTTCCTTTTCCTCCACCCATCAATTTTTGTACAACCGATTTTCCCAGTGTTTTTTTTTTTGTTTTTACCCAAATTTTCTTCAATTCTAGCTCTGCTTTTATAGTTTTGGGATGTTTGCAAAATTCCGTTTTCATAATTGCCCAGAATTTTTCAATTGGACGAAGTTTCGGTGAATTTGGTGGGTTCATATCCTTTAGCACAAAATTGACTCCGTTGGCTCGGTACCACTCCAATACGTTTCGAGCGTAGTGGCAGGATGCTAGATCAGGCCAAAACAGAGTTGATCCTTTGTGCTTCTTAATGAATGGCAAGAGACGCTTCTTAAGGCACTCTTTCGTGTAAATCGCACCGTTTATTGTTCCGGAAGTGATGAAGGGAGCACTTATTTCACCACATCCGCAAATTGCCTGCCAGATTAGAAACTTCTTTGCAAATTTCGATAGTTTCTTCTTTCGAACATCCTCCGGAACATCGAACTTCGACTTGGCAACGAAATATTCTTGCCCAGGAAGTTGACGGAAGTCGGCCTTGACGTATGTTTCGTTATCCATCACGATGCAACCGGATTTGGTGAGCAGCTTCGTGTAAAGCTTCCGGGCGCGGGTTTTCGCAGTGGTGTTTTGTTTTTCATTCCGGTTTGGGGCTTTTTGCACTTTGTAAACATGTAACCCAGCACGCTTCATGGTTTTCTGCACAAAACCGACTGACACCTTAGACTTTTTAGCGACATCTCGAATTGACATGTTTGGACGGTTCTTGAATTGTTGTACGACTTTCCTGGCCATTTTACTGTCCATTGGACCACTTTTACGACCCCTCCTTCCTTCCTTTGACACTCAGACGCTCCTTGAAGGTTCTTATTACACGAGACACAGTTGTATTTGCAATTCCAAGCCTTTTAGCAATCCACCGGTGGGACGCCCCTGGATTTTGATTGTGAGTGCACAAAATTTTCTCACGGACAATTTCTTGTTTCGACGATACTACGACTGGAACTACTGAATGTATAACTATGAAACTTGGCAGCTATAAATAATACACTATGGATAAGATCTTTTCATTCAAACTTCTAGGTTTTTTACTCATACGATTCAAAAGTTACAGAAGATTTTCTGCGTGCCATTTTTATCGAATACACCCTTTATATAAAAATGGATTTCTGTCTGTCTGTCTGTCTGACCATAATAGGCTCGGAGACTACTGAACCGATCGGCGTGAAAATTTGTATGCAGGGGTTTTTGGGGCCGGGAAAGGTTCTTAAGATAGTAAGAGACCCCTCCTTCCTCTGAAAGGGGGGGGGGCTCCCATACAAATGAAACACATATTTCTGCATAACTCGAGAACTGATCAAGCAAAGGAATCCAAATTTAACATGCGGAAATTTTTGGAGACAACAAATGTTTCTATGGTGGTTTGAGACCCCTCCCCTCTCTTGAAAGGGAGGCTCCCATAAAAATGAAACAGAAGTTTCTGCATAACTCAAGAACTAATCAAGCAAATGGAACCAAATTTGGCATGTGGGGTTTTCTGGTGGCGAAAAATGTTTCTATGGTGGTTAAAGACCCCTCCCCTCTCCTAGAAGGGGTGCTGTCATACAAATGAAACTGAAATTTCTTCATAACTCTAGATCTAATAAAGCAAATGGAACCAAATTTGGCTTGCGGGGTTTTTAAATTCAATAAATGTTTCTACGGTGGTTCGAGACCCCTCCACCCATATCTGCAAAGAGACAAGGGTTTAGGTGGAGGTTGAAGGAGGGGAGGGGGGCTCTCATACAAATGAAACACAAATTTGTGCATAACTCGAGAACTAATCAAGCATATGGAACAAAATTTGGCATGTGGAGGTTTTTGGAGGAGAGAAATGTTTCTATGGAAGTTTGAGACTCCTCCGCCATCTGGAAGGGGGAGAGAGGGGGAGTTTCCAAACAAATGCAACACAAATTCTGCATAACTCAAGAACTAATTTAGTAAATGGAACCACTTTTAGCAGGTGGAGGATTTTGAAAGAAATAAATGTTTCTAAGGTGGTTTGAGACCCCTCCGCCTTTCTGGAAGGGGAGACTCCCATAAAAATGAAACATAATTTTTAGCATAACTCGAGAGCCAATGAAGCAAATGAAACCAAATTTGGCATGTTGAGGATTTTGGAGGCAAGAAATGTTTCTATGGCAGTTCAATACCCTCTCCATTTTGAAGGGGGGGGAATGAATAAAATAGCAAATTTCTGCATAACTCGAGAACTAGTCAAGTAAATGAAACCACTTTTAGCATATGGGGGTTTTTGGAGGCTAGATTTCAATATCCATAAAATTGAATTTCTATCTGTCTGTCTGTCTGTCTGTCAGACCCTTATAGACTCGGAAAGTTCTGAACTGACCAACGTGAAAATTTATATGAAGGGGTTTTTGGAGCTGGGGAAGGTTCTTATGATTGTTTGAGACCCCTACTCTCTCAGGAAGGGGGGCTCTCATACAAATGAGACACAAATTTCTTCATAACTCGAGAACTAATCAAGCAAATTGAATCAAATTTGGCATGTGGGGGGTTTTGAGAAGGCAATGATTGTATGGTGGTTTGAGAAACCACCCCCCCCTCTGGAAGGGAGGGCTCCCATACAAATGAAACACACATTTCTACCAAAAATGAGAATTATCCAGGTTGCTTAAACTCAAAACGTGTATTTTTCGGGTAAGAAGCATGTTTTGATAGAAGTTTGAACCCCTATATGTTCAAGAAAAAAAACTCATGTCCGAAAAAAAAACCATAAACGTGCCAGTAATATTAAATTTTCCTTTATTTAGTTGCAAGCGTAGCAGCGCACGCACCGGGTTCAGCTAGTACCATATAAGAGTAGTGGTGAGTGAAACAATCTCGCACGAAAGACTAACTTTATTTTCAGTGTAGTGAAGGAACGGCACATACTTTAGTTACGCCACGCGAGAAGTGTGTTATTAAACCAACACTAATTTGTAATGGATTGTCACAACATGTTTTGTAATAAATTGTCACGTTTTCCTGATGAAGGGATAATTTCACGGATTTCCTGGCGAAGAAGGAATGGTCTCGCAGCTCTCCGGATCTGAATCCATTGGATTTTTTCGTTTGGTCCTACATGCTTTCTCAACAAGGACTACAAAATTTCGAATTTGGACCAGTTCCAGGTAGTTATTCAGAAAATTTGATATGATATGCCCGGTTTAAGTACGTGCCACTTTTGACAGTTTCGAAAAACGTTTAGGTTGGTAAAGAAAGTTAAACAAGGAGTCATTCCAAAACATGTGCTGTAGTTATTCTGCAGAATTAGTACTTTTCATGAAATGTATCAAAAATTTCAAAATATAGCGTCTGCGTTATTTCAATGCATTTTGAAAGTGTATCCGAATTTATTGATCACAGTGTATGAGAATAAATTTAAATTTTTCTGCACTAATCAATAATGTATCACAATTTGTTCCATAATTGTGACCGCAGCCTAAACAATTGTGTAAAACTCTTTATTGACCGAAACAAAACGCGAAGTGATGTCACATTGACAAGTCTTGCCTTAGGTAATTTTTAACGAATTTTAAGGATTAAATTCAGCACTAAGTGTACCATAACAGTGTGGGGAGTGAATTTCCAGTACCTGAAACGTTGGAAACGTCGTCAATCTTGAATCAAGCAATAACTGTTGACTTCAAAATTCAGTGGTTGCCTCGATCAAACGAGTTTTGTTACGTCAAGTGCCAAACTAATGCATGAGGGTGATTTTCAGCAACCAGGATTAGTTCGCCACCGGATTATTTGGTTTATCTGATAAGGTAGCCTTGATTTTCAGCATATTTAAGTGTATGAATAATATTTTGGAGATCAGGAGGATAAATCCTTAGGATTTAAAAGAATCTCCTTCCCGTCTCTAGCTGTATGATAACTCGAAACCTTCAAAATGCTATTCATATAAACGTAAGAATAAGAACAATATGTAACACATAAACTGTAAGCATCATCCGAGTACTGTAGCACAGTTTTGGCCAATTCAACTGAATTTAATCCTGAGCTAAGCTAATTTTGCTGAAGATTCAAAATGAATCAGTTGAAAAATAGTTTGATGATGCAGATTACAAAAGGTTGTATTCACAATACGCTATTTAACGCTTTAACATGCTTAATTTCTCTGTTCAGTAACTTTGTAACAGCTATTAAACACCCGCAAACTTCTATACATATTCAACTCATCCTTCTCACTAACCCCTCACGTACAATCATTTGAAAAACCTAAACCATAACTATCCGTATGCCCCAAAGTATGTCGCCACCCTCCGCTCGATTCCCAATTGACCACCCGAAACTCGCACTGATTAGTTCCAAAACAGAGGCTCTTTTGTCCAACCCCAACAATAAACAACCGAAATCACAATTCACTGAATGTTCCGTCGAAATGCCCAAACCCCTTCTCCGGTTGGAAATGAAAACCGGACCTAACCAATCCACCACGTTCAGTCGGTCCCCATGGCAGCCACTGCTGCACAAAGACCCACAGGACGCAAATCTCATAAATTTTGTTTAATTAAATTTCCAGATTATGCCGTGAAATATCATTCCAATTTCGCACCCGTCTGCCGCACGGACTGCTGGTGTATCACAACGTCAAGACCCCAGCCGGCGTCAAGCTCGACCCGTACGCCCTGTACGCATCGTGGAGAAGGGCCAACTCAAGGGGGGCACGGGGCACCACGACAGGGGACGGGGAGGAGGCACCGGGGCGGGGGGGCGGGTGGGGGTGTGGCGGTGTTGTGGGGGGGGGGAAAAACCGGGGAAGGGAAAAACGGATTGTTTTTGCCCCCACAGCCTTGGGGGATTTCATTGTCAGTCAAAACGGAATTAGGATGAAAATTAAATTCTAAACATTTCAGTGTAATCCAATTTCGACTGATGGAATAACAATGTTTCTGCCTCGGGAGCGACTCCGTTTCTGAAATCGATAGAACCATACACTTTAATCTTCCCCAAGCCATCTCTTGCTAATCGAAGCAATTTTACGTCCACACCCTCATAAAGCTCCGGAACTTGACTCGACCCTCGCATGACGATGACGATGATGATGATGATAATCGCTCCGTCGACGTACACGATGCACTGCCCCTAATCCCCCCGTCTCCTATTTCGCTTCCTTTTCCAGGTCCGGATAGACGTGCACGGGGCCCGGCTGATAGCCCGTGTTGATGACCACAAGGAGGAAGTCTACCTCAAAGGGCTGAATCACGAAACCAACTATGGCGTCTCGATCAACCTGATGTCGGTGGTGCTGGTCGGAGGTAAGAAGAGCCGAAAGCCCGTGGTTTACCTTGGCATGTTTACAATTTATTACTATCATCGACAACATCCTCGTCGTCGTCGTCGTCTTCAGACGTATCGACCTCTGCTGCTATGCCGGCTGGTCGGCTGGTTGGTTTGGGATGGAAGAAGTCAGCCTATCGATTGACTCCTTTCAATCGTTTCTTCATCCATCCACATCGATGGCGTCGAGATAGATGGTAGATTGGCAAAAGCTTCATAATGAAGCTTGATAGACTTCTGGGAGAGCGATAGAGAGAGAGAGAGAGAAGCTGTACTGTTGCTGCCAGCAGGTAGCTGAAAGCACTTATCACTGTAAATGGCGTACTTACGTCTTCGTGAAATGTTTGGGTAGGGTTGTCGAGGATTATATTATAATCTTAACTCACAATCATATCTCTGATAGTTTTCACTTACAGAGATTCCACAAGGTTTTGGTTCATACACGGGTAACAATTAAATTTCTTATCCATTTTTAATATGATTTTGTTTGAATAACCTGGAAAACCATTTGCTCCTACGAGATTGGAGAAATTATTCAATCTTTTAAACAAATATAGTAAATCTTATTAACTTTTAACGTTTTTTTTTGACTCCTTTTTATAAAAACAAAAGAATTTTTCTTCTTTTTTTTTTTTAAAAATCATTTGATTTGGCCATCGTAGACTTTTTTGATTCAAGCGCTCGGCATGCTTTGTATATTTCTCGAGTACTTTTTCAAACAGACGAATCTGATTTTGTAAACAAAGAGGGGAAGTAAGATTCAAACGTTAATTTCTCAAAAATCTCAGCACCTTCACGGAAAGTACCATCACCATCATGTTAGGGAAATGTTATTTTTTGCGTTGGTATTTTGCAAGGAAGTGCTAAGGTTTTCAAGAATTTAATGTTTGAAACTTACTTCCCCTCTTTGCTTACAAAGTCAAATACGTCGGACCAGGGGTGACATTGTGGATTACGAATCGAAAGAAAATTTTCGCTTTATCACGCTCGAATCGAACTTTTTTTTTCCCAAATCCGCAAGGATGATGATGATGTAATACTGCCATCTATTGTGGTAAGGTAACTTTCCATAGCAGTGGAATAATCTGAAAAACGATTTGATCAGGATTCTATTATTGTTTGTGATCATCAAGCTTTTGTATGAAGAGCCACAAACGTTTTGGCGGGTCCGTAAGCAGAGGCACTTACGCGAAACCCGCGAATATAGGGAAAAGAATCTCCTTCCAAAAGCAAGGTCACACAGACAGCACTAGAATCGAGCCCTCGATTGACAAATTGAAATCCAATAGATGGGGTAAAAGAGCCCGTCCTCGTTCCGCGAAATGTAAGAATAGGGAAGAAGCAGTCCCATGCTCCCTATCCAAATCATTTCACTTGGGTGCCCGGATGGTCCCTCCCTTTCTCCGTTATATGTTATGTAATGAATATTTAGTACATTTTGTCGTGGTCATTTGATTGCTTACCTTGTATAAAAAGGTTTTGCTGAAAGTAATATTGGTAAGGATTATATACCGTTCTTTATTTATTGATAAGAAAAAATTTATGTAGCGTGAAAATAAATCACAATTACCAGTTTTTCTCAGCGTTTTTGAGAGCACTTACCCCCTCTCAAGTGTCTGAAAACCTTTTGCGTGATCCACCCGGTCCACATTCAGACTCATTCTTAAATCAATTATGCAGATCTAGTCCCACGATATATTTGACACGTGGTTTTGCTCGTGGTTATGTGATAGGGAAGATAGCAAGAGAAAGGAGAAAGGAGGGAAGGAATTAGTGATTGGCAACATTCAATGCGCTTGTGAGATATTCATGGTAATATTCTCACAACGGCTTTTCAGAATGATTCGACGACAATTCCATCACGTTAAGTTATAAAGGGTGCTTCGATCAAAATTTTGTCGACTTAAAGTTGACGCATTTCCTTTCAAAAATTTGGCACACCCCTCATTTTGAAGATATGTGCGTGTAGCATCATGTCTGTAGTTTGATTTTGAGATTAGCACTTCAGTTATCAAAATGTCGTCGAAGGAAGAGAAGCAACGCATCAAAGTTTTGCACGTGCATGGCGAAAATCCAAACTACTCACACGCCAAGCTGGCGAAATTGTGGAATGTGGCTAAATCAACTGTTACCAACGTATTAAAAGTGTTCGGTGAACGTTTGTCGACAGCCAGGAAAGCTGGATCGGGGGGAAATCGAAAGCCGGAGGCCATAGCGACGACAAAAAGAGTTGCCCGCTGTTTCGAGCGGAGCCCCAACCTCTCCGTCCGAGATGTCGCAAAGAAGCTGGGAGTGGCGCCTTCAACCGTGGATAGAGCCAAAACACGAGCTGGACTGTCGATTTACAAGAAAATGGTGACTCCAAATCGCGACGATAAACAAAACACGTCGGCCAAAGCACGATCGCGAAAGTTGTACACGACGATGCTGACGAAGTTTGATTGCGTGGTACAGGACGATGAAACTTACGTCAAGGCAGACTTTAAACAGCTTCCTGGACAGGAATTTTATACGGCAACCGGACGGGAAAGGTGGCAGATATTTTCAAGCACATTAAACTGTCAAAGTTCGTGGAGAAAAATCTGGTGTGGCAGGCCATCTGTACCTGTGACTTGAAGAGCAACGTTTACATTGCGACCGGAACCGTCAACCAGGAAATTTATCTGAGCGAGTGCCTATAAAAACGTCTACTGCCTTTCCTGAAGCGACACAATTGTTCCGTTCTATTTTGGCCGGATTTGGCATCTTGCCATTACGGAAAAAAGGCCATGGAGGGGTTGCTGCCAACAACGTTCAAGTGTTGCCCAAGGACAAGAGCCCTCCCAACACGCCAGAGCTCCGGCCAATCGAACAATATTGGGCCATCGTCAAGCGGAACCTTAAGAAGACTCAAAAAGCTATTGTGAGCTAGAAACAGTTCAAGGCAAACTGGCGTTCTGTGGCGAATAAAGTGGACAAGGAGACTGTACAAAATCTTATGGCAAGTGTTGAACGAAAGACCCTGCAATTTGCATTCGGCAAAAAGGAAGCTTAGCTGTATATTTTTCCTGTATTCTGTATAATTAAAGAAAAAGAATTTGACTTATAAATAAAAACTTTGATCGACTCAAACACATTACTGTTTGACCAAATTTTGATCGGAGCACCCTTTACCCAAAATTTCATCAAATTTTACCCATGCAATAAAAAGTTAGACACAAAGAAAGTGTTGCATTTTTTTCGAGTACAATCTTTAGAATACATGGTCTACATCATGAGTGGTTTTGGACAGACAAAAAATCTCAATAAAATTTGAGATATACCTATACAAATGCATATTTAAGCGACCAAACACTCACAATATAGGTTGCGAAGTGATTGAAATATAATAAATGAGAAGTTGTTTGATTTAATATTTAATAGAAATAAAATGTTACGGAAATGTTGATGTATATGTAGAACATTAGTGTCCCAGGTTTGTTATTTTTCAAACGTAGTGAGCAAACGAAAGCTATTATTCAAAAACCACGCAAGTTCTTACGGGAAATCGGAAGATATGAAACTCTAACCAAAAAGCCGTCCCTAGTTCACAAAAATTTACAAAATCCACTCCAAAGCCTATCCCTCACAATATCACACAGAAACCATCTTCAGATGGAACCACTTCAATGCCCACTGCTTCTGCTGCTGCTGGTGGTGGCGGTTGCAGTGGCACGAGCTTGCAATTTGATGCCAGTATTGCTGTTGCCCTCGGGGACACTTTGTCATCGCTTTTGCCTTCGAAAATTGACTGCCTCGATCTCCGTGCCCTCCACCACACGACCAGGACACCGGAGAGATGGAAGTCAGTTTTATAAACCGCACCTATCTGACATAAACACTCCTATAAAGAAGACGGATGGACCCATCCGCCCGGACGAAAGCGATGTTGGTTGTAAAGTTGCAAACCCATCATACGACCAACACCAGCAGCCACCGCTATGACGTCCGGGAGTTTGTCTCCGTGTCCGGGCACAAGGATGAAGATGCACACAAATTGGGTCAGACACCGGAAGATTTACGGGTATTGATTGGAGCGATTTCATAAGGCCACAGATATTCTCTCCCTGTGCTTTATTACCCGTTTGCACTTGGGCAATATCCGGAGCAATGTGACATTTTATAAGCCGGATGGGCCACCGCCAGCCACCGGATGTGGCAGAAGATGGTAATAGCACAGTGACAATATCTGTCACAAGGTAGGAAATCGGAATTAATTTCAATGTTCCCGTGGGAGCCCAGTAGACCAAGGAGGTTTGCACTTTGACGGGAAAAATTTGATTGGGGAATTTGCCTAACGGAACCGAGTTAGTTTCAAACCACCTGGAGCGTAGATAAATTCTCCAAAGTGGATTATGTGTTTCTGCAGTGAGAATTGTGCGAACAGCTATTCATTTCTGCTCAAAAGCCCAACAACTTTTCCCATAATGCTAATTTGCTGCACACTAACTACTGAACTATAATGCCCCGTCTTCCAAGAGAGCCGAGTGGAAAAACTTTCGAACTAAAAAACGTGAAAACGACAGGACCTTCAACACAGGTGCAGTTCTATTTCTTCTTGATTTTTTTTTGTTCACTTTGTTTTCATTCGGATCCGAAAGGTCCATCCGTTGCCAAGAAATTAAATTTACACCCATTAGCATCTGGTGCTGGCGAAATAAATTTGTTTCTCTTTTCTTCTCATTGGACCTCCGAACCGGGGAAGAACTGGGAACAACTTGGCGCCCAGGTCCACACAGCCAGAACAGATTGGGATAAAGTTTAAGTTCATTAATTAAACTCCGTGGAATGAGTTTTCCCTCCGGGTCGCTTTTCGAGACCGGATGAAGAGGAAGTGGCGGTTTATGAGAATTGCCTTCTCTGCTGGCTACCCAGTGATGTACCGACATATATTTTATGGATTTTGAACGACCGAACGGGGCATCGATTAAGACAAAGAAGGTTTAGAAGGATGGAAAAGGGAAGTGGTTTGATAGACGGGAAATTAATCGGGATGTTTATTAGCCGAAAATGGGAGATTATCCATCAGTCGTAAACGGATGGTGGATTGCGCAACGTTATTCAGTGGATTGGGGCACACGTAACGGGACATTTTCGCCCAGCAAAACTTGTTTCGGTTGTCAATGTTACACATTTGTCTTCCTCGAAAAATCGGCCATAGAATTTCCATACTACATGCGACGTTTACTTCAGTCTGAAAGACCAAAGCAGGCCTGGCTAACGTAGGCGTTTTTTATAAAAATCAAAAGAAAAAAAAAGGGGGGGAGTGGGGGGGGCGTGGGGGGGAGAGATATCTTGAATGACAAATATTGATGAATTTTGAGTGCTCTTAGTCGCGACATCTTGCGGTTGAAGTCACACATTTTACACGGAAAATAATTTAATCTGCTCCAAGCTTAGACAACATTTTTAGACATGCTAGTATAAAACAGCAAGGTACTTACATGAAGGTTTGTTCCTCGTGAAATTTATCGCGAATTTATAAATGCAAATAAATTTAAATGTTTAATGATTTGATCTAAAATAGACTTCTCTGACGTCTTTATTGTGTGAGTAAGAAATGGGATGTGTACGTACATCGATTTTTTTATCCATACATATCACATCCCATCACCTCACACTTAAACATTTGGAGAAGTCTATATTCAGACTTTTATGCTTTTTTTAAATAAACAAACCCCTGTTTATTCAACCACTTTGACAGCTGATTTCACGGTTGAAAATAATAAGCAATTTGATTTTACACGTATAGCCTGCCACGTTTGTAATGGTGACAACTTGCGGTGTGAAGTCAATCAGGAGCATTTCCAGTCAGAATGGCATGATAATATGTAAAATTTAATCGACTTTTTTATTCGAATGAAATATTCAACATGCATTTGACTAAGGAGCTTGAATATTATTGCATGAGTGGAATGATTTTTTTGACTCAAGAGTGATTGGGTTATTTAAGGATATTAAAAGAGATCTACATGTTAAATGGAGCTGAAATCCAAAATTTTATCAATTTTGATGCACAGGAAATATTTTATAAAAGTGTGATTGAAAAAATCACCATTCATACACCCGTCGTTGGGACTTTGTATGGGAATGAAGGATCACTTAATCTATTTAGTGTCATTTAATGAACTTATTTTAATTAATTTCAAAATTGAGATGAATCGTCTATGTGATCATTAAAATTGTTTTTGTGCTTACAAAATAAATCTTCATTCAACGATGTTTAAATATCGACATTTATTTTTTGATTTACCAAACTTTTATGTAAAAAATTGCAGAAGCCTACTTAATAAAAGTTGTAGTATAATTTAAAAAAAAAAACATCGAGAAAACATTTGTTTTCTTTATTCAAACCTCCCTCTTTTTTTTCTTATATCTTGTGAAAACTTGAAGCATTAGAAAAAATGGGTTTTGAAAAGTCGAAACTATTATCGTAAGTAGTAGAGATTTTTTTATGAAATATATCATGAAGTACTTTCATGCAAAATTGCAGCACGAATGACTTTATTATACCCATGCCAATGATAGGCGGTAGTCAATACAATTATAAAAAATCAATTTTTAGAGTTGTTGTCTCTTACCACGCTTTTACCAAGGCAATTCCTTAGCCAAGACATGGCTTTCAAAATTATCAAAAATTGCAATACCTTTTTTTAATGAATGAACCTTTTAACTGAAATCCTCTTGCGATTTTGTTTTTAAGTGAGTTGAGTTATTTCGTTGAGTTGAGTTATAATGTTTTGAAATTAGGCTATAATTGCTTATAACCGTATCTATTCTCTATTAAAAACCAACTGTTTGGTGGAGATTATGGACTTGGTTCAAAATGGGTATGAAATTCATGAATGTTAAATTGCCTTTGCTTTCTTGCACAACTTGTTCAAACAAAAGAAATATGAGTAGGGAGCTTGTGTAGATTTGTTATTTTGACATTTTCGTAACTTAAATGACCTACAAATGCTTCATATAACGTTTAAGGGAAATCTGATGATTAAAAAAAATAGTTAATAAATAGCAGCTTTTGATACTTTGCGAATGGCGGTTCTGTACAGCAAGAGAGAGATCTGTTGACATTAATTCACCGTTCTCTATATTGCACACGAATGACTATCCCACTTAAAATGTTTCCCATTTACTCGCATTTTTTTTTCGATTCAAAAGCAGAATTGTGGATGGAATAAACTTCACAAATATATTTACAGCTCATCAGCAACCCTAAAACTTCTTTTGATCAGTGTTATTAAGAGAACTTCATATTCTTTTCTACAATTTTGTTTGGCTTCCGTGGTGATTTTGGTAATGCTTATATTATATTTCTCCCCACCCCCCCCCCCCCCCCCCCCCCACCCGTTCACATACTGACCATCCCACCATGGAATCACGTTCTGACATCATACAAATGATAAGCAACGCGTTATTGTAGTGACGTCATCTGCGATTTCGTTCCGTGGTTTTTGCGATACCTTATTTGCGTGATAAGCAGCCAGCCCTTGATTTTTTTTGTTATGACATTTCTCAAAACAATTATTTTTTCGAGACTGAAATACGGAACAAAACAGTCACTATGCGGAGAAAAACTTGTGCCATTTCAAGTTGCTTCAGCACATCAGCATCCAACAATGTTTCCTTCTTTGCGCTGGCTAAGAGGTAAGTGAATTATAAATTTATTATGAATAATTCAGTACAGAAATCGTAATTCTAGGGGTATTGAACACCGGCAGAAATGGTTGCAGTTCATTGGCTCGGGTATGCTTACGATCGCAAACATGTATTCGTGTGCTCCGAACATTTTAATGCAGCAGATTTTAAAAATGCATCTTGCAAATCAAAGGGGTAAGTAGTAATAGTATTTTTTAAATGAGTTGATCATACAAAAAAACTGTAAAATCGCTAAGTGAAGTGTTGTGATGGCACGGAATAAAAATTTGATGTTGTGATTTTCACCGCTATATTTGACGTTTCCAAACCCGTATAATTTGGATTGGAAAAAACCCGTAAACGGAAACTCTCAGAAATTGTATACGCAAACAATTCTTTTTCCCTTTTGTTTTCTATTAACAAAAACACTTTGAAAACATTTAAAACTCAATTCCCCCCATGAAATGAACCCTCAATAAACAGAAAAGAAGATGCAGTGCCATTATTGAGGGATTTTTCGGGCTTTACTGCGATACATTTCTTCGGTGCAGCTAAAATTTAATTGTTTTCACATCGGATAAGATCTTGGGGCTCTTGGGGGGGCTCTAGAAATTAATTTGTCTTATGGTATTAACGCGATATACAATAAGAGCAACCGTACCGGTCCGGTACTAAACCCATATTATCAGCGCAACACCATTACTTCACACCACCCCGGTCGCTGCTAAAGGGCTTTCAAAATAGCAGCGAGGCTCTCGAGAAGCATCGGGTGCTCAAATACAACAGCGCAATAGCAGCACGGGAAACGATTGCTATTTGGTGAAAATGGTCAAACAGTGGTTTGTTATTTTTTCAAAAAAGTAGCCATTAATATAAATTTATTGCAATTCGTTTCTTTTAAAACTTTTACAACCTTACAACATTCTACTAATTATGTTTTTATTAGTACAAGCGTGAAGTACGTAATTAATTATAATGTTTTGAATTTAAATATGTTCTCATCAACATGAGACCCTCGGACTGGACAGCAATTTCTCCTAGAACCAAGGATATGAAGACAAAGTATGCATAGCTCCTTTATAGTATGGCAGGCTATCAAATTCAATAGAAGCAATTGAAATTGAGCAGAGGGCTATTTTGAAAGGCAGTGTTCGATCAAACACACAATCAATTAAGGTATAAACTATAATTTAATGAACTATTTCATAAAAATAATTACCCATGAAATGAAACAAAATTAAAAAAATAAGGCAAGATCAAATAACGTGAAGAGATTAATTAAAATATAATGAGTAATTAACAAAATTTATTAATTTAAAAATGCTAACATGGCATCATGTGTCTAAAGTAAATGGTTTTCGAGTATCAATCGTTGTCGCAAAATTTGGCCATTCATTCCATAGTGCACTACTTTGAAAAAAATTTAGGACTTGATTAATTTTGTATGACCCGACAGTTTTTTTAATTCCATTATTGTTTCGTTTTGGTTTTGCATGTATATTTGTGACTGCTTTTCTACTTTTCAACAGATTTACCTGAAACCCATCACTAAAAACTCGCCTCACTGGAAGTTTCTCGGAGAAGTTTCAAGCTCTCTTGAATGTCTGCGATTTGTTGATAATCGATGTGTAAAAATAAATGATGTAAGTGATAAAGATCATAAATTATTTATGGTGCATTTATCCATCAATTTTTTTTCAGGAAACACTATTTAAACCTTTGCCCAAACAAAGTAGAAAGCCGTGGTTTATAAATGGATGGTTGCTGAACATTAAATGCATGAGAATGTTATTTGACGAGTTATCAGAACACTTCGGGGTTGAAGAAATTCAAAGCCGAAATCTAAATCAGGATTGTTTGGAAAACTTTTTTGGCATAATCAGGATGGCTAAGGCTACCAACAACCGTCCGGACGTATTTTCATTTCGAGCAGCTTACCGGGCAGCCGCCATCAACCAAATCATGCAAATTAGTGAAAAATGCAATAGTGAAATCGATTCAGGAACGGGTCTCTTCAAGCTAATCAAATCAAATCAATAGAGCTCAATACATATGTTGAGGAATTTGATTTCGCCCAGTTGAACAACATCAGCTACACTGCTGGATGGATAACTTCCACCATAACGCACATTGACTGTCTTGAAAATTTAAAAACTGACGCGGTTGACAATCACAATTCATTGGCAAAATTAAAAAATAGTGGGAACCAAACTCCAAGCGAAACTTTAGTGCGATTTTTGACATCAGTTGTCGCAATATTTATCGAAAGTTTTGAAACTTTTCTGCGTGAAAGCCCAGTTGGAATTAAGTCGCGAATAGTTGATAAAATTTTCAAAGCCGATAATTTCAATATTTTGTGCACTCAGTGCAAGGCACTTGTTTGCGACAAGTACGTAAACATGCTTATTAAAGCAAAAGTTAAGGGCCTCAACGAAAAATTTTGTTCGAAAAAAAAGGCAACGAAGAGGAAAATCAAATCTCCAGGAAGTGAAAAAGCTCGAGAATTGAATATATTTTAACTTTTTGTAATTTGTTAAATAATAATTTAAACCCTATGTTTCTACATCTTTCACTATGTCCAAAAAATATAAACATTATGATGAAGATTTATCAACCAACTAACCGGAACTTATTTCTGAAATGTTCCAGTCCTCTCATCCCAAAAACATTTCATAGAGTTCTATGGGACCACAAAACCTGCTATCTGGAGTTCGCTGCAGCCAATTTGATTCAGTGGTTGCTGAGGAACATGCCATACTTTGTAGAATAGAATACAAACACACACACATACACGCAAATTCACACACATGCACAAAGATAATTTGCTAACTTGACTAGCTGAGTCGAATGGTATATGTTGACATTCATATAAAAAAAATAGCTTTTGAAGTGATCTGTATAGGGTATCCAAGGAGTGAATCGAAATTTCAAATATGCTTCAGTATCGTTATATTCCATCCTCCAGTATCATGAGCTAAACTCGTCTTCCATTTTTTTGTTTTAAAGTAACCGGAGCATACTGTGGTGATAATATGGCAGCGACAAATATACCACCTATACCAGTTGATTTGACGTTTGTTCAACACTATTAAAATAGAATGAGTAGAAACAAATAAAATCGAGGTACATTTTCAATAACAATTTTTTTCACTTTTCGCGTCATTGAATCGTTCTAAGTTGTCCTTCCGTTCTGTGATCATTCTCGATTTGTTCTTAAGCCTTCCGGATCTTCCTGTTGAAATTTCGAATACTATTTCCACACTCTTGCCAATTGAACTTCATCAACTGCCGCTGGTTGCTGCTTGCCATTTCTAGTTGATGACGGTGCACCACCGGTGAATGAGAATGTTGAGCTTCCGTTAGACTACAACAAAATTGACATCGATGCTCTTTTGGATTTTCTTTCCGCCATTGACTGGGATGTTCTTTTTGGTGATCTTAGTGCTGATGAAATGGCTGAATAATTAGATTGATACGAATGTTCCAAATCGTCGACCTACCGACCGATACCGTTGCTAATTGGCGTAGTTTTCACTTGGCGTGAGTACCGTAAACTAAACTCTTCACTGTACAAACTGTACGTTTTACGGGTGCAAACTTATTTAAGGCGAAACCCTAAGAGTTTTTGGAGGCAGTGATGGAATTCTCACCAAAATATCAATTCATCGTGCGTTACGTTTTCACTTGGGAACTTCCCGTTGCTAGTTTCACATGCCAACGTTTCTTGAGTGAACTTTCTGGGATGAGAGAACGAAATATCGCGAACTTTTTCTACTCGAGTCACCGACGCGAGGATACGAAAAAAAATCAGATCAATTATCTCTCTATATATCTTTACGCCATATTCGTTGTTGAAAACGCTCTGCGCATTTAATGGAAATGGAATGTAGAAAGAAAGATATCTCGCATAAATCTATACACTCTCTTCAGCCTGATGAATGGTCAATTGCTGACTGTATGGCCGGGGAGGTTGGGTTGAATTTGTACTCAATACATCACGCCATTCCAGCAGACGTTTACATTGCAGTTGCACAATACTTAAAAACAAACATCAAAACTCGCGTGAACATTGCTTACACATACTCGCTAGAGAAAAAGAACAAAGCCGTGGAGATATTTGGTTGGATCGGATCTCGAATACGAGTGAAACTTTGTGAGATGGAGAAACGAAAGATCTTTCGCGATGAGAAATAAAACGTTTCCTCACTCTGCGCATTCATGAACTTTGGATTGTATTTCGTTCGCGAACGTTGAATGTGAAGTTCTTCGGCGATATATCTTTGCAATGAGCAAAGAGTGAACGTTTGTTGAATATGATTTTTCCAACACTGGAGGTATATAAGTTCTGATAGAAAGAATGCTAAAAACAGCTGGCGTATTTTTCAATGATATTGAATCGTCTTTAAGTAGGAAAAAATGTGAGCTTTTTGCTGGTCTTTAGTATTTGCCGCTGAAACTATCTATCATATCGAATGCACTTGATCCCGTTGTTATGGACGTTCCTACGGACTTAGTTACTACATCTTAATGCGTTGTCTCAACAATGGTGCCGCTTTGCAGGATTTTCAACAAATCATTTGTCGAATCGAAGTTGTACGCAATCTGGAAGAAATCATTTATTGATCCGGTACATAAGAAAGGAGACAAACGTAACCTACTGGGGAATCACTAATCTCTCAGCTGCCTCTAAATTGTTTGAGATAATAGTTTGTGGTTTCATTCTTGAGCACACCAATTGCATCATCTCTGGCGACCAACTAAGTTTCATGCCTGGACGTTCGATTACCATCAATCTTCTAGGTTTTACCAGGTTTTGAGCAATTGGAGAAAGAGGCACAAGTAGACGCTGTCTAAAATCGTTTGATACAATCAACCATGATTTTTTTTTGGCGAAGCTATCCAAACTTGGCACGTCACAACAATCGACATCGTCAGACAGGTCTCTGCGAGTGAAACTTGATTCTAGCACTTCCCCTAATTTTACGTACTCGTCAGGTGTTCTACAGGCAACCTTGGTCCTCTGCTGTTTGTTTTATACTTCCACGACGTATGGCGTCTTCTTGGAGTTGGCTGCAGGCTTGCGTATGCTGATGACCTAAAGCTGTTTTTTATGGAGCCGACTGCTGAGGATTGTATTCGTCTTCAATCATTATTGGACCTAAAGCTGTTTTTTGTGGTGCAGACTGCTGAGGATTGTATTCGTCTTCAATCATTATTGGATCTATTCACTGGTTGGTTTCGTCGGAATAAACTTACTTAAGCAATCCAAAATGTATGACTATGTCATTTTACCGCATTAAGCAGCCGTTGTTTTCGACAATACCATCCATGGCATCGTTCTTCATATAATCGACCAATTCAGCGATTTAGGTGCTCTACTGGATCTAATAACATTTAACCTTCTTTATTCTGCTGTGATCTCTTAGGCTAATCGCCAGCTAGGGTTTGTGTCGAAAATCTCAAGAGACTTCACTGACCCGTACTGCCTGAAAATGCCCGCCGAACTTCGATCGCTGCAATCTACTAAAAATGGACACTTCGGAACGCCGATGGAAAAAAAAAAAAAAAACAATAAGCGATTGTTGTTGGCAAGCTATTGAATGTAGAAATCGACTGATCGAAACTCCTCTCTCAACTAAACATTCGAATGCCACCGAGAGCATTACGGAGTGGTACTCTTCTTCAACCACGATTTCACGAACGGTGTTTGCAAACAACGAGCCACTAATCTTCAAAACACTCGGAACATATTTTACGACCATCAACATAATATCGCATCAGCATATTTAAACTTTTCTTATATCGTATTTGTTCACTATCGGGATTGAAACTACTTGCAACATGTGCGATCCTTAGATTGATGTAGCCTTCAAATACATACGATTGAAATCACGGTTGTGACTCCTAATTCTCGTCCATCAGCAACCTTTTTTTTTCTTTACGTTTACTTCGCGTGCTGACGTGTTCCTCAGGACACTGACGTTTTCCAAAACATAGGCAGACCCTATCTTAATACCCGATTCAGGTTGGAATCTAATTCGCTATAAGAACAGAAACAGCAAGTAAACCGTAACGTTCAATATTTTGGATTGAACTCATCATCCACGAAGACTTATGATTATTATTATCAGTTATATCTATTATGGACATCGGTCCTCTAATCGATGATCAATTAGATGTCAAATGCGGGATTAAGAAAAACGAATATCACATATACAATAATTTCAATTCAATAAGTTATAATTTCACAACTCGTTGAAATTCATTATCCGAGATACCATAATAATCGATTTTATCGAGATTAATGTAACACAAAAAAAAAACTCACCGTGGCCAAATCCTTTTGGCTAAGCCCCTTGGCCTGACGACCCTGCATGATCAACTTGGAGACGCTGTGCGACACAGTTTTATGCTTCAGCTCCTCGGATTCCCTGTCCAGCTTGGCGGTATTTTTTGGAGCTGTATGCTGCTTGTTTGTTCCCGCATTATCTACACAGTTCCAACGTCCATGTATAAGGGTTAATTATTTGAGTTGAAAAAAAGAACAGAGATAAACATGTTTTCTTAAATTCTGTCAATGTCGTGAGTGCTGTTGAAGACTAGAATTTGGGTCTCCTTGCTCCTCTAATTTAATTTTAGACAACCGGCACCATTTTCGCTCTCTCCATGCAATGCTAATATGGCGAATTCTGGTGCAATGTGATTATTGCGAATTTTGTGTGAAACCTCGTGGTGGTGAAATAGGTGTACTGGGGAACGAAGTTACAGCGACGGATCGCTACTTACATTTCTGGCTAGTTTCAACTGCAAGACCCTGTCGCCGTGCTTGAGCCACAGCAGATTCAGTCTTCATGGTGGAAGCCTTGGGGGCTTTTTTACGCAACACAGTCACGGTGTCCCAGTCACTTTCGGACATTTTGATGCACTTTTTTCGACGAGGATCGCAAAATAAGAAAGCGCAAAAATGTGATGTACTGCTCTCACAAGTCCTCTTTCGGGGTAGATAAACGATTTTATCGGCGGCTTATTTAGAACACACTGCAAGAAAGAATTATTTTCTCAATCAACTAGCCAGCAAACTACTTTACAAGTTCTGAAGTGCGGAAAGAGCTTCGACTTTTCTAGAAGTCAATGAAAAACTGGCCAGCTACTCGTTTGTGGAGGACGGGCGACAGCTAAGCACACGTCAAAATTTGATGTACGAAAAATAGCACTCAAACTCGAAGCAAGTGAGCAAAGCATGCACTCACTCTCAGTATTTACAAAACTGAATCTTTCTTCATGGCTAAAAAGAGCTATAATGAGTAAAATCTTGACGTTCGAATCAGGAAGCGATCTGTCAATGAAGAACTCAGCGAATAATAAGTCTCTGGCACACTAATCAGCACACACGTCGCACTCAAAATACTCTGAAAAATCAGACCCAATATCGACCTACACTGGAACAGGAAAGTACCCATTTCGAACTTAAGTACTCTGATGGCTGACCCACAATTGATACGTTGACGTAAATTTGACAGAAAACCTATGGGAAAACTGTTAAATTCACGCAAACGCATCCGCAACGTATCAATTGTGGGCCAGCCGTGAGAAAAATACTATCGTTATACCGACAATGAAATCATGGTCAGGATGACAATCGTCGAAAATGGTCGAATTCACCACGTTCATGGCATTTTTGACTATGATCATGGTAACAAGGACTATTCCGAAATTATGGCAAATGTTGGATCAACTATTTTTAATGGTCGTTTTGAACATGATCATAGTCGGTTCAATAGTCATCCTAACCCCCATTAATGGTAAAATTGACCATCAAATTTGTCTCTGTGTTAATGCTAATGTTAAGCTTAATGCTTGGGGACAGACGTTCAACGTATAGCGTTCCCGCATTACTAAAAACAATTTGCTATATAGTCAAAACTATATTTCGAATGTAAAATATATTATCACATATTATGTTATTGTTAGCAAATAGTTTAATCTCGTTTTCACCATATGACCTCTACATTAACGCATATTATTAATGTATGCCATATTGTCATTGAGAGGTTTTTTATTGTCTGCACTCGGCCTGGATCATATACCAACTTTTTGGCATACACTCAGCCAAATAATCTTAAGAAGTTCATGAGGTTCAACTTATGAACGATGCTGTGGAATTACATAAGGCTGACTAATGAATGCATTTTGTTTCACACGACGTTGTTCTTGTACGTCTTTATGCTTTCTTATTTATAAGTGTTGATATATACTAGTGTTCAAGTCGCTCGACCCATAACCTCACCATTCAAGGTTCTAATCCAGGTTGCTCCACATGTTTCTTTTTTTAACATCCTTATATTTCATAAGACAAATTCATGAAATTCATACTGCTTTCTTATAGTAAATAATCATAATTCAATCTTATGAATATCGAAAGTTTATTTCGTTGAGTGTAGAGTACAGAAAAAAATTAGTTCGTGAAAATTGTCATTATTTATGGTAACTGAACTGAACTGAACTGTCTATTGTTAGTTGGCCTTTTACCATCTGAAATTTTGTTAAAACTATATAGGAGAATGTTAGTTAACAGTTGTCAACTATAAGTGTAAATGTCGGAACTATAACGGAAACGGTCGTCAACAATAAGGGAAATGGTCCAGGAATGGTTTGTGATTATGCGGGTTGTACTCCTTTAGTCTAGTTCCTTTTCTTTTTGTAAGTGATTTATGTATTTGACAGTTCGTACAACGGTCAGCGTTGTATGTTTGTCATAAGTATAACTCATTAATGATATCTAGGGGTAGATCGCTCAGCACACTTTTCACCTGTGCTATTTTTTTTAGTGAGTCTACAAGAGTTGCCTTGTTCTGGGTGTTCCCGTAATGTGCCGAAGTTGCCGATGTTTGATAGCCCAAATTGTTATTTTGTAGTGAGCCTGGCAACCAGGCAATGCATATTGGTAAGGTTGCTGGTTTCTTATTTCTATAAGCTCAACTGTCAAAAGTGTGCCTCAGTGTGCCACACATGTGATATGGATTGAAAATCGAAGTGCCGCAGTTATGAAACATATTCTTTTAGTGTGTAATATCAGTTCTCAAATAACCATCACATTATTTTTTGCATTTATACCACAGAGAACAGATAGCCAGGCTTGATTTTTTTCCAATTTACTGTGTAAATTTTTAAAAGCAAACCGTTGGAAAACAGCGCCACCTAGTCTAGGTTTTCTAAAATTTACAGCCAGTCAACATCAGTGTCGAATAACCGCTTGTTCAAACAAATTTGGAGAAGTTATTCAACTCTCTAGAAGAAAAAGCTGAACCTCTTCTCCAAATTTGTTTGAAAAAGCAATTACTCAGCATTGATGTTTGTTGAGTGACTATCAAATCTTGAGGCGTGCAGGTGGCGCCATCAATACACGATTCACAAAAACAAACGGAAAAGAGCTGTAATTTTGAAATCGCAGTTACTGAAATTTACACACGGAGGGCACTACAGCTTGGATGTCTGTTCTCTGTGTTTGTACGTCAAGTTCCACCTCTTTACCTCATTGGAAAACTTCGCTGTTTTTTCTCACTGTCAAAGTTGTGTAGAGATTTCAGATTTTACTAGTGTCCCTACTACCCCAACCAAACATCAAACTTCTCACAAATACAAACGCATTAAGACATGTGAAAAACAGAAACCCGTTTTGCAAGCAGAATAATGTTTTCTGTAAATCAGTCGGAAGTCATTGTGTTACTTTATTTAACATTATCATGGATGTGGAGGTGTGACACATCTAAAGCCGGATTGATCGAAAAATCTCACGCTATCATATCTAGGGTTTTTTTTCATTAGGGCGAATCTACAATTGAGAGATTCTCTCCGGGCTCACTCTCTTTCATTCATAAACCAATCGCCTTTACGTTTTTCATTCTACTATTTGTAGAGTATGCTAGCCAGCACTGTTGTGTTTCGATCTGTACTAAAGAATCCCTCGAAAGTTATATAATGGCGCTGTAATGAATGAAAGAGAGCGAGCCCGGAGAGAATCTCTCAATTGTAGATTCGCCCTAATGAAAAAAAACCCTAGATATACTAGTAAAACAATCTCTGGAAAAATCTTGTTCTCTCTCTATTTACATCTTCTTGTATCGCTCTCCTTTTTTTAGCAGGAAATGCTGAAAATTATTATCAATCTACTCTCTATCTATCCCTTTGACTTAAGGCTGAAACAACGCTCTTCAACTAACAATCAATAGAAAGCAAGTGATTTAAAATTGACTCACTGCTCTAGAATCTCATTGGTCCCAAGTACACCATAGAGTACCCCATTCGTTCGGTTTACGGTACTATAATCTCTGTTTTGGTTTAAATTCACTGCTTTATTTAGTCAAAGTATTTGAGAGAACATTCGCTGGAATTTATGTTTTAGTGTGATGAGTCAAAAAATATATGTTTTCTTCTTCACCATTCCCCTATTAAATAGTGCTGAAAAATAATAAAAAATAAAGCGAAGGCTATTTTTATCCTTTTATGGATGGGTAATAAGCTAGATTACCGAAATCGTCTTGCTCAGTTCTGCCTATCATTCCTGGCATCATTTTGCTCTCTTGGAAAAAGCAGTAAATCAACAGGTGTCAGAGTTGGCGTTTTGATTGTAAGCAGTTTGTGGCGACGCGTATTTTGAGAAATCACAAATTGAAGAAGCAGATGACAATGAAATATACTTAGCAACGAGTGGTACATGAGTTGAGCTACACTGAAATTGTTTGTGATTGGGACCCAAGTAATTACGAGGCTATAATAGCATGCATATATAAGGCATATGCATTACGTCTAGTGCATCATTAAAGTTGGATTGAAGCTGAAAAGGGCCCCACTAAGATCAAACTAATGCTATATCTTTTGTAATGCCATAAGACATTGCTAAAGTAGCATTATTGCATTGGTAATGCATCATTATAATCTTAAAGTTAATCTAACGTTTCATTACTTGACAACTGTTGAATTGATGCGATCCCGCATTAATGATGTTGATTTTGTGTTGAATAAGAGCAATAATATAATGCTTGTGGTTACTTGGGGAGCTATCTAACTCTTTGGTTCAAGATAAACAGCATCTTAAAGTGGCCATGGTGCGGTTGATATCAATATGAGGTCTGTCTAAGGGGCCGGACTTCCTGATTATTTGATCAGATCTGTTGGCCTAATCCAATTGGCCAGCGCGCGCATCTATCTATATACTGTCTACATCGCTCGCAACCCTGCGAGCGATGAGACAATACGGATGACACCAACATGATCTGCGTGAATAGATCGATAGAAAACAAACTAAACACAACAAGTAGAGTGAAGTGAGCCAAATAATTGATTTCTTATTTGAACAGTGAGGATTTGCTTTACTTAGAAGTTAATTAAGTTAAATTTTTTTGTTTTTTATTGGTTTTGTGTGGTTAAAATATATTTTTATCAGAATAGTGTGAGTTTTATTCCCCGAAATACTTCTTAAAAATAAAAAAAAAATTTTGTTTTTTTTTTTTTTTAAAAATTTTGGAGAATTTTGTTGTCTCCTCTGTTGTTGTGGAGTACGGGGGGGGAAAGAGACCGGTTGGGAGAAAATAAAATTAAAAATTAATAAAAAAATTAATTTAAAATTTATGGGCCTCTCCAAATCGCCTCCTGCGGCACATCGTGTGGTGTGGGGTAAAAAATATTGTAAAAAAAAAGAAAAAAAAAAATATATTTTTTTTTTTTTTTTTTTTTTTTTATATTTGCTACACTGATAAAAAAGCAATGATAATATCTATGTGTCCGAAACATGGATTTTTGCAATGCGATCAACAAATGCTATCTATTTGTAACCACACATACTTCCTATGTATACACATAACCACTATGTGTGGCCACACATACTTTTCATTTGTCACATAAACTTCATTTGTGTTTCTCCGAGGGTTCTGTTTATGTGTGATCACATCAGTATTATATGGACTTTTCTATGGATTTTTACCAATAAATATGTGTGGATTATTTCCGGTGTATCGATTGAGAACGATGCATGATGTATAATCTTACAACTACTTACAACTATTTATACACACATTTATTCTAATTCTACTCTCCTGAATTTGTATATCTCACAGGAAATTATATTCTCGCTACAACCTGATTAAACGTGTTTTTCTTCTGGTCGAGAATCATAATAACGGAAACATCCCGTTGAAACTGAATTTCAACAAGATCTCTTTAATTTGCATTTCGATCTTTCAAATAGATCACATGATGTAATAAAGATTTTAAACCTTTTATGACAGTTTGATACAGGCAGCGGTTTTATATCAGTGTGTTGAAATAAAAACATGCCCTTTTTATTTGTTTTCATACATATACATTACATTACGTTTCTCACGAAACGGTTCAGCTGGTAGCAATTATATTTATTCTTTAAACATTGCTCCTAAAACAAGTGTTATTCTTCCTCAGGAATGATTTCAAACGATACGTAATGCGCGTACAATCAAAAAGCGATGGTGATCGTGGTACTGCGACGGAACTGGAGGCACCAGGAGGATGTTTGTTAACACGATTCCCCCGCCAAAGGAAGTGACTTTTCATCGATTTTCCTACGCAGGACAAATTCTAGCCACCAGTACGACCACAGCCCGTGAAGTTGTAAGATTTGCGAGAATTTAAGTACTTCCCTAGTTTGAAACACATTTCTCTCATTTTAAGACGATCGATTTTATTACGGGCGATACCATGGTGCTGCCAGCAGAATCCATTCCCAAAGAAAAGAAGCCAGGAAATGTGTACATTTTCGATACGGTTGCGGGAGCAGGATTATTCGTGGCCTGTACGACAAAAACGCATAACGATCCACGCTCTTCCGATAAAAGAAGTCCCGATCACAATGAAGTTTGAAGATCGTCTTGGTCCAGTCCAGTCTAGCTGAACAGATCTATCACCAGTGACCAAGAAAAATGAGTTGCTTGTTCAGATAGAACCTCCTCATATGTCGATCAAAATTCTTGCTAAGCAATCTTCAAGTATGGAGGATGCCTAGAATACCCACTGAATATTTTAGGCTAGGTGACCACTGATGTGGCGGAGGTGTGACATCTGCTAGCATGCCAAAATATCTTGTCGACGTTCGCCACAAGACTTTGACTCGATATTTTGACATCTTAAGGGATGCCACACTTCCGCCACATCAGTGGGCGCCTCGACTTAGATTCCTAATGAACTTCATACAACAAGACCCAAATGAACCGGAGAGTAAGAAGCCGAAAGCCAATAATTTAATAAAATTTAATTATTAATATTTGAAAGATGTTTCAAATTCAGATGAATTTATCATTCAGCGTCTTATTCCAGCAGTTGCACGAAATCTTCCAATTTTTTCCTGGGCTGTAATAATAACTTTCTGCTGCAATGGTTGTGATATTGCCAAACAAATTATCCTAAAATTTGATGGTTCCCGACATCTGAATGGTGAACATCAGCTAGGCTGAAACGGCGCCTCGATGATTGGTTAAGCGTCCCAATGATCCTGGTGTGTTCGGAATGAGATAACTTCTGGAAGTTGTGCTTATTTGTCACACCAATTCCATTTCACACTAGCGAACCATTGTCTATGTAGAGTCGAGCCATTTGGTGGCGCTTCTTGTCGACGCTATTATAAGTAGTAGCTTATAGTGGATTCCTACGCCGTGCAATTGCTGGTGCAATGCCGATGTTGGTACGCAGTTCCTGAAAGCAGTAATTGTCAATGAAAACATGAGGTTAAGGGTTTTGCTTTCCTTCCATGTGTTACGAACCTCAACGATAACTAAAAGGGTCTGCTCATCGTATACTCCCATATCCCATCCAAAACTGTCTAGGACATGGCACTTCTGGCTATTTTGATTGGTGCATTCAGTTTCCATATCTGTAGTTCTGAATCGTACCGCTTAATTGTCTTCAACTGCCGTGTCCCATCGAATCCACCCACAACGTAAATGTGCTGATACAGAGCTGCCACTAGTCTTTCGGTAACCTGAGTACGGCAACGCCAACATGCAATCGTTATGAGTGCTTTGGTTCAATCAACGTCCACTTATCCAGTTCCGGATCATAGCTTTAAGAGAATAAATCATACTTATTAATGTTCATGGCTAGCATATATCGTTTTATATTACATTTGAATCCCGAATAAATCAATGCAAATCATGCAGAGATCGAGGAACTACAGTTTGTTGTGGAATTTGTTGCTCTTGTTCTATTTTTATTCACAATTTTGAAACACTGAAAAAAATGTGTAGTTGGTCTATCAAGATTGCCCGATCAATGGCCCGATCTTTGGAAAAAATTTAAAATCTTTTGAAGATTTTAAATTGATCAGATTGACCGACCCCTTGGGTCTATTGTTGATCCAGGTATAGTAGATTTGACTAGAATTTCATGATAGGTTTGAAAATAGGTATAGTCGGGTAAAATGGTTGTTTTCACTGTAAGATTATTTTCAGTCTATAGTTGATTTTCTGAATTTGAGTGTTGATTTACACTTTTTTGGGTGGTTTTTTGATGACGTTACTTTTCGTAACTCAGCGGAAAACACGCATCGCACCTTATTTTCAAATGACCTTACCATAGAGTGTCGACGAACAGTTAAGTTTTTCCTCAATGCGATGAAAACAGATGTAGCAATGACCATTCGCTATCTCTTTCGTTCTATAGCTGTATGAGAGACAGCAGATTGAATACACATTGTGGCGTCCAAACAATCAACATCTCACTTTGCATAGGAATAAGAAAGATGGGAACTACTTTGAGGCATGCCTGCTAATACTTCATTGATTTTTTCTATCGCATCAACTTTCCAAGGCAAACTGAAATAGCGGACCTAACTAGAAACGAGTCTGCAAACCGAATGCCAATCGGATGGACGTCCATCTCCAGAGTCGAGTTCGTTTTACTGCGGGGCAATTTTATTAGTTGGAATCCGCGACCATATTTGTTTTCAACTTCTTTTGCTGCGTTGAATCAAGTAAATTGCATTATAAATCGTATAAATAACAGCCCTAATGTGTATCAATCGGGATGTCGGAAGTGTTTGTTCCAGCGGTTCTAGAGTGAAACAGTGAAAAATTTGGTGTTCGTCAGATAAGAAAAAAAAATCCGAGCATCCATCCATGGAGGAGAAAATGAAGTGAATCTTTTGAGGAAGTTTTTACGTCTGGCATTTCCCATTATTCAGACGAGACAAACAGGGCAAAGCAGGAAAATTGGTTTGAAAAGAAGAGATTTTACACATTGGATCGAGGCCACTGTTGTGGGCCAAAGATTACTCCGGAATCCGGAAGTAACGGGTTTGGGTTTGGTTAAAGTTTTTCTTTGCTCCAGACAGGGTAGATTTGCGGTGAAGAAGAAAAGTGAAGTTACTCCTGATACTGGTGCCGGAGTCGGGCAAGGGAGGAGTTGAATTCTGTATGTGTAGTATTTCGATGTGAGAGTTGTACGCCGAGAAGCAGAAGAGAAAGAAAAATCTTGAAGGAAGTGAAGATTGTGAAGTAAAATATTGCTGAAAAGGAGAATCACGGATTATATCTGTATTTCGAGACCAAACGGTTTA